>CM021107.1:631648144-632248144 GCA_007115665.2 Sequoiadendron giganteum
GTTGAGGGATTAAGAGGGTATAGGGGTTGAGGGATTAGGGTTTAAGGGTTGAGGATTGAGGTTGAGGGATTAAGGGGGTATAGGGGTTGAGGGATTAGGGTTTAGGGTTTAAGGGTTGAGGGATTAATAGGGTATAGGGGTTGAGGGATTAGGGTTTAAGGGTTGAGGGTTGAGGGATTAAGAGGGTATAGGGATTGAGGGATTAGGGTTTAAGGGTTGAAGGTTTAGGGTTGAGGGATCAAGAATTATAGGGGTTGAGGATTAGGGTTTAGGGTTGAGGGATTAAGAGAGAATTATAGGGTTGAGGGAGTTAGGGTTTGAGGTTGAGGGTTGAGGGTTGAGAGGGTATAGAGGTTGAGGGTTGAGGAATTGAGAGATTAGGGTTTAAGGGTTGAGGATTGAGGGTTGAGGGATTAGGGTTTAAGGGTCGAGGGATTAGGGTTTAAGGGTTTAGGATTGAGGGTTGAGGGATTAAGAGGGTATAGGGGTTGACAAATTAGGGTTTAAGGGTTGAGGGATTAAGAGGGTATGGGGATTGAGGGATTAGGGTTTAAGGGTTGAGGGTTTAGGGTTGAGGGATCAAGAGGGATTAGGGTTCAAGGGTTGAGGGATTAAGAGGGTATAGGGTTTGAGGGATTAGGATTTATGGGTTGAGGGTTGAGGGATTACGATTGTATAGGGATTGAGGGATTAGGGTTTAAGGGTTGAGGATTGAGGGTTGAGGGCTTAAGAGGGTATAGGGGTTGAGGGATTAGGGTTCAAGGGTTGAGCGATTAAGAGGGTATAGGGGTTGAGGGATTAGGGTTTAAGGGTTGAGGGATTAGGGTTTAAATGTTGAGGGATTAAGAGGGTATAGGGGTTAAGGGTTGATGGATTAGGGTTTAAGGGTTAAGGGATTAAGAGGGTATAGGGGTTAAGGGTTGAGGGATTAGGGTTTAAGCGTTGAGGGATTAAGAGGGTATAGGGATTGAGGGATTAGGGTTTAAGGGTTGAGGGTTTAGGGTTGAGGGATTAAGAGGGTATAGGGGTTGAGGGATTAGGGTTTAAGGGTTGAGGGATTAGGGTTTAAGGGTTGAGGGATTAAGAGGGTATATGGATTGAGGGATTAGGGTTTAAGGGTTTAGGATTTAGGATTTAGGGTTGAGGGATTAAGAGGGTATAGGGGTTGAGGGATTAGGGTTCAAGGTTTGAGGGATTAAGAGGGTATAGGGGTCAAGGGTTGAGGGATTAGGGTTTAAGGGCTGAAAGATTAAGAGGGTATAGGGGTTGAGGGATTAGGGTTTAAGGGTTGAGGGATTAAGGTTCAAGGGTTGAGGGTTGAGGGGTTAAGAGGGTATAGGAGTTGAGGGATTAGGGTTTAAGGGTTCAGGATTGAGGGTTGAGGGATTAAGAGGATATAGGGGTTGAGAGATTAGGGTTTAAGGGTTGAGGGATTAGGGTGTAAGGGTTGAGGGATTAAGAGGGTATACGGGTTGAGGGATCAGGGTTTAAGGGTTGAGGGATTAAGAGGGTATAGGGGTTGAGGGATTAAGGTTTAAGCGTTGATGGATTAAGAGGGTATATCGGTTGAGGGTTGAGGGATTAGGGTTTAAGGGTTGAGGGATTAAGAGGGTATAGGGATTGAGGGATTAGGGTTTAAGGGCTGAGGGTTTAGGGTTGATGGATTAAGAGGGTATAGGGGTTGAGGGATAAGGGTTTAAGGGTTGAGGGATTAAGAGGGTATAGGGGTCAAGGGTTGAGGGATTAAGATTTAAGGGTTGAGGGATTAAGAGGGTATAAGGGTTGAGGGATTAGGGTTTAAGGATTTAGGGTTGAGAGTTGAGGGTTGAGGGATTAAGAGGGTATAGGGGTCAAAGGTTGAGGGATTAGGGTTTTAGGGTTGAGGGATTAAGAGGGTATAGGGGTTTAAGGATTAGGGTTTAAGGGTTGAGGGTTGAGGGTTGAGGGATCAAGAGGGCATAGGGATTGAAGGATTAGGGTTTAAGGGTTGAGGATTGAGGTTTGAGGGATTAAGAGGGTATAGGGGTTGAGGGATTAGGGTTTAAGGGTCGAGGGATTAGGGTTTAAGGGTTCAGGATTGAGGGTTGAGGGAATAAGAGGGTATAGGGGTTGATGGATTATGGTTTGAGGGTTGAGGGATTAAGAGGGTATATGGGTTGAGGGATTAGGGTTTAAGGGTTGAGGGTTTAGGGTTTAGGTCTCTATCTCCCACTCCCCACTTCCCCCTTCTCCCACTTTCTCCCACTCTCCCCCTCTCTCCCTCTCTCTCTATCTCCCACTCTCCCCTCTCTCCCTCCCACTCTATCTCCCACTCTCTCCCTCTCTCTTTCTCCCACTCTCTCCTTCTCCCTCCCTCTCTACTTTCCACTCTCCCCCTCTCTCCCTCCCACTCTCTCAAAAACTCCTATACTCTAAAAAATACACTAAGAAAACTAAATTTTACATAACGCGAGTATGTTTTGTAGTCCACTAAAATGGTAAAAAAAAATATATACCCATGATTTGAAGGCCCAAAGTCTGCATATTCCCCTGGTTTTGCGCGTCCTCAGACAAAAAATATATTTTTGATGATGTTGTCAAGTGTGCAAGAATATTTTTGACATTTCATCACCTTTTCCATGATCTTTTTACCACCTTTGCATGAAATAGCAGAGTTTCCAAGTTGAAAGACATATAATATCAATTGAAGTTTGAATTCCATTGAAAACTAATATACAATTGAAGTGTGGAAGGGAACAAGCTTTTGAACAAGTCAAATTGTTGTGGAGTTTGAAGAAAGAAGAAGCTAAGGCTACATAATTGGGTTGAACTCCTCCATTTGAAAGTCTGGTTTTTAAAGTATGTGAAGTCTTTAAAAAAAATCTTTCATTCTATTATGGCTTGCTTTCATTTTTGTTTTTCATTATAACCTTAGGTTGTCAATGCACATTTTGAATTACCAAATTATATACACAATTATTTACACTTGTCAATTACCATTTTACACTTGCCAATTATAGAAATTCAGAACCATTCACCAAAATTCATCCTTTAAGACAACTCCAAGCCTCTCCCATTCCTCTGAAGGGTCCAAACACCTTCCAATACCTCTGCACAAACTGATGCAGTACAAAGGAAGAAATCAACACCTTACTTGACACACTTATTCAACTATATTTCCCTTCACAAAATATTTGATTCATATACTCAAATTAGCATTAAGAGTTCCCAATTCCTTAAGAACCTTAAAAACACCTTGAAAATCTTGAAAATAACTGATTACAATCAACTAGGTTCCTCAAAACATCAACCAATGATTATGTCATTCACAAGTTGTTTAATTAGGTCTCAAAACAAGATAATTTCTAGGTCTTAGGACCTTACCCGCTCAACTAGGCTTCCAATACAAAAACCCCCATTTTTCAAAGCAAAGAGGGAAGGTTTATAGAAAATCCTATACCCGGGCCTTCCCAGATGATTCCAAAGCATCAAACATCTTCAAAATACCCTGCACAAGGTCAAAAGTTCATTACATAGATCACTCTTTCAACAATTGATGGGGAGTCTTATCTTTCAAGAGCAATCTTGCTCTTCCCAAGACCTATTCTCTAGTCTTCCTAGGGTATTCCTCTACCCTACTCAAGGATCCCTCCTAAACCCCTCTCACCTCATAAGACTCTCCACCAATTTCAAATTCTTCACCATTGCTCTCAATTCACCACTAAGCTTCCCTGGGCTCCACACTGACCCAAAGTGTCCTAACCACTCCAGGGGCTAGGAAAGGGTATTATAACTATCCCCTTGTTGATTTTACTCCTCAATAATCCATCTTGTAGGATTATTTCACCTTGTACCCATCGCTTTCTTGAAAAACCCAATTTTAGGCCTTGTAGCCTTTTGTCCAATTAAGCCTCCTAAAACCCATTTTCTTGGCTTTTCTCAAAAACGGTCTTAACAACCCCAAATTTTTTTTATAGATTATTTCTATTGGTACCCTAGGATTCAAGATTTATCAAGTTGTTAGTCCCTTTGGCTTCTGTACATAGGACTGTCCTCATACCCACTATTTTTAAGGGTTTCTAGGGTTCTGGCTCCTTTTTCCAACTTTGAGGGCTTCAATGACATCCTAAACTCTCCTCCTTTCACACACATGTCTGGAATACATGTTCCCACACTCTCTTGCTCTTTATTGGCACAAACCATAACATTTAGCAACTTTCCTTACTACTATCCTCTCCAAGCCACTAGCCAGAATGCACTTGCACTCGCCTAGTAGGATCAAGAACACACATAATGAAGGTGTGTTTGTATCCATGAAAGATTATGCTTCGAACTATCTAGGAGAGTGATGTTTTATTTCGACCAACCATATCTATAACATGGTTTGTTTGGAAACAAGGATGGGTTCTCTCTTCATCGACATATACATTATTCCTCGATGTGTTCACACTAGTGTTACAAGACTAAGACTAGGACTCGCCTTAGACTTGACAAGCCATTTTTTGACTTGGACTTGGGCTCGGAGCCCAGACTCGACAAATAGAAAAACCTAAGAAATTCAAAGATTTGTAAGGATTTAAAACTTGTTTCATGCACCCTTAAATAAATAAACCTTAAAGACACAATAGCATCATCAAATAGAAATTACTATGATCCCATACACAAACATACATCAATCACATAAGTATAAGCACAAGTTTTAGCTGAAGGAAATAACACATTTAGATATATAAATATTGTGATATTGCTATCAGGATTCAATCATGTAGTTTTACAAGTCAAACTCATTGACCCATGATTCATCAGTAGTGGTTCACAAGAACCCATCTCTCATGATAATGAATGGTTCATAAGGAGGAAGATAAATCTTCATACATTTCTTCTATCACAAATGAGATAAGTGCTTGGTTTCATGAAGGTCATGAGACAACCATTAATGGGGAGTGGATACATGAAGAACTAATAGAGAATGATAATGGCTTCAGACCTGCTATAAAGGAATTTTTTTTTCGTTTCAATGATGCAAGAGGTTTTTGGTTTCACTACCAAAATGAGCCTACAAAGAATGCATGTGAAACTCCTTTTGACCTTGAGGGTGTACTTAATCCATCTCAAGGATCATGCATTGAGGATGACATAGATCAATGCTAGGGCTAACCAATTAATAATTATACATGTGAATAAGTCAAAGATGTACATGTCAATAAGGGAACTACAAGTACTCATAAACACGTAAGCCTCAAAAAGTATACACACGAATACATAGTATACACAAATTAAAACAAAGTATATGCACGAATACAAGGTATATGCATGAAAACATGTAAGCCACAAAGTATACACTCTAATGCACATAACTCACAAAGTATACATGTAAGTTGTAAAGTATACACTTGAATATACGTAACTCATATCTATTGAACTGTCAATTTAGAATGCAAATATGGACAGGCATCGAAAAAAGATATTTGTATTAACCAAATAGCCATGTAGGAATACATAAATATATGTCGATATAAGTATGAAATATATGTACAAAATAGCCATGTAGGCTTACGAGAATTCCATCTAGGCATACAATGTCAAATATGTCCAATAAAAAATATGTACAAAACTACCATGCAGGCATACAATAAAGGACTTTGGAATCAAAAGTCATTGCTCTCCATGCCCAGGAAATAAAATCTTTCCCTTTCCTTTTTGCTCAGATGGCAATAGGTCTGTCACTCATTTTTGTTGTGCTTGTGGAGTGCTCCTGCTACTCCTCCTAGGGTTTAGTTCATGGTGAAGTTTTAACTGTTACAATAAGAAGTAAAGACATGAATATATAGAAATTACATTATAAAAAAATGATATATTTGACAAAATAATCACTTACAGCCATCTCACGATTTCTTTCCATGAGGGAAATATCCTCATGCCCATGCTTAGGTGTGCTCAAGCCCTATATAAACCATGCAAATAGACAAAAACTACGTGAATCAATAATGCTTTGATTTCTCACTAACTAACATCTATAACAAAAAATGTAAATTAAATTTACTAATTTGCCTCATACCTCTTATGTCAGAGCCATCAAGGATTGTATAGCAAATGTCACACCAATATCCTTTGCCCTTGTCACATTCGAAGGTGTATCGTCTCGGAACAACTGAAAATAAAATAACAAATTATTCAACGTAATCAACGATGTGCATGTATAAACTACATAAAACTATTAAGTACTTGATTCATTAGTTAAACTCTTTATTCTATTACCTGAGTGAAGGTTTGAGTAAATCCACTGCCACTAGGAAGTGTTCCATCAAAACCTCCAATATTAGTCTGTTCAACATCCAAAATTGCATATTAAATTACCATTCGTAAAACAATGCCATTAATATGCAATAAATTATAATTGTTTACTAGTTACATACCCTAGCGATAGGTGTACTGTAAAAATAGGTTGGTGGGGGGCGGTATATCTAGTCTCAAAATTGTGACCCTACAATTTTATTAAAATCATAAAACATTTTTAGTTAATCTTGCATTTCAAAATCGAAATTTAATAAATTAAATTCAATGAATACATGCACTAACTTTTACCTGACTATCAATGCCATATGCCTCATGCAAAATTTCAGCTACCCTCTCCATCTCCATAACTATAGATGGATCTTGTGTACCAGTCTCCTGAGGGTCGGTGGGGTCATGTGAACAAGTAGCCCCGCAAGATTGACACACATGTGTTCGAAGACCACCACTAGAAGACTCCCCTGGATGGCACTGTATAATAGGGATAGTATGATGGATGACACTCTGGGTCAAAGTGTTGATTGCCTACAATGTCTCTACGTCAACACTTTCCTTCATGATGAAAGGCATAACAATGTGCTCATGAGGTGGCCTATCGAGAGCTCGTCTACCTTGCCGCGTATGATCCGGATGTGCACCAGGTGTATCTTGAGCTGACTCCCCACCTCTCCCCTGGAAATCCCTCATATCAAAATAATTTGGGATTTTATTCAATATGAACTCACTGTATAGTTTCCTAAGGAAATATTGCGGGACCTCACAATTGTTACACGGTGGGTAATCTAAGACCATGTACCACCTATCATAAAGTTGCTCCTTCATTTGTTGGTGGTGGCACCAATGGATAGGAAACCTCTTCACATTGAGGGTAAGATTTTGATTTGTTCGTGGGTCAGTGAATAATGAACACAAATCACCTTTTGTTATTTTTAAATCTTTCACATCCTTGTATGATATTTTATTTGCATAATACTCCCTAGCTGCCTGCCTCCTATCTTCCCATCCAGTTATTTGTTTGCTAATTGAATATACATTTGTTAACATATCTTTCAATGAATTTGCTAGGGTCATTCTTTTTGTGGTTGAACCATTTGGATCACTCAACCTATTGATCAAATCCTCAATTTTTTTTTTGTTGTTCTCAATTTCACTCATTAAATTTTGTTGAGTGTCAGGAGGGGGTTGAGTGATTGGTGGAGGAGGTTGATGTTGTGGTTGATTTTGATCTTGAGGATTTGGTTGGTCCTCCTGTTGAGGATTTTGAGGGTTTGCAGGTTGATTTGCATCTCCTAAAAATTCAAATAAATAGATATCAAATTCAACCTAAAACTAACAAATTCAAAACAAAAATCATAGAATCCTTACCTCTTACGGCTCCTCGTTGTCATGGCGCCATCGTTGCGAAGAAATTCAGATTCTTGGTGAAGAAATTCTTCTCCTAGAACGCGAGTTGATATTTTGGGGTTTTTGGCCGCGGGTGGAGCAAAAAAACCAGTTGAAATGTAAATGAGAGATTTGCATTTGTTTTTTTGCTTTTAACAGAAGATAAGGTGAGCGCGTTATAACGCGCTCGCATTATGGCTTTGTAGTTGTGACCGAAGGGAACTTGCCTAGGTTTAATGGAAGCCATAACGTGCTCACGTTATGCTTTTCAACTTTCTTTTTTTTTTAGGGTGTCCATGGAATTGCTACCCATTTCCATGCACCCACCCACATATGTCATCTAAACGTTAAGATAAAATCTTGCTCAGCTAAAGGATGCAGACTAGAAAATGCCTTGAGAAAATTTTGCATCTTATCTCTATGTGGTACATCAAACTGGAATAACATCAATTTAGATATGTTTTATATATATCAAGACATGTGTATCAATCCTCCAAATCACATCTAGATCACCATTCTTCCTTATGTTGCATTATAAAAAAAATCCTCAACACACCAACTAAGCAATAACTATCTTTGGAGTATGTAAATACTTCAACATCATATCTAACATCAATGAAAACCCATATTGGGTTGAGATCAATGGCAATGCTTCTTGCTAACAATACTATTGTTGAACAACTCAATTAGGGTTTTTTTAATAATTGAAAAGATCTTTATTAATAAAAATAATAGAATACTTTGGAGGTAATTTTCTTAAGTTGTACTATATGGTAGAGTTTTTAAAGTGTATTGGCTGTGTACATTCTTCAAGTGAAAGTTTTTGTGAAGGATTCTATTGGATTTCATGGTGTTTATGGAATATTCTAGATTGTGCACTACATTTCTTTTTTGCAAAGTGTTGTTAAATCAAAGGAAGTGTCTACTTTAAAGTTTAATGGTGTTTACATGGGTAACAGTAGACCTTGGTGTTTACACTAATTGCAGTGGATTTATTATTTTTAGAAGCATGTTGTAGTGTGGTGTTATAGATTTGGGTCCCAAATAAGGAATGGTGCAGTTTGCCTTCACTTCTATCTGCCAAAGAACTATTTTGGTGTCAACCTAATTTGAATTTGCATAGTTGAGGTGCATAGCCGACCTTTGAGAATGGTTTCAAGGTCGAAGATGGTATAAATAGGAGTTGAGTTGTTGAGGGATAAAAAGATAGACAAGAAATATGTGAATGATGTGAATTGTAGAGTGTTAGAGTGTGAAATACGAAAGTCAAATGTGAGCTTTCATGTGTTAGATTCCTAGATGTAGTGAGAAAAAGGTGTCTACAATTTTTTAGTTATGCTACGAAAGTGTTGGTAATATTATAGTGGATTTTTTTGTTGCATTGAGATGTATTTATCTATGTAACATTCATTTTTATCTTCTTTTCTATTATGTCAGTGATCCTTTATTTCTCAGGGAAATGAGCCCTCTGGCAATGAGCCCTATTGTATTCAATGTTGATATTAGTTTATATTGTGAGCTAATCCTCACTATGGTTTTTCCCATATTGGGTTTTCCATGTAAATCTGGTGTTCTCTTGTGCATGGTGTTAATTTATTTCAGTTTTTGTTATTTTTCTTTCATGCTAAATCATTGCAACAGATTAAGGGTTAATTGTATTAATGTGGATTTGAAAATGTATGAGGTTGTTGAAGTTTTAAGGTACAACTAATTCATACCCCCTCTTATTTTTCTTGTGCATTAAAAAAAACCATCTACCCTATACATTAAACCCTTAATCCATAATCCCTTAAACCCTCAACCCTCAACCCTTCAAACCTAATTCGTCAACCCTAATCCGTCAACCCTATACCCTCAACCCTTTACCCTTAAAGCCTAATCCTTCAACCATTAACCCTTAATCCCTAATCCCTTAAACCCTCAACCCGTAAACTCTCAATCATCAACCCTATACTTTAAACCCTCAACCATCAACCGTCTACCCTATACATTAAAACCTCAACCCTAATCCCTTGACCTATACCTTAAACCCTTAATCCCTCAACCTTCAAACCTTAAACCCTTAATCTCTCAATCCTCTACCTTATATATTATACCCTCAACCTTAATCCATCAACCCTATACCCTAAAAGCCTAATCCCTCAACCCTTAATCCCTAAAACCTTAAACCCTCAACCCTTAAACACTAAACCCTTAACCCTTAAAACCTAAACCCTCAACCTTTTACTTCAAACCCTAATCTCTTAACCCTAAACCCTTCAAGCCTAATCCCTCAACCCTTAAACCTTCAACCATTAATCCATAATCCCTTAAACCCTCTCTCTTATACCTTAAACCCTTAATCCATCAACCCTCAACCATTAAACCCTAAACCCTCTACCTTATACATTAAACCCTCAACCCTAATCCCTCGACCCTATACCTTAAACCCTTAATCCATCAACCCTTGTAATAACCCATCCTAAATTATTACTTAATTAATATTATTGTAAATGACATATGAATAAATTCAAATTAAAAAGACACAACTAAATAGCTATAGTCAATCATAGCAACACATGTCCAATTAAAATGAGTTAAAGATTAATATATTCAATTCAAATGTCAAATGACAATACTCAATTTTGACTTGGCTGATAAGGCCACATAGTCATTTCATTGTACAATTTTTAATCAAGTTACATCAAGTATTACATCAAGGTTACATTATAGACTAAATAGTTTTGTGTACATCTAAGGTTCCTCTTGGCACTCGCCTCCACTAGTGGATGAGAACATGGTTGAAGCACTTTACCACCCAACCATGAAGCTTATGATTCTTTGGAATTCTTCCAACTTGAAGAATACCCAACCCTGCATGGAAAGTTTAGCAAGAGAACAATTTGCAAGGTGGAATCTGGTGCGTGCCCATACATCAACATACAATTTATATCTACAAGTTAGAAAAGAAAATGCAAGATATATAGTAGGAATGGGAGAATGTTATCACAGAGTTCATACATACAAAATGAACTATATTGCTTGGCTAAGCATAAAAACTTTGTTGTAACAACAAAAAATAAATTTTGGTAAAGCAAACCCATACTCTTTGAACTCCATTTCAACACCCGTCCTAGAAGGTAACTTTCTACAACACAGTATTTCATAACAACTATCTACCCTCTAGTAGCATCTACCCTGTAGTGCTCTAGTCTACCTAGGTATCACTATTATATTCAAGTAACATAATATTCTTCTCACATATGTCTATGGAAATAAAAATCAGATTTCTAATTTCCTCACCAAAACAAAAATTAGATCCATGGTTCAAATCGAACTGTACATTACATTATTCAGTCATATTTTTTACATGACTCGGGTTTACTTTCAACATACATCATTATCCATTTAAAAATAAATTAAGTAAGAAACAAAACCATTGAATCATATTGTTATCACTTAATAATGTTGCATTTTGATGTTTTCATTTGTTAGAAATTCAAGGAATAATTGAATCTAGAATTAAATATGCTTTAACATGTTCTCACATATTATTGTTTTGTTTGGTATCATGCAAGTTGTAATATTCAATGATGTTGTTTACATATGAAAAATTTCTCTGTTTATAATAGAACAATGTTGTTTCCAACTAAATAGTTACAAAACAAGTTGTTTTGTATATAACATTCATGGTTTGTAACTGTTGATGCCAAAAATTGACAAGGTAACAACCTTTATGGGAAACACGGTTAAAGGGGGGACCTATTGTACTAAACTGAGTAACCTCCAAATTCTAAAGAAGTTGGCTTCTTCTATACTTGGGGTTTTGAATGGGAAAAGGAAGCAAATATAAAATAAAAGATCTAACTAGGGCGATACGCCAAGATTTAGATGTAAAGCACGATAAATCTATCTTTTGGATATGATTTAAGGACTCATTCAACAATTTTCTATGTCCTAACATAAAAATCATCAAAGAGAAAGACCTGAATAGTTCATCTCATAACATAAAACATTTTTTATGGAAATTAATTGAAAAGAAGAGTCAAAAGACATGGTCTCAAATCAGTATCATGTTCAAATCATTGAAGTTGCAAATAATCTATTCAGTAACAACACAATATAATGTTTTCAAATGGTTAAGAAATAGAGAGGCCAAATTACAAGGGCATATTTTGTGTCTTTACAAATATCTAACAAAACAAAAGGCTAAGTGTCTACTTAATCCTTCTGTATGTATTTTGACCCCTATCTAGGTTGAAATAAGTAGTATATGTAGCCAAAGGCTTCCACCACTTGAAATCCCGTAATAGAAAAGATTCTCGATCATGAGTAAAGATGTGCGCAAAAATGACACATCATGACCATTGTAGCAAAAAGATTCTTGAGCATGAACATAGTCACCCACAAGGCATATGCATTTCCTGTTAGGGTTAGAAGGAAAATATCTAACAAGTTAAATGCAGATTTATTAATAAAATTAAAAAATAAACACATAGAAAATTATAGTAGAAACAAGACAACACAGAGAATTTAACGTGGTTCACCCAATCTGGGCTACATCCACAAAACCGCGGCCATCCAATGATTTTATTATCCAGTGCAAAACATATTACAATATCACAAATAATGCCATACTACAACTCTCTATCCTAGCCACTTATAACAAGATTTTAGAAGCTTCTAGAAATCAGGGTTTATAAAGTTAGCTTTTTTCTTTTTCAATGACGAAGCAAAAAAAACGTGAAAAAAAATTTCTCAGGGGCTACCGCCCCCAAACCCCAGCAAGGATACATGAAGAGTGTATAGTACTAAAGAGTGTAGAATATAGCATGATCAGTCACCACATACCAACATTCCCTATGAATGATGGTGGTGGTCCTAGCTTTTGAAAATGGCTAAGGCTCAAGTGAGCATGTGTCACAGCCCTATAGAATTAGTTAGGATGCGTGGCAGGATATCGAGGCCCAAAATTCGTTCCATATTTTTTGAGAATGAAAATATCATTCTAAGGACACATGGAGGAACCTTCAGCATATCAGCACCATTGTGGGGCCTGCCCAAAAGTGCATACAGGAGGAGGTGACGTGGCTTTCGGTAGGGGCCTCAAGGAGAAGGGAAGGGAAGCTCCCCTTAAATGAGAAATTAGATGACATATGGAAGCAATGAGATGATTCTATTGAGAGGGTGTCCAAGATACTTCAAAATCATCGGGCATGGTTGAAAGTGAAGCAAAACAACAAAACAACCCGAAAAGAGCATGGGATATATTTAATATCCACACCTTTTGGCGACTATCAAGGGTGTTTCACCTAAGGAACGGTGAACCAAAAAATCTCTGGTTTCATGACCAAGGCCATATCCATTGAGCACCAGAGTCAGAGCTTGGAAAGGGTGGTCTGCAGGGGCAACCAGTCGACCTCAGAAGGCATTGATATGGCACACAGATTCTCATGTGCCTTTTGCAGATCGATTAACTCCTTAAAGGGAAACATCATAGATATCCTAGACTGGGACTCAAGCTGAAAGAGCAGTCATGCGATCTTATGAGTGACACCTTCGATATCCTCGGTGGTAGGAGGTTGGCTAAAGCTCTGGAAAGCGAATAAATCCTGCTTCTTCTCCTCAATTTTGGCTGCAATTTTCTCCGTAGTGACCACTGATTTGTCAAAAAGAAATGGAGAGGGCAAGCCCATCTGGGTCAGTTGGGAAAACCTTGCCCGCATTATATCCATAGTTTAGCCCAATGTGACTGAACAGTGTTGAGCATGAAGGGTGGCTTCATGGCAGTGGATAAAATCCATTGTGATCCTAGTGGCTGACCTTCTATTTTCAATACTTGCGTACACTAGATCCTCGTTTGGCACGGTGTATAGCCCGTCTAGCAGATTTTCTACTTTAGGAACCTTTTCCCCTATGAATTGTGGGAATTGTTCCATTGCATTGTGAACTTCCTTACATAAATTTTTCAACTCCGCCATAAATCGAAGTGTGGGTTGCAAATTCAGACATAAAGCCTTGAACCTTTCCCAGTAGGAAGCATATAGTTGTTGGGCTACTAAGCGGAGGTCTGCCTATGGAGAAGGAGTTTGAGAAATTTTCTTCAAGATATCAATCTTTGCATCCTTCGTCCCAATCTCTTGCATCAACCCCAAAATTTGTTCCATGATCATGGAGAGTTGCTCCAGCAAGGCCTTTTGTGTGTTAAGCCATTTTTCCTCAGCCTGACCTCGAGTCACAAATTCCTTTTCCAGGGAAACATTGATCTTCTGGAGGTCCCTTTCAAATTGAGACTATTGGCTTGCTAGATCTGTCACCTTCAATTGTACTACTTGCTCCAACTGAGTGTGCAATCGCTACAACTCTTCATCCCTTTAATGAACTTCCCTCTCCAATTGGGCCAACCAATCCTATAATTTGTGATTCCTTCACTACAGCTCCGTCACTTGGTTGGACTCTTAGGATTGGAACCTCTCGAGCTCCCATTGCAGGCTAGCCTACTCTGCCTGCACATTTTGTGTGAAGCACAGCTTTTCTGCCTCTCGTGCTTTGTCCTTTGCTAACAAGACTTCAATTCTTTCTTTGACGACCTTGAGCTCATCCTCCACCTTCTTTAGCTTGCAACTAGATTTTAGAAATTCAGTGGTCACTACCTGTTGTGTCTCCTCCATGAGCTCAACTTTATCGTATGGTTAGGCAACATGCAATTCAAGTCTGACGGCATAGACGTCATAGTCATCAGGTTGCATTTCCCCCTGTAGTTTGGTGATATTGGGATGCATGGTTGTGAAGTGCAATGATTGTTGAGCCTCATTATAAATTGTCGAGAGTCTAGGCTCTATTGGCTTCCTAGCATCCTTTTCCCTTTTCTTTTGGATTCGAAGACCTCGAGCTTGCTTTGTTGTATCGCCCTGTGACAAGAATTGAGTTGGTGATTTGATGCATTTTCCTATAAAGGGTGCACCGAGAGGGACAATGAAAGGGAATGAGAGGCAGGTGACCTTAGATGTTTTCTTCTTTGGAAGGGAAACTGTGAGTGGAGAGAAGGGAGGAATATTCCAAATCCCAGGTGACGAAGGTGTGGGAGGACTTGTGGGAAAAGGTGGTGGCAATGGAGATGCAGTGGGTGTCATTTGCTGCAAAGGTTGGGTCAAAGTTGACTTATTGGAGACAAGAGGGGTAGTAGGTTTAGATGCCAAGGGGGTGGTAGTCATAGATGTGGACAGGGGGGAAAATGTAGATGTTGATGGGGCTCCAATGAAAGATGAATTAACTCTTGGGGAAGCAAAATCCATCTATCTGATGTGGGAAAACTAGGAGAAACCTCCCATAGTCATTGCAGTAGGGACAGAGAAAGATAGGCTAACACTTGGAGCAATGGGTGTCGTAGAGACAATGGTAGAAACAAGAGACTGAGAGCCAAGAAGAGGGGGAGATAAATATACCTGAGCAACATATTCTATCTCCAATCCTTTCTTGACCACAACCTCTTGCAAACCCTCTCTCGAAGCAACATCAGTGTGCTATCTTTTGCTTGGTGGACAGTGCTCCACATCTACTACTTTCATCGATTACTGCATTCCTCTAGGCTTTCTTGCAGCCCAGGTTTGAGACTGTGAAGACCCTGATTGTGAAATATTTATCTGCAACCTCTTAACAGTTGTGCTAGGTTGTGTTCTCGTTTTGTTAACTTGCTTCGTCGCATCCTCCCTTGGAT
This sequence comes from Sequoiadendron giganteum, assembly GCA_007115665.2. Lineage (NCBI taxonomy): Eukaryota > Viridiplantae > Streptophyta > Pinopsida > Cupressales > Cupressaceae > Sequoiadendron > Sequoiadendron giganteum. Next base: position 631,663,497 of record CM021107.1, read on the forward strand.
CCTTCTTATTTTTATTTCCCTTATTAGAGCATTATGTGGCCCCTTTAGGGTCAGCCTCTTTCGCATCACTTGTGTTAGAATTAACATGCTCCCTGCTCCAGAGAGTATCAAACCGATCATCAGTGTTGAAAATTGACAGGTCTTGGAATGGGGTGAGGGGGAACTTGATCTCCTAGAAATAAATCTAGAAAGCATTAATATTTTTTGGCTTCCATCCATATTCCCTTATCAAACTATTATGAAGGGGAGCAATTTTCAACCTTCTCCTTAGGGAGATAAAAATTGAGCCATGACGACCTTTGATTATCTGTCAGCATGCGTTCCAATTCCACCCATAGTTTGCTAACATCCTCTAGAGGGTTTCACCATGCTTCCCAACAAGGTCGAGGGTTGTTCTTTACCTAATAAATTTGTCACCCAAATTATCCTCAAGGTTGTAGTCCCACTTATCACAAATAAACACCAACCCGAGGTGAGCCATCTTTGCTTCCAGCAGCTCAATCGATTTCTTCTTTACCATGACCACTTTTTTGTAGCCCAACGGGCATTCAAAAAACCCTCTCTCCTTCTTCTTGGGGTCACAGAAAAAGGTCCAGTCCATACTGGCCATTTTTCAAAACACTTCAAGGGCCAATACTCAATTGATGACGAATCCTGGGAGTCAGATTAGCTCTTCCAAAAAGCCACGTACTCAAACACATGTGAAATTTTCCCTGAGGAACCAGTCACACTTGGGGAACAAGGCTTACATCCAGCTGGTTTTGTCGGTTGACAAGCGATAGTAGTCACCATCCTTGCTCAAGTCATCCAAAATCGAAATCAAGAATTTCTTTGAAAATGCATAATAGTCATAGGTGGAAGAGAGTATGTGAGTCCATATCGAAACTGGCCTTCGATGCTTCTTCTCATCAAATATCGATAACTCTATTTTCTCCTTAAAGAAATCAGGGTTCTGATGTGGAAACATATAAGAAAGAAGAGAAGGATATCTAAACTTACTAACACTCTCAAACTCAACAATCTACTTCCACATATATTTGACAATCATGTCCATGAAATCATACTAGAAAGGGTTACGCTTCCTGCTTAGTTGAAAACCCAGCCCCAACTGAGACTCGTGCACAATCATGTAATCATCCAAGCTAAACTCAAAAGCCATCATGGAGAAGGTGTCTTGCAGGTCTGCATGTTTGAATTCTATGCGATGATTTGGATCCCTTAACATCTGTTGGAAATATTGGGGACGTTCGGTCTCCATATTATAAAATTCAAGGGTATTCCTTCTACCTCTCCAAAACTCTGAGGCCTTTTTTTAGTTGAATGGATCCATTGGTAGTGTCTTGGTTCTATTCCTTGGAATACATATCATGTCTCTAAGAGCATCCACGGATATCACAACTCTCAACTTTCTTCCCTCAATGGTGCCAGTCACCAAATCGAATCATTGAATGCTCTCACAGATTATCTTTGGGCAGTGGTGTATATAAGGGACCATATATTGTGGAAGTCCACAAATCCAATGCTTGAATGGTATTTTATTGTCAAAGTCTTTCTTCATTCTGGCGTAAGCAACTTCTCTTAATCCCTTGGGGTTGGTTTTGAGGACAGGGTCATAAATGTTATCCCACTCCTCCTTTATCAAACTTATATCTCTATGATTCCCCTTCTGAGTTGGTCATGTGCGCAACCAATCTGAACTTTCTAGGATTTCAGGCGTATCATAAGACTCATCCTGGAAAGTATTAACCATGGGTGTTGTGAGCATTACATCAGCCAAGCTTCGAGATGTCTCACCTGGCTCATTCATCTGCAAGTTTTGAGCTACTTCAAGGGAAATGGATTCAATTTATGTTCAAACTTCTATAATTTCTTACACATCCCTTAGTGATTATGCACTAACTATGTATTCAAAAGCTTTCTTCTCCTTTTTAAACAATTGCATGCAATACTTAGCCTTTTCTTTCTTCCTTCATGTGGTAGATGATGACTTCTTCTTTCACATTAAATTCAGCATATACCGCTAGCTTTTCTTGCTTATGTGAAGTAAATTACTTGACATTTGAAAAGATAGGAATTCATAATTTCTTTAAGTACTTACAACCCACGACATGATTTTTCTTATAAATTGAGTTGGTGATTTGAGGGCAAAGAGACTCCTCGCAAGCTTAACATTTAATATCTTGAAAATCATAATTAAGCTCAGATACGATGAGTGTTTGAAAAGATATGAGCTCGATCTCAGGATGCTCGACATGCTCACAGTATGACACCTCGGTACTTGGTCGTATAGACGCTCACTTAGAGCAGCCGCCAACTTGAGCTAATTAATTATCTCTCCTTAATTTTGCAAGCGGCGAGCCATACACAACATAAGCAAATGGGTGGATTTTTTGAGTTGGCTCATAGATGTGATTTTTGAGTTAGCACTTGATTGACCTCATGCTTAGCATGCAAGTATCTTAAACATCTCTTATAAATAGGCCCTTAGACAATCATAGAAACACACTTAGCAATTGGTGGGTAGAATTAGTCGTAGTGTAGAAAAGTATAGAGAGTATGAATACTCCTCTTAGGCTTACCAGTACTAAGGCACAAAATGTCTTCCTGGGTGAAGTATCAAATAGGATACTTAAGAGAATGACGAAGAACAAGCATTATCTAGCAATTATAGCGATAAAATGGGTCTTGGGATGATATTTCATGCAATATGAGGATAAATATAGAGTGAATACTGACATATGCTCACACTTCATGGCCTCTTTTCTGATATCCAAGTTCCAAAGCCAATGATTATCCGCTTGACATTGGAGATCTTCCCAAAGCGATACCTCCTAGGCCTTGGAGAAATTGTGCACAATGTGGTCTTCAGCCTGGGTTTACCCACTGCAAGTGACCTTTAGAAGTATGTCGAGGAAGATGTAGTGGTGTCATGGGTGTTGTTTCTCAATGGTTTCCGCCTCTAGGTGCAGGCTGAGCATTGTCAGAAGGTTATCTACACATGCCATTTCCTACTGCATGTTTACAATATGGTACTATTCTATGATGTAGAATGGTATACTGATTTCAAAAAATTGGTATTCCTACCGCCTCTTGCAATCACCATTGTCAATCCGACTCCTGAGAATGAAGATGTCGTTGGTGCTAATGTTCCTGCTCCTACACTCATCGATGAAGACATTCCTATCACTACCTCTGACTAAAACACCACCTCCTTCCCTTTTTCCTTTTGTATATGTCTGAAAAGGGCTTCCTTTGTATATAGCCATATATATATACTTTGAAATATGGCCTCAAATCCATTTAAATCTTGTAAAATCAAAGTGTATCATACTTTCGAAATGAATACAACTTTTTGTACTATTTCATCTCTTTTCGTTCATTCTATCATTGTTATGGCTCATTTTCTACTTCGTTCAATTTTTTCTATCCTTTCTGGAATATGCATTACTCTTTGCATCATAATGTTAATCTTTGTTGCATCATGGATTTAAGAAGACCGGTCGAACAAATAAAAGAGCACAAAGGAAAATAACTACAGTGATTACATATTTACATGGTACAAATGTTTAATTAAGCTCAATAGAACAATTTAAGGTGGATTTCATTAACAGGAACCCCTAGCGCTTCTCTTTCCATGTTTTTTGATTGAAATGTATTATGGCGCCTACACTAAATTATCCCAAACAGACCCTCCCACAGGCTGTCAAATTTCCCATGTTGACCAGTTCTTGCAATCCACTCATTAAACCTTAACACTAGGTCCCTACATTTCAGATCTTGGTCTGAAACCCTTTTGTCAAACCACTCTTTTACCATGGTTTGGCAGTTATTCATATCCGATAGGGACTTTTTTCTTTTTTCTTACACTTCCATTATGTATTCGTGTATACTAGAATGCACAATATAAACTACCTCCTTGTTGCAAGAGATTCAGTGTCAAAACTTCTTCAGTCCATCCACTATTGTGAAAGCCTACTTCTCAACGCAATTGTAGAGCATCTCATATTCCTTCAAGGTTCAGGAATGAAATGCTATCAGATGTTCTCCCTTTCCTTTATCACCCTTCTGATTTAAGACATTAGCAATACTTGACTTACTAATGAAAACATACATTATGAATTCCCTTGAAAATTCTAGGTTAACCAATATAGGAGCTGAAGAAATAGCATCCCTAACTTTCTCAAAGGATTCTTTAGTCCATTTGAATGCTTGATCCTTCCTTTTTATTAGGGTGATTGGCCTAATTATCCCTACAAAAATAGAAATAAATTTTCTTACAAAGTTGACCTTTCTTAAGAAAGATTGAACACCCCTTTTATTGACCAAAAAGGGATGTTCTTTGATCGCTTTCACCCACTCAAGATTAATTGAAATTAATTCTTTAACCCAGATCTGATTGTATTCTGAAAAGGCATCTAATAGAGAAAACAACTCTAGACCTACTACATTTTGCAAGATTAGTTCCATGGTGGGCAATGGGTAATGATCATTTAGCGATGCTTGGTTTAGGTTGCAGAAGTTGACACATAAATTGATATCTCCATTCTTCTTTCAGACCAAGACCAAAATGGATACGGATGTGGTATGCTTGATTGAGAAGACAATCTGTGAATAAATTAGCTTTGTTAACTCTTACGCCATTGACGCTTCAGTCTAAGGATTCACTGGCCCCTATTTTTGACAAACTGGTTTGGCTCCTTCTGTCGGATTTATCATATGCTAGATGATGCTAGAATCATATCCCTTGAGGTCATCATATGATAGGACACTACCCCTTCATTTTTTCCTCAAAATTCGATAAGCCTTTCTTTGTCTTGGTGCGAGACATCCTTCCCGACTTTGGGTTTTCTGCCATCTTTGATCTAGAAATCTGTATAATCGCCTATGTTTGCTACAAACTTCCTCTTATCATTGCTTGCATCATCAGAATAAAAAAGATTTTCGAGAGTGATCAGACCCTTTGAAAGCTTATTGTACCTAGCTAAATGGTTTTTCCATCATAGGCTTTGGCGATCCTTGGTTGGAGTTGGTCAAAAAATTCTCTCGACTATGAGTTGAACGAAGTGATTTGTTCATCGCCTTCAAATACTTGCTAGCTCTAACCATTATCTAGAATATTTGGTCGAACTATCATTCATACAGAGTGGTTGCTATGCATTAGGTCGAAGGCCAACTCAAACTGGGATCCGATTACGGCCATGCGACCACATCAATATTTTGTTCTCACGGAATAGTTTGGATATTGAAAACTTCAAATCTCTTAATGAGGTCCCAAAATTTGTGTCTATAGGATCTCATATGGACATTCTTTTTTGTACTAATACCTCAAACCTGATTGACCATTAGCTCAAAATATTTGAACACCATTATTTGCTTGATGCCCATTCGTTCCACTAGGCTTAGGCCTAGCATGAGGCCTTCATATGCAGCTTCGTTGTTGGAAAAGGAAGACTAGAATCGAAAATATTTGAATATCTTCGTGTTGCTTGGGGAAGTCAGGCATATCCCAGCTCTTGCGTCGACCTTGCATCTAGCACCACCAAAGTGTAGTGACCATAGCCTCGTGGTCAAAACAACTTCAGGCTCTTTTGTCACCTTTGGGATGGCTTGGACTTTGTCATAAATGACATAATTCCCTAGTCCAATGGCATGATAATTGACGAAGGGGTCCTTATCAATGAACTTACTCAAGAGAACTTCCTCTTGATTGGTTTGATCTTCGGTGATTTCCCCATCTTCTAGAAACTCAGTGTAGTACATCTCCTCATTGGTGATGGAGGTGTGAGCGGGCTCAAAAACTATCTTAGCCTCATCTACAACATGTTTTGAATGCAAAGGTTCAGACACCAACTTTATTTTTTCTCCATGCTTGGTTCTTATAATTAGGTGCAACCAATCTAAGGAAAGGTATCCACCTAGTTTAGAAATAAATTCCCTGGACAAGCACAGACTGAATATGGGAGGAACATCGATGATTATGGTATCTTGATTGACCATGATACTAGGGTACGCAAACAAATTTAATGGAATGTCCTTAATGATTCCTATAGTATTAACCATATTCCCATCTAATTGCATAACCCCTTTATTCAAAGGTTCATAACTCAATCCTAGGGCTTCAGCTATTTGTTTGGGCATGATTGTGGTGCTAGCATCAAATTCAATCATGGAGTTATGCAGTAATTTCTTACCCATAATAAGGGTCAGGAAAAACGGCTTCGGTTTTGGTTTATCCTTGCTAACTTTGACTAAGGATTCTTCCTCTTTGTTATCAGTAGAGGTCTCTTTTGCAATTTTCGCATGAACTTTTTCCAGAGGTGATTGATCAATAGTCTCCCCCTTAAGTGATTGCTCCTTTGGTTCAATGATCGGATCTTCTCAGAGAGCCCTCTGTAGCAATGTATTCTACTCTGGAATAGCTAAGATATCCCACAGGGACACATTAACAAATGATTTTTTCAATTGTTCCACCATATTGATCAGTGGCAGATTTGGAGGCTTATGCTTCTTAGCTCTTGTTATTACAATTTCCCTTCACGGTGGACATTGTGAAACCACTGCAGAAGTATTGGGGTTGTAGTCGGAATCACTTTTAGGCTATGAACTGACTAATTGTGGGACGACCAATTTGCCTGTGAATCTTCTCTTGGAGTGAGTGATGTAATCAAACTGCACTTGTGGCGTTTTTGAAGTGGATGCTTTGAATGTAAACATTTATTCCTCTCCTTCCATCCATGAGAAGAGGGCATGGTTAGGAGCTATGGCATTTTTTTGCTCCAAAGACACCCCTTTCATTTGAGCGGTGCGTACTGTATTTTCCATTTGTGGAGAGGCATATACATAACCCCCATTGTTTGATGTTGTGCCTTGGTTGCACTGCTCCACCACCTTCTGTTGTAGATTTCCACATAGACAAGTTTGGGGCATATGTGAATCATTGCAAGGGAAACACTAGGGGTTGGCATCATCAACTAGATTGTTCTACCCTATTGTCAGCTCTCTGCTTGTACTTGTCAGAGCAATTCCCAGCGGAATCGGTATTGGTACTATTTGGTTAGTTGTTTGAGTCTATATATTTGTGTGTGTGGCTCCTTGATATTGGTTATGTTGGTAGGAGGGTTTTCTGCTCTGATAAATTTAGGAGGCTAGTCTTGGAGGAGTGGCTTGGTTGCGCTTGATGGCAATTATCACATTGGCCATAAATTGCAACATTTCCTTTTTGTCACTCATCTCATCTTTCAAAGCACCAGATGTGGAAGAAACGTTCTATGGTACGCTCGTGTATGTTTACATGGATTGAGGAGAAGTATCTATAGTGGTAGGCATTGTCACCTAGGCAGGAACTGGTAACTCAGGGAATATAGGCATGATGGGTCGAGGCGACAACTTTCTAGCGTCAATTAGATTGTTCTCTACTTTAATTGTGACGCTATAGGCATCTGGTAGAGTGGTTTCGTCGAGTGACTAGATCATCATTGATATATCAGTATTGATGGACTTTAGGTAGAACATGAATGCCAAGTTGGGTGGCAGGTGGATTTCAGCCTTAATTCTTTGCCAAGTTATGTGGAATCGGGCATTGAAGTCAGTCAGGGCCTCATATGGATCTCTCTTGATGATCTCTAGCTAGTGATACTAGGAAGACCTAACTTTGTTGTTCAAGAATCTTTCATAAAAAGGATCCCGAAATTGATCCCAAGTGTCGATAGTGCTAGTCGAAAGAGTGTGATACCAATCTAATGATTTTCCTCTGAAAGAAGCTACAAGCAACATCAGTGCTATGTTTTGATCTCGTGCACCAAACACACGTTTGCCACATCTTACAAATGTTTAGACGGTGTTCTTGAGCCATCTTCGGTAAACTTAGGAATAGCTTTGAGAGAAAATACTGGGATAAGGGGCCCAAAAGGTGGGTACAACTAGGGCTAGAAGGGGACTTCCGGCATCCCATGCCACATAATTTTGGTTAGCAATTGGTAACATGGCTAGTGGAGGATTCAAAATGTTCATATGATGGGTTCTAGTTGGTATTGTTCCTAGTGGCGATACCAACAAACTGGGGTTATTTGTTGTTTGGGATCTTGTGACAGGTAGACAGCTCATATACTTGCTCAAGGCTTAAGCACATCGAGAAGGTCTCACTAGGCATGCCAAAAAAAAGAAACTGTTGATGCCAAAATTTGACAAGGTAAAAACCTCTATGGGAAACTTAGTTAGAGGGGGGACCTATTTCACTAAACTGAGTAACCTTCGGATTTCAAAGAAGTTGGCTTCTTCTATACTTGGGGTTTTGAATGGGAAAAGGAAGCAGATATAAAATAAAATATCTAAATAGGGCGACGCGCCAATATTTAGATGTAAAGCATGATAAATCTATCTTTTGGATACAATTTAAGGGCCCGTTCAACAATCTATTATGTCTTGAAATAACAATCATCAAAGAGAAAGACCTAAATATTTCATCTCATAACATAAAACAAATTGTATGGAAATTTACTGAAAAGAAGAGTCAAAAGACATGGTCTCAAATCAGTATTTTGTTCAAATCACTGAAGTTACTATAAATAATCTATTCAGTAACAACACAGTATAATTTTTTCAAATGGTTAAGAAATAGAGAGGCCAAATTACAAGGGCACGGTTTGTGAGTATTTACAATTATCTAAGAAAAGAAGAGGCTAAGTGTCTTCTTAATCCTTATGTATGTATTTCAACCCCTATCTAGGTTGAAAGAAGCAGTATATATAGCCAAAGGCTTCCATCGCTTGAAATCATGTAACACAAAATATTCTAGATCATGAGTAAAGATGTTCACATAAATGACTCATCATAGTCGTTGTAATAGAAAGATTCTCGAGCATGAACATAGTCACCCACAAGCTAGATGCATTCCCTGTGAATGATGGTGGTGGTCCTAGCTTTTAAAAGTAGCTAAAGCTCGAGCGAGCACACATCGCAACCCTATAGCGTTAGTTAGGACGCATGGCAGGATATCGAGGCCCGAACTTTGTTCCATATTTTCTATGAATGAAAATCTCATTCTAAGGACACATGGAGGAACCTTCAACATGTCGACACCACTATGGGGCCCACCCAAAAGTTCATGCGGGAGGAGGCGACGTGGTGTTTGGTTGGGGCTTGAAGGAGAAGGGAAGGGAAGCTCCCCTTCAATGAGCGATTGGATGACATGTGGAAGCAATGAGCTGAGTCTGTTGAAAGGGTGACCAAGAGACTTCAAAATCATTAGGTGTGGTCAGAAGCAAAGAAAAACAACAAAACAACTCAAAGGGAGCATGGGATATATTTAATATCCACAGTAACTAAACAATGTTATTTCAATTAAACAGTTACTGAACAAGAATTTTTATAGCTACACATACACTTTTACGATATAATTATGTCGTTTATAACATAACATTCATTTTTTACAATAGTACAATGTTGTTTTAGCTAAATAGTTATAGTTTATGACAAAACAATGCCATTTCCAACAGAACATTCACTATTTACAATAATACAATGTTGTTTCCAGCTAAACAGTTATAGTTTATGATAAAACAATGTCATTTCCAACAGAACATTCTCTATTTACAATAATACAATGTTGTTTCTAGCTAAATAGTTACACTTTATGACAAAACAATGTCATTTCCAATAAAATATTCACTGTTTACAATAATACAATGTTATTTCCAGCTAAACAATTATATTTTATGACAAAACAATATCATTTACAATGGTTTATAGTTGTAGCTTGAAGTTCCATTACTTCATTTTCCAAGCTACATTATTCTAAATAGTTGTATATAAAATTTTCATGTAAGAAGTAACTAAAATGAAGATGTTATCAACATTTGGAAATAATTTAAAACAATTGGACGACATGCTAACTATTAATCAATAATGATAAAATGATCAGAACCATGGGATCGATCTTAACCAAGTTCAGGTTCAAACCCTCATTCGTAGTTTACATTTATTACACTTTTGTTGTTCTAAAATGACCCAAGGTCATTGAGTGCTACACAAAACATGGGGGTTGAGGCCATGCCATAATTCCTACCCTCGGATTGTGTATATTATACATTTGTATCATTCAAATGAACAATAATTTACCATATTACACATACAAACAAGATAAGGGAACAAGTTCATCGTTCAACCTTTATCCTTTATGGATTATGCGATGAGAGATTCACAATGTCTTTGTGACATAATAGTATACTTTCAACTATAAGAAATATGATAAATATGTATTATAGTATTGGGCGTCATAACCCTTCGTCGCCCATGGCGATGAGACAACTAGAAACTTATGAAATGCCCTTTGATTTTGGATCAAGGGTGATGGCATTGCACCGAATGGGCAATCATCAGTTGGGTATTCAAAACAAAAATAAATAAACAAATATATATATATATATATATCACAATATTTTTGAGGAGATTCAATCTACCCTTTAAGGGTGGTATCGACAATGGCTCATACAACTCCTAATGAAGGCTTATCAGATTATCTGATAAGTTCTATGTTGAGCTAAACAAATAGTATACATGCAACCTAGGATTTATGATGGTGATATTAAAAATAATCTTACAAAATGATATGCAATTGGATTTCAAGCCGTGGGAAATACATGCACATACAAATCTGGTTATAGAAGAACCAACACAACCATATTTATAATAAAATACAATTTGATTCATAGAAGCTCAAAGAACTGGTTTTATTCAAACCAATAGAACCGATAGAATATCGATTCGACTGTACATAGAATATAGATGATATTGTAAAGTAAAAATGAAAAGAAAACAGTTAAATGAAAACCATGAAATACCTCTGAAAATGAGGGTTCTCCTTCAGCTTTTTCCCACAATGCTTCGTTCAACAACCTAAACACTGTGAGTTGGTGTCAATCTATCCCTTTAGGAATGGAAACTATCCTACATTTCCTTGCCCTCCACTAAGGGGTTGATTCGATTTGATAGTGGGTATTAATGATTTTGTTGCCCCATTCTCTCAATTCGAATATTGCATTACTGTCGTTGGCAGACCATGGCCTTCATGCGATTTTCTCATAATATCATTTGAATTTTTATCTATTCGATAATGATAATTATCGGTTTCAATTTCATTGATAAGAGGTATAAATATATACTTTTATATTTATATTCATGTTTGTTCACACATGTATATTCTTGACACATATATATTTATATATCTATTTATACATATATAATTGTATATATATATATATATTCATGTGTTTATATATATACACATATATTTGTATTCACATATAAATGTTTTCATGTGCATATCTATCATTTATATAAAAATGGTCTTTCATTTTCATTTCAACAATGATATTAAACACATAATTGAAATTCATACATTCATTCACATACCAAATCTCACTTTCATTTTCCTCTAAATTCCAAACACAAGCTCAAGATTGACTTTTTAAATATAAGTTCCACATAATTTCATTTCACAAATACATCTTTTCAATCATCAAGTGATTTCAGTTAGCTTTATATAATTCCTATATGAATTTTCAAATGCAAATATCATACCATTTTTGTGGTGTGTGCACCAAATTCCATCTAGCTTACCATTCAATTCGGCTAAAAAATCCTACTTCAACCGTGTTCTTGTCCTTCAACCTATCATCCTACAACTGCACACACTTTCACTTTCAAAATTCATCAGTAACGTTCAATTCTTGATAACATATAACATAAATTAAAAAGATTGCATAGTCAACATCAGTCAACTTCTTTTAATCTATTTCAAAATTTTCAAAATTTCCATTTAAAAATTTGAATTTCTTCAATAATTTAATTTACCATATTATAATTAATATGCAATAAAATTAGGTTATGACAACCCTTAATCCCTCAACCTTAAACCCTTAAACCCTCTATCATATGCATTATACCATTAACCCTAATCCCTCAACTCTATACCCTCAACCCTATACCCTTAAAACCTAATCCCTCGACCCTTAAACCCTCAAACCTTAATCCCTAATATCTTAAAAATTCTCTACCCTATACAGTAAACCCTCATGCCTAATCCCTCGACCCTATACCTTAAACCCTTAATCCATCAACCCTCAACCCATAAACCCTTAATCCCTCAACCCTCAATCCTTAACCCTATACCCTTAAAGCCTAATCCATCAACCATTAAACCCTCAACCCTTAATCCCTAATCCCTTAAAACCTCAACCCTTAAACCCTAATCCCTTAAAACCTCAACCCTTAAATTCTCAACCCTCAACCCTAATCCATCAACCATTAACCCTAATCCCTATCCCCAAACCCTCAACCCTTAAACCTTCAATCTTAATCCCTCAACCCTATACCCTTAAATCATAATCCCTCAACCCTATACCCTTAAATCCTAATCCCTCAACCCTTAATCCATAATCCCTTAAACCCTCAACTCTTAAACCCTAATCCCTTAAACCCTCAACCCTTAAGCCCTCAACCCTCAACCCTATACCTTAAACCCTAATCCCTCAACCCTATACCCTTCAAGCCTAATCCCTTAACTCTCAACCTAATCCCTATCCCTAAACCCTCAACCTTCACCCCCTAAACCCTCAACCCTTAAACCTTGAATCCTCTAACCTATACATTAAACCTTCAACCTAATCCCTCGACCCTATACCTTAAACCCTTAATCCATCAACCCTCAACCCTTAAACCCTTAATCCATCAACCCTCAGTCGTTAAATCCTTAAACCCTCAAGCCTTAAACCCTAAACCCTCTACCCTATACATTAAAACGTCAACCCTATACATTAAAACATTAATCCATCAACCCTTAACCCTTAAACCTATAATTCCTCAACCCTCAACCCTTAAACCCTCAACCATATACCCTTAAATCCTACTCTCTCAACTCTTAAACCCTCAAATATTAATCCCTAATCCCTTAAACCCTCAACCCTTAAATCCTCAACCTTGAACCCTAATCCCTATCCCTCAACCCTTGAACCCTAATCAATCAACCCTCAACCCTCAACCCTCTATCCTATACATTAAACCCTCAACCCTATACCTTAAAATCTAATCTCTTAACCCTTAAACCCTAATCCCTTAAACCCTCAACCCTTAAAACCTAAACCCTTAACCCTTAAACTCTAAACCCTCAACCCTTAAACCCTAATCCCTTAACCCTCAACCCTCATCCCTATACCCTAAACCCAAAATGCTTACATACATACATGCATACATGCATACATAAAAGCATACATACATACATAAATGCATGAATGCATACATACATACATACAAGCATACATTCATACATGCATAGGTACATACATCTAGGCTTCCTTACATACATAATACACAAACATACATACATTAAAATATATTTATACAAACATACATACATCAAACATGAATTTAACAAACTTACACAAACAATTTTAAGTGAGACATTACGTGAGCACATTATAACGCACTCGTGTTATGTCAAGCTTGAGAAACATACAAGAAAAAATTTCAAAAGGGAGCGAAATACAAAACTAGACATAATGCAAGTACATTATAACACACTCATGATATATCTTGCATTGGGAATCTCTAAGCCTTATGCTTGGGATTTTCTTTGGTATACCAAACCACAAGCTTGGAGTGCCTTCCCAACATCTAAAGACGTGTTTTTTCATATTTTACAAAATTTCACATAATCTCGTTTGTGGCAACCACTAGGTTTGCATGTGTTTCAAGGTCAAGGAAATAGAACTCTTGGGTAATGTTAGGCTCTCTTTTTTCTATTTAACAATGTAATTTTTTTTCACATTTTGACAATGTTAAGGCTTTCGTCTTTAATTTCTTTCGTTTGTGTGTCTGTTTTTTTGTCGAAAACCAAAGTTTGGTATTTTTTACTTTATTTTGTAACCGTTCATTAAAATTTCAAATAAATTACATTTTTATAAACTAGACTCCTTTCTACACATTAAAAAAAAAGTTGATTAGTTTTCAAAAATTATAGGAGTGTCACAACCAAATTTCTATTTTTCAGGATGTGTCCACTTTGAAAATTAGTAAAAAATCATATATTCATTAAAAAATTATTAGAAAAATCGAGCATAAACTACATGATGTTAGCTAATTTCTCATTGAAATGATTTTAAAAATACCCCAAAAAATTTAACCTTTTGTGGGAGCCACAACGGATGCTATGTTATGTTTTTTGACAAAATCAACACCAATTTTGGTGACTCCCTTTCTTGAACCCCTTAATCTCTACCATTTTATTTTTAAATAGTAATTTAGAAATTAGACTCAAAGCACTACGATCCTTGTTTTTGTTGCATCTAATTTTTTTGAGTGTAACTATCCCCAATTTATCATCCAAGGTTAGTATTTCCTGATTTCAGAAAAGAAAAAAAAGTGGCCACTTAAGACCCCTTTTTGGCCCCCCATCTTCTTGCACTTACCCCACCAAAAAATCATATTAATTAATAAAAATATGTATATAAATATTAAACCACTCACATTTACAACGTAAGAAACATGTGTAAAGCCCCACCAAGTAACCCTAAAGGAAGTTGTAATTAACGAATTAAGCGAACAATTTTTTTTTTTAAAGTGCAATTAACATACACATTTACTTACTAATTAACAACAACCTCTAAGGCTACAAGGTTAGGATTACTTAAACCCACACATGCATATTAAATATAACCATAACATTATATACTTTATGAAATATACATCATACATCATAGGGATACCACATAACATAATAAGATAAACATCCAAGATACAATCTCATAATCATTAACTTAATCCAATAGTTACATCACTCATCAAAACTGACACTTCCATCATAATTCCAATAATCTCATAAGCAATTACATGTTATATCAACTAACATATTTACACCAATTAAAGCATGTAAATAGTCATCAGATAAATCAAATCACATCACATAATATAGTTTGTCACTCTATGAATAGCGATCAAATACAAACACAAGATAAAGTATTTGAATATCTAGAGCATAAATCAAAGCAAAACAAGGACACACTATCCAATCCAGAAAGAAAAAAGGAGGGGTGTTACATTCTCCCCCCCTATGGTTAGGCTTACTCTCGGAAGCCTGCAAAAACCCCAAGTTTAAACTCCATACAATCACACATAACCAAGGGTTCCAAACTGAACCACTCCATACCTCAACATAAAACAACAACCCGTGCCATATACACTCATCCAAGTACACTATCAATCCAACCAAGATAACATGGTGAAGCAACCACCAACCCAGTCTCCAAAAACACATAACTATGGATTATCATACATAATACACATATGTACCAATACACACACCATAAACCATCACAAGACTACACAAGGGTCCATCTGGACACCAGAAAGCAGCATACCAATCCATGATAGAAGAATCCATGAATCAAGAACAACTAACCATCTCAACTAAATCTAACATCAAACCAATGGCTTGATGGTGTTAGGTCATACATAGAGTGAGACCATCCAAACAAGACCACAATGACCTATATTTTGCTTTATAAGGTGATCAGCCTCCAAGAGATAGTCATCACACAAAGGTGAGTAGTGGGTCCTAGCTGCATAATAGCCTCACATACACCCATCCTCAACATTTCCTGCATCTACTTCCTCGTACACACTCACCAAGTCCGTCCCATACATCCTTTGATACGAATCACAATACAACACATAGCCCACATTGAAAACAACAAAGATAACTAGCTTAGCCACCAAGTTCATAAAGAAGAGCAAATTAAAGTCCATTTCAACTATAAAGAAATAAATACGCGTAATTTCAACACTTAACCAAATTCATAACCACTAGGGTTATGAGAAAATAAGATCACAAGTTGTGGCTAAACCTTCACAATCAAGTAAAAACAAAGTGTCAGCCCTCACAATCTACTGAAAAATCATCAATAACCGAAAGAAAGTTCACAATCTTTAAAATTGCACTATACAACAACTGTGTGACTAGTTACTAGCCACCAAACAAGGAAGGGGGAAATAACGTCCAACTAGAATGATAAAAACCCTCATGTGATGTGGAGTGAGCACGCAATTCACATGACCCAGAGTGTATCCACGACTCTCAAACAAGATACAAATTACTGGTTTCTTTCATTTACATGGGTACAAGTACATACAAAATCTCATAGGAACATCAAATTCCATAACCCATGGAATACGTATCAAAACTTTCCAACCATAACCTTATATCAGGTTAGTTTCACGCTAATCTTTTCCACATAGTACATGAAATAATCCTTTTATCATGTAGGCTCTACAATGTCAAGGGCTATGATCCTTGAGATATTATTGATAGGACAATTGGAGAGAAAGGAAAAAATAACAAATAGGACATAACTAGCCATGTCGTCATTATGGTATTCATAAGTAGACCTTATTAGCCTAAATATAATTAGGAATAATTATGAATACCACAAATCACTTGGATAATAACTATTTTAGATAGTAAAAAGGTAAATGGTCATTCTCCTTAAATTTGAACATGAGATTGATGTTGTGTGATCATCAACATTTTGATCAACAACTAGGTCCATAACACTCAAAAAAGCTTCTCATGATAATAAATAATATTCAGTACTAATTTATGTTCTATCAATCTAAATATACCACATGCCTTTTTGTTGAGAAATTATTTGACAACTAAATGAGAAATATCATCCCACTATAACTTCATGTAAGAGCCATATGGAACTCATTGATAAACCATAAAAATTAATGTACGGGTAGCAGAGTTGGCTTGGGTAGTGGGTTTGCTCCCCATTGGTCTCGGGTTCAACCCTGCTCTTGGGTTTAAGAGGTGGGACTTCTTGCGGGCACTGGATCTCACCCACAAGGGACTAGTCTCGCCCCAGCTTGCCCTAGGTACCCAAGATACAGGCTGCTAGGCTAATGGGTTGGGTCATGGGGACACCCCCGTTATAAAAATATTTATATCATGTATGCCACTACTAAATGAAACATATGAGAGGTACATATTCACCATTGAAAAACATATAAGATACAACAAAAAAATGGGATCCCATGTAAAAAATCATATGGACCAAATGATGATTTCAACATGAGATACATGTCCACTTAGAGCAATGTTCCATGCACACCATCAAGTGGATTCAAATATTTTATAGTGCACATGTAAACTATTATAAATATGATAAATAATAAAAATCACCACATATAAGCTAGAATATGGGTAAGTCTCTAACATATCAAAAATAAGATAATTTGTGTGTGTGAGATGAGAGGATCTATTAGCTAGTGCATAATGAATCCAATAAAAATATTGTTTCTTATGTAGATATATTTCTTTGTGGATTTAAAATGTTTTTTTTTTTATCCAAGAATATACATGACAGAGGGGGAAGGTGAATAGTTGTGGATGGATGATTTTTGAATTTTACAACATTCCTTTCATTTTAAGTGTTATAAGTATGTCTCACCATGCACTAGTAATTTTAGGAAGGAGTGGCTCCTTGGACAACAATTAGGGAGGCATTTCAAAAATCTTCTTAAATGATGAGATGAGGTCTAATACTAATGGTGGGTATTACAAGTGGGGTAAATTTAGAAGGGGATATTATCCACTAGGTAGGTTGAGAGATTACTTGACAACATGAGATTATGAAAACATGCATATTATATTGTCAAAGCTATCGATGTTTGAGAAATATAATTTAATAAATGTTATACCTAATGAAAAAACTTAGGTACGATCCATATTTATAGGTATTGAACCAATATGAGCATAATTTTTTAATGTTTTGAGAATATAATTTTTTCATTGAGAATTTGACTAAGTGGTCTTTAGGATTATCGTTGCTATCATAGTAGACTTGGGAATTATTTATACTAAAGGTTATCTAGGTTTTCATGAACTTCATTGTTATGGTTAAATGATGAGAGTGTGGAATATAGGAGGGAATGCATGGAAGATGGTTGATAAGGTTAAGGTTGCAAAGGTTATGGTTGATACATTACACATGGATAGCTTGAAAAATAAAATATGGGATTAAGAAATATTTTATTGGTGAATATGGTAGACTAGGTATGTAAGGGAAGGATATACATGAAAGAGATAGGAATAGGGTAATAGGATGTACTATGCAAAGGTGATGAGATATGGGTGCAAAGAGATAATGGGTAACTAAGATAATGGGACTACTTGGATGAATTAGGATATGATAATAGGATGATATTAGAAGGGTATCATGGGAATCTAGGGTGAATAAGGAGGGGATACTAGGAAAAGGATAAGGTGGGATAGTGGAACATAGAGTGAAATAAGAGAAGGTTTAAGGGGATGAAAACGGAAGGGGATTTTAGAACATAGGATGGACCAGTAGAGATTAGTTTGATGAGCTAAGGGTGATCATGGAACATAGGGTGAACTATTTAATGGGATCGGATTAATATTTGAATAATAGAATATAGGGTGAATTAAGAGAGTGTAATGTGATGGGAATAAAATGGGATAATGAAACATAGGGTATGAATATAAGATAAAATATGGAGGGACGCGGTATAATATAGAAGGAATAATGGGACAAGACCAAGAGGGGATAATGAAACATAAAGTGAAATAAGATAGGTTACAATAGGATGGGAATAGAAGGGAGTAATGGAACATAAGATGGACTAATACATATTAGTGAGATGAGTTAAGAGGGGATCACAAAATATAGTGTGAACTATTATAGGTTAATGGGATGGGATTAGGACACACCAATGGAACATAGGGTGAAATAGGATAAGATAATGGGACAAGACTAAGAAGGGATAATGAAACATGAATAAGAGATGGTAATGGGATGGGAATAGCAGGGCATAATGGAACATAGGATGCATTAGTAGAGATTAATGGGATAAGCCAATACATAAAAATGAAACATAGGGTGAACTATTAGAGGTTAATAAGATGGGATTAGAAGAGAATAATAGAACATCGGATGAAGTAGGAGGTGCCTAGGATTTGAATAATGACATGAAGTAGGTACTTGAGGTTTGTAGCTATAATAAAGAAGAGAGCTGTTCAATAATGAGTGGAAGGAAAGGTTTTATGTAAGGGTATCTATAAGAAAGTTTAGTTAGAAAAAGTAATGATACATTTACAACTAGAGATTCTCCCACAAGATACACTCTATAACTGTATAATTGAATGGTTATGAATAACCCCACATTTTCTTACAACTCAAATAGAAATCCTAGATAAAAATGTGGTCTATTATTGAAGAGAATGTACATGATGAATCAATAGATGCTAGATAAAATATGTATTGAATCTACACGGCTGAAAAAGTAGGTGAATAAACCCTCTATAGACCATCCTAGGGCTATTGGTAGAACTATGAAAAAAAATATAATTGTCACTCACAAATTCAAACTTTGACTGTACTAATATTTCAAATAATTTCTCAAAGTAAATAAAATAATAATTAGAGGTTTTGAATATTTTTGCAAAACACCCCAATTTTTTTTACAACCCAAACAAAGAGCCCAACAAGAAGAGAATTTGGCGTTAAGAAAACATATATAATAAATTGAGAGTTATTGCAATAGAAAGATATTGAATCCCTATGGTCAAAGAATTGGTGAATAAATTCTTTGTAGACCCTTCTAGTTCTTTTAGGAGAATTATAAAAATAACACATGAATTGGTCTCCCACAACTCAATATTTTGATTGTAATAGATAATAGATATAAGAGAGAATGAGTTATTATATGTATTTGGAAGTCACTCATCTACATTGGAGATTCGATGATGCTCTCCATTATAACTAGTGTTTTTAAATAAATTGTCTACACATATTAAATCAAACCCATTATCGATAAAAATAAATCTTGGAAAAAGAGTGCAAGGAATTATGAATGTGTTGTATCGTGATGGAGATATTTACCAATGGTTGAAATAGAAGCTAAATAAATCCTTTCTTGACTCTTCTATGTGTAACTAGTAAAGCATTGTTGCCCACTTCCCTACTTTTTTTTTTAATCGGTCCCACTTCTCTACTTTTTAACCTTTAAATGATGTTTATTTTCTTTTTGTTTAAGAGAAAGAGAAGAATATTTAAATTTGAGCTTGACAATCAATGGAATGCATGACATTATGTGTCAATCTAGCTCAATAATATATGTCTTTAGAAGTCGCTCATCTACCTTTGGGATTTGATCTTGCTCTCTACTGTGGCTAGTGCTTTCAAAGTAATTGACTGCACACATTCAATTGAACCCATTATCAATATAAATAGCTCTTAGTAAAAAAGTACATTGAATTATGAATGCATTCTATTGTGATAGGGATATTTACCAATAAGTTGAAATAGAAATTGAAGGAACCTTTTCCCAACTCTACTTTATATAACTAGTAATGATATATCGTCCACTTCCATACCTACTTTATAACCTTTTATGATTTTTTTTTGTTTAAAACAAATAAAAGAAAATTCAAATTTGAGTTTGAAATAACTCAAATGCATGACAATCAATAGAATGCATGGCATTATGTGTCAATCTAGCTCAATAATATATGTCTTTGGAAGTCGCTCATCTACCTATGGGATTTGATCTTACTCTCTATTGTAGCTAGTTCTTTCAAAGTAATTGACTACACACATTCAATTGAACCCATTATCAGTATAAATAGCTCTTAGTAAAAAAATTGCAAGGAATTATGAATGCATTCTATTGTGATAGGGATATTTACCAATATGTCGAAAGAGAAATTGAACAAACCCTTTCCCAACTCTACTTTATATAACTAGTAATGATATATCGTCCACTTTCATACCTACTTTATAACCTTTAATGATTTTTTTTGTTTAAAACAAATAGAAGCAAGTTCAAATTTGAGTTTGAGAATAACTCAAATGCATGACAATCAATGGAATGCATGGCATTATGTGTCAATCTAGCTCAATAATATATGTCTTTGCAAATCACTCATCTACCTATGGTATTTGATCTTGCTCTCTATTGTAGCTAGTGCTTTCAAAGTAATTGACTACACACATTCAATTGAACCCATTATCAATATAAATAGCTCTTAGTAAAAAAGTGTAGGTAATTATGAATGCATTTTATTGTGATAAGGATATTTACCAATAAGTCGAAATAGAAATTGAACAAACCTAAATTCCTAACTCTACTTTATATAACTAGTAATGATACATCGTCCACTTCCAACCTACTTTATAACCTTTAATGATTTTCTCGTTTAAAGCAAATAGAAGCAAATTCAAATTTGAGTTTGAGAATAACTTTAATGCATGACAATCAATGGAATGCATGGCATTATGTGTCAATCTAGCTCAATAATACATGTCTTTGGAAGTTGCTCATTTACCTATGGGATTTGATCTTGCTCTCTACTATAGCTAGCGCTTTCAAAGTAATTGACTACACACGTTCAATTGCACCCATTATCAATATAAATAGCTCTTAGTAAAAAAGTGCAGGGAATTATGAATACATTCTATTGTGATAAGGATATTTACCAATAAGTCGAAATAGAAACTGAACAAACCCTTTTTCAACTCTACTTTATGTAACTAATAATGCTATATCATTGATTCCCTACTTTATAAACTTTAATGACGTTTTTTTAAAAAAAAATTAAAACAAATAAAAGAAAATTTGAATTTAAGAATCAATGGAATGCATGACATGGTGTTAATCTAGCTCTACAACATATGACATGATGAATGGTGGAAATGTCCATTAGGCCTACATTCTATCCTGCAACAAAACATCATAAATGTAAGAAACTATCAAGCCTACTCTATAATAATGAAATTTGTGCAACTTTTAAGAAGAAAGACAAAACTTGTAAAATGTCCAAATCGATTACACCTCAAATACAATTCAAGACATGGTATTTCCCTGGGAACTTCAACATCCATCTTAAGCCTCACAAGCATTCCACCACCGACAATCTTTTCCACCCACCTGCAAATTCAAAAGTGCTCTCTTTACTGCAAGGACCACATAATCTGGGCAGGATCTTCCATTAAAATTCACACACGCAACGACGAGGGGACCCTTTACATCCCCAATTTTAAGTCTCTGCTATGGAATTGACATTAAGGTAATGCTGCTCTATTGGTGTTTGTGTATGTCCTTTTTCAGCACCGGTCTGGAACAGCTGCTTTTGAAATGAAATGATTTCATATACAATAATTTTTAACATCATAATTTTTTATTTTTTTCAGTTTTATGTTATCTTGATTGTAGATCATAAATATGAATCAAAACGTGGATGTTAAAAACTGTTAAACAATTAAATTCAAAAAATGATTTACATGATATCATGAACTGTAAAAAATTCAAATTATGTGAAATAATTTGCTTCAATTCTATCCATTAGTCCAAACTTGTTGATGAGATTATATTAAATTGTACGATAGTTACAACTATTCAATGATTCATGAAATATTAATATAAATTTTCCACGAGATATGATGATCTGACAGAAAATTAACCATTCTCCAAAACTTTTTAATCTTCTATCTTTTAATAATTCTCCCACCCAAGGATTCTTTCACTATTACCCACTTGAGGTAAACATTTGTTGTTCTAAATACAAACAAATTGCAGAGAACTTTTGAAGTTTTCTTACAAGCTAATGGAAGCAGATCTAGTTCTGGTGCGCTTATTTATTGCCAAAAGCATTCTTGGCGTGGGAAAGGACTTGAAAGGTACATTTACAGTACGAAATTAGCAGTTTTAAATGTTGAATAACCATACATTAAACATTTCTCAGATACGTACTGATCTTGGACGGTGGGAGCTCTGGACCACGGATTTAACTTTTTATTTGACAGTGGGAGGACCTTTTGTACCATAGTTGTCTTCTTGGTTGCACGAGGGTAGTATATAATGGTTTGCGCCTTGTTCGGCCTTCGCTTTCATCACCAGGTGTGTACGGAGAAGTTGATTCCTACTCCTGTCTTTTGACCATTGCTGTGAGTCTTTAGATCAGTACACCGAGCTTTCAAGAGAAGTTCAATAAAGTTTATAAACTCCTTTTGAAATCAGACTTTCTACAGTGAATAATTAACGAAGATAGAAATTCTTGTAAAAGAAATTACTGAATTAAAATAAAGTATCAATAAGAAGCATTAAATGAATATATAAAATAGAATAAAAGACTTTTAACGTCCACGAGATCAAAAGAAGGCTTATGGGATAGTGACCCCAGCAATTTTAGCATTGTGAAGTGTCGTTCTCCTACCGTTTAATTTGATAATGACCTCTCCCATTCAAAGAAAAAAAGTGACATAAAAATCAGTTTAAATGATGTAAAAATGAAATTGGATAGTGAAGTGATAATTCTAGGTAGGGAGTGACTTGTGTGTGATGTCGAAAATTGCATGATGCCTTCCTCTTTAGACAGACTAAGATAATTTTGCTCACTCAGCCTAAAACCATTTTCTCACCATCTAGCACACTTTTTTTCTCGACTATTAAGTCCGATTTTTCCACAAACCAATGTGCATTGCAAAGACATTTGCACGCTATGCTAGCATCCTGTGAAAATCTATGACTAAGTTGGTCGTTTAGACGTTACACCTGTCACGTTTTGGCAATGTAATGCCTCTGCCAATCTATAGTCATGTTAGGAATCACTCGGACTAGTTGTTTGGACTAAAATCCCTACCTTTTGAAAATCCAAAGGGGGAAATCATCATTCACTCTACCTTATTCTTGATTCTACATGTTGAAAACTTCATCTTGCTCTCCAACTCTCTTGGAAACAAATACATAACTCTTTCTTCACCATTTTTCTGCAACATCTCATCACCTCCTTACTACACTAGCAACCTACATAGCTTATGTGTGTTAACTATTCAAATCTCTTATCCGAGCATATTATTTTTACTCGTGAGCATATTGTTCTTTATTATTTTATGTCTATATTTTTCATTATCTTGTCTAAAGGTTGTTCGTGGAGGTGCAAACATCAATATTGGGATTTGACTTGGGCAAACTCCTAAATAGTCACCCAACATTTTTCCTTGGTCTTATGTATGTAGGTGTAGGTGGAAAAATCTTCTTGGAACAAGCTCAAATGCCATCGAATACTCTTGGTGCAATCTTGAACTTTTCCATGTTCTTTTTGTCTCACCTTCCTTCAATATATTTATTTTAGTGCATTTAATTTTGTATGCTTGTATTCACATCTTTTAGCATTTAGAAACACACAGAGTATTTATGTTTTTTTATGTGACAATATCATTTTTTTGTCTATATAGAACTCCAACACGACTGTGTTGTTGTTTGATAGTCGCGTTATTGAATCCTAGACATAGAGCTTGTCGGGCTATTTGAAATACATTTATATTGTGTTCTATTAGTTGTTGATGTTAGAAAGTCTTGCATAATTTATATTCTTTGCTAAAATTAATATTCCTCCTATCCCAATTCACTTGAGTCGTGTCAACTGAGGTAGGGGAGAGATAGTTTTCCACTTGAGATCTCATCATCTTGAGGGTGTCAAATTCTCTCCTCTACATTTTGGTGAACCCGATGTGAACCTTCTTGCGAAACTTGATCATTTTAAAAATCATAAAACTCTTCATCTCATCTTGAATCCTCTTGTTTTTTGGAGTTGGTAGGGTTGTACATTG
Organism: Sequoiadendron giganteum; assembly: GCA_007115665.2. Taxonomy (NCBI): domain Eukaryota; kingdom Viridiplantae; phylum Streptophyta; class Pinopsida; order Cupressales; family Cupressaceae; genus Sequoiadendron; species Sequoiadendron giganteum. Next base: position 631,688,180 of record CM021107.1, read on the forward strand.
TAAGCGCTCCTCTATGAGCTTTACAATTACAACCCAGTCTACTACCTCCAAACATGTAGTAAGAAGAAGCTTGAGGCCTACCATACCCCTAGACAGGTATAGTCCAACTAGACTTAGTCCAATGTTTTCTAGAAATCTTGATCCTTCAGGCTCTTAGCCATTATTTGGTGGTTATTCTCCTTTGAATTCTCCTTTGGGATCTCAATCCTCTAAAGATTATGAAACTACTCTGAGGGCCCCCTTTAAGAAAGTTCAATCTTTAGAGGAAATCCTTAAAGAATTTGAAGATTTCCTAAGTTGTGGTTACTTATATACTTAAGTTGCTCTCTTGTCAGTAATTTGAGAAACTTACTTATCTTAGATCGTAAGGTTCTTGAATTGCTTTTTGCACTAACATACATAGTTGAGACTCATTTACCTTCATACACATCAATCTAGAGTCAACCTAATGGTACCTAATTGGATATCACTGATACTCAATTGAATCTTCTAATGCTTGAGATATGTGTGCATATGGTAGATACTAATCCCTCTATACCTCTCATGACTTCTATTGATGATACAAACATTGTGTTTGTGCCCCTTGTTAATCCTAAAGTTAACATATCTCACACTCCTTTGGGATATAACATTCCTCCTCCACCTGGATCCACACCTCAAATCTCTGTTGCCATGGCTAATCTGCCTCCACCACATCTCAACCCCATCTTGAACAACCTATTTCAAAACATGGGTCATATGCAATCCCAACTCACTAAATTAACCAATGTTGCCACTCAATCCAATCTCACTTTGTACTACTATTGCAGTCCCCTCACTTTAAACATCTTAAATGCTACCATGGCCAAAGGTATCGAGGTACCAAAATTTTAAAATTACAATGGTAAGGGAGACCCACAGACACATATCAATTCCTTTACCGCTTTATGTAGTGACTTCTTACATCAAGGTCATTTTCTAGCTAAATTATTCTTGTGACCCCTTAAGGAGATCACGCTAGATTGGCTTTGCTCACTGCTTGATAATTCTATATTCTCTTAACTCATAAATTAGTTTTTACAATAGTTCCAAGCAAACATTGGTTCTAAGGTCACTATTTCCAACCTCATCCATTGAAAGCAATAACTAAATGAAAAGCTAATTGATTTCATTTCTCGCTATTAGCCCATTTCTTTCCAAATCCCCTATTCCTTGCCTGACCATGACATCTAGAGGATGTTCATGGGTCTAGCCTTCAACCAACATCAAGGGAGTGATTTTCTCTAATGAAATACCCTTCTTTTTCACATTTATGTATTGCACTGAGAGACTATTTGTTGAACACAAAGAAATGTTGAGAGGGGGGTTGAATCAACATACATTAAAAACTAAATCATTTCCATTTGCAAATAAAACATCACATCATATGAGCTAAAATAATAGCATAAAGGAAAACATGCACCACACTATAACACCAAGATTTTTTACGTGGAAAACCCAACAAGGGAAAAAACACGATGAGAGTTACCCCACAATATTAAAGTTCACTACTTAAAATGATTTAAAAAGAGTTTAAGGCTCACTACCTAGTCACTTGCAAACACTGAAGAATAGAGAAATTTAGGAGCAAGATACAAAGGACCTAATGAGACTCACTATCTCAAAGTAAGGTGCATGAGAATTATGAACATAAGCTAAGACTGGACTATTGAAGATGAGGCATCTGATTTATGCTAATATCGCGGTTCCTTTTTGCACATTCACATCATCATACAGACTCTAGACACATCATATTATCATTTTTCTTAACTTGGATCACACACATTCTCTCACATCTTCAAAAATTAATTGTCCTTTTATAAATATCCTCCAGAACAATAATTTTTTTGATTGATTCAGCTTCAAGATGGCATGTTAAATGAAAACACTTGATATTGCATAGGTCGGCTCCAAAACATAATCAAAATTAAAGAGCTTTGTTTTTAGATCAACACATTTTCTATTGAGGCTTAAGAGCATTACCACTCATTGTCCAAAAATGTATTAACTGATCAGGAACAACTGTAAATGCATAAATAAAATCATGTTGGCCCAATTTGACAAGTACAATCAACATTGTTACTGCTTGAATTCACACCACCGGGGAGATACCAAAAACACCATGTGGATCAAGATATGAACACTAAATGTACTCTACAATATTCTTGTAACCTTTTTCAAAAATATTTGATAATTAAATGTTGGTGCATTTGAAGAAGCTTACTAAAGATGCAAAAACAAAGCATTCTAGATCAAGTGCAACACACTATTAATTGAAGATTAAGCTTCCAGATATCTATCACACTTGAGAATATTCAATAATGTGTATTGATCACTACTAATCATGTTCCCAAAATTGCATGACCAAAACTGTATCACCGGAGGAATGCGGAGCAATCCAACCAACCTTTGTCATTGCATTGCACTGTTAAGGCATAGACCAGAATACTACCAGCTATAACTTTGACTGTGGAAGGTGTGAAGAATTTTTTTTTTAGATATAATATCTTCTTAGCATGGTCATAATTTTATTTGAACCACAAGAAATAATCTTGCACAACGGATGGATACGAACAAAAAAGGCATGATACTACCTTAGGGTAAACACAATTAGTGCCTTAGCTAATCTTTTGTAACTTATCTCAACATGTAGTACATGAACCTGAAATTTTATCATTACTTTCCCTCTCCCTTTGTAGCTTGTCTTTTTCACATGACTCTCTCCTCTTTTCTCGACTAAACATTTTTCACATTGCTCTCTCTCTCCTTTGACGTCAATGGAAAAGGGAAAAAATATTTGCATCATTCATTCTCCCCCTTTGACATTAATCATATAATTCACCACTTCTCTACAACTTCCTCCCCTTTACTGCTCTACATACCCCCCCTTAGGAGAAAACACAAAACCACATCACTTAAAAACCACTCTATATTGACAACACTCACTCATCTTGATTACAACAATCAATAATGTCACTACCTACTCCCCCTCAAAGGTAGCCACCAACATCAGTCAAGATAAAAGAATGAATCCTGAGATCCATTGGACTGATGCATCTCCTTATGCATCTAGTTCAAAGGAGGGGAAATGACCCCCAACTTCTCCTGGAGATACTCAAAAGTATATTAAGGAAGAGCCTTAGTAAATATATCAGCAACCTGATCCTTTGTAGGAACATATTCAAGCTTCACTTCATTCTCTACAACCTTCTCTCTCAAAAATTGACACTAGATTGAGATATTTTTTTTCCTTGAATGCATTATTGGATTATTTGATATATTGATAGCACTTGTATTATCACAAAATATAGAAATTGGTTCATCATATACTACTCTAATATCCTTCAAATTTTGCAACATCCACAACACTTGTATGTAGCAAGATGTTGTTGCAATGTATTCCACCTCTGCAGTAGATAAAGACATTGAATCTTGTTTCTTTCTTAGTTATGACACCAATTTGTATCTAAGAAATAATGCACCACCACTTGTACTTTTCATGTGTCTACACAACCAACCCAATTTGCATCTATGTAAGCACTCAGAGTAAAGTCAATGTCCTTTAGATACCATAAGCCATGATCTGAAGTGCCCTTCAAGTATTTGAATATCCTCTTCACTGCTACAACATGTGACTCTCTAGGATATTCTTGAAATCTAGCCACAAGAAAGAATGCATGCATGATATCCAATCTAGTACCAATTAGATATAGCAGTCCTCCATTCATTGATATATAATTTATTTGATCAGCCTTAGGAGATTCATTGTTCTTCCTCAACTTGCAACTGATAACCATAGGGGTACATACCGATTTAGAATCTTCCATTTGAAACTTCTTCACCATTTCCTTGAAATATTTTAATTGTGAAATGAAAATACCTTTATCTGTCTAAATGATTTGTAGCCCAAGGATGAAATTCATCTCCCCAAACATAGGCATTTCAAACTCTTTTTGCATATCTTCTGCAAATTTCTTACACATAACTTCATTTCCTCCAAAATTTATGTCATCAACATATACAACCAAATCAAGATTTGATCTTCTTCAACTTTGAAGTAAAGTTTTATATATATAGTTGCTTTATTGAATCCAACTATAGCAAGTACCTATCTAACCTTGCTTGCCAAGCTCTAGGAGCTTGCTTCAATCCATATACTTCCTTCTTCAATCTGCAAACCATATTTGGTCTATCTAATAACTAAAATTATTTTGGTTGTTCTATGTATACCTCTTCTTCCAATTATCCATTCAAGAAAGCATACTTCACATCCATTTCATAAAATTTCAAATCCTTATGTGTTGCAAAAGCTAAAAACATGATAGCTTCCACTCTTTCCAGTAGAGCAAATGTTTCTTCAAAGTCTATTCCTTCTACTTCTGAGTAACCTTTACATATAAGCCTTGCCTTATTTCTTACCACTTATCCACTCTCATTTAGTTTGTTCCTGAATACCCATTTAGTTCCAATCACTTTCTTGTTTGTTGGACTTGGGAAAGTTCCCAAGTCTAATTCTTCTCAATCTGCATCAGTTCTTCTTCCATAGCCTTGATCCAATACTCATCCTTGCATGATTTAGTCACTGTTGTGGTTTTAAATTTAGAAAGTAAACATAGATTTACTTGTTCTTCAACAAATTTCCTTCTTTTCAATACACCTTTTCTCTTATCACCAATGATTTGTTCTTTAGAATGATTCTTCTGCACATACTTAGGAGTTTTAGGAATCTTTTTCAAAGCTTCTTCCTCTTCATTTTGCACTTCCTTTTCTTTAGCTTTTTATTCTTCTTTACAATAAGACTCATCTAATTCATATCCATCAATTACCACTAAATTCTTCTATAGATCTTCATTAACTTTGAAAGTTGCACTTTCAAAAATCTTTTTTAGTCTCTTGTTGTAGCACCAGTAAGATTTACTTCTAGTAGAATATCCAAGGAAGATACCTTCATTAGATCTAGCATCAAAATTTCCTGAGTTTTCTTCATCTCTTCTAATATAGCATTTGCTTCCAAACACTCTGAAGTATTTAATAGTAGGAATCCTTCCATAGCATAGCTCGTAGGGATTATTTGTGTTGTTTTCTCTTGCTTGCACTCTATTAATTATGTAAACATTAGTATGAATTGCTTCTCTCCAATACACTTCTAAGATTTTCTTCTTTCATCATTGTCCTTGAAGCTTCTTGAACAGTCGTATTATTTCTTTCAACCACTCCATTTTGTTGAGGAGTCCTAGGGGAAGATAAATGCCTCTTTATTCCATGATTCTCACAAAATATATTAAACTCATTGGAGATGAACTCTCCACATCTATCAAACCTCAAGAAATTGATTTTCATATCCATTTCATTCTCAACCATAAATTTGAATGTTTTAAACTTATCTAGGGCTTTTGATTTTTCTTTTGAGAAAAGTAACCCATGTCATTCTAGAATAATCATCAATAAATGGCATGAAATACTTGTCACCTTGAATAATTCTTATTCCAGTTGGACAACAAAGATCTATATGCACCAATTCCAACAATCTGGTAGAATATTTTTCTTTGACTTTGAAACTTCTTCTTGCTTGCTTTCAAACTTGGCATTCCTTACAAATAACATTAATAGGCTTTGTAATTTTTGGAAAATATCTCACATCTTGAACTAAACTTATTCTCACTAGGCTATCAAAATTTATGTGACACATTTTTCTATGCCATAACCAACTCTCATTGATCTAAGTCATGAAACAATAACCATCAACACATTTAAGCTGATAGGAATTTCGATCTATCCTTCTTCCAACAATAATCATAGTTCTAGACCCTTTCTTGATCTCACAACCATCATCCTAAAAAATAAGATTGTATCCTTTGCTACAGATTTGTCCAATACTCAAGAGGTTATGCCTCAAACCCTTAACATAAATAACATAATCAGTGTTATACTTTCCATCAAAATCGGTTGAACCTTTTCCACATATCTTAGCAGATCTATCATCACCAAATCTAACAAGTCCTCCATATTTTAAAGTTTAAAAAAACTTACTCTTATCACCGGTCAAATGATTAGAGCATCCATTGTCAATGATCCAGTAGTTCTCTTGTTTAGCATGAAAAGCAGATACCAAAGTACCTTTAGTATTATCACTTTATTTTAGAGCCCTTTCCTTCACACATCTCTTATAGTTAGGAGAATTAGTTTCACATTTTAAAGCCATGAACAAGCATTGACCATCCTCATCATCCCTATAAGAAGATTCATCATCAAATATACTTGCATCTTCTCTAACATGATAACTTTTCTTAATCATCTTACCTTTGTTCTCCCTATTTTTGTCAGTAAAAGCTTTGCTTGGACATCTTGAAGCATAATGACCTATCTTTCCACAATTGAAAAATTTGAAAGGTAACTTACCTCTGTAATTTCTATTGGAAAGAGACATTGCTAGTATCACTTGGTGTTGTCATTGATGGCAACCCTAATCGTTGAACAGGTATGCACATTATCATTCAATCATACTGGCAGACAGATTGAAGATTGACAAGGAAGAACAAAGCATCTGGTAGTTCAATATTCATCGATCTGTATGAAGACCTTATTTTATTGTTTTTTTTTTGCGCATCTGAGGAAATGTTTTCTATTATATTATCTATGTTATTATTGAAGCGCAATGGCTCATATCGGTTCTTGTGTGAAATAGAAGATCCGGTTCTCTAATTCTCTGTTTTATCAGTACTGGAGCCAACTTCATGAATGAATTATGTCACGAATGTATGAGAAGTAATTAGTTAAGTATTTTTGTGTTCGTACATCTTTTTTTGGGTCTTATCCAAGTTGTGGCTGACTTTTGTAGATACGCATTGCATATTTCTCATGATTTGAGCTAACAGTCGTAATTATTTTTGTGCTCTATCGAAGCCAACAAAGTGTAAATGAATTCTATGTTGTGGATATATATATGAGATCATTTGTATCATTTTGTGGGATGTATGAGGTGTGTGTGATGCGAATTGCGAATAAGAGTAGAGAAAAAGAATGATAATGCATAGTTTCACTTGTGTAGAAAGGATCTATGTTGTGACTGTGAGCAGAATAGAGCAAAAGTGCAGAATTAGTCTATAAGACAACATATTGAATATTGTGCTCAACCGGAACTGTAATCAGGCATAAGTAAATGCTATTTTTCTCAGTTCAAAATCTCAAATGGTTTTAATCTGATTTTCTTTGTAAGGCAGTGAGCCTTCCCTTTGAGCAGTGAGCTCTATGCAAGTGTTTGACTACAAGTGCATTCCCCTTATTGTAATCTTCATTTGAGTATACTCAGATCATAATTTTGGATTGGCCATCCACCGTGGTTTTTCCCCTAATACGGTTTCCATGTAAAAATCTTGGTGTTATGGTGTTGTGTTTATTTTCATGTTTATACACTATGGTTAAATGGTGTTAATGCTTTGAAGATAAAAGGTTAATAAAGTAAGTATTTGCACAACACTGATTCACCCCCCCTCTCAGTGTAGCTTGTTTCCAACACTTTCTAGTACCCTTTTTCATTCTCTTTACAATTTTTTCTTCCACATCATCAAGATCCTCTTGATTTGATTCCATAGTCTTCTTTGATTTTCCAGCCTTAAAGGCAATCTCAAATTTTGCATTACTTGTACCAAATTCTCTCATCTCAAAAGTAGTTAAATAACCATACAACTAACATCTGGTATATTGATTCAAATTTTTTAATTCCTCAATATCAAAAACTTTATGACTATAAGATTTAGGAAGAGTTCTAAGTACCTTCTTCACCACTTCTTCCTATTTCGGTTATCCACTAATACCTCTGATGTCGTTGATAAATTCATCCACCTTTTGCAAGTAGTTTGTGATGTTTTAATCTTCAGACATTCACAAGGTCTCAAACATGGTCTTCAAATTTTGTATCTTAGCTTGTTTGACCTTATCATCTCTTTCATAAATTTTTATTAACTTTACTCAAATTTCTATAGTAGTTTTCAAATTTATAACTTTCACTAATTTCAAATTAGTAAGACCAATTAAGAGAGCATACCTTGCTTTACCATTGTTTGCATAGGCCTTGATCTCATTATCAGTGCTTATACCATTTGCAGAAATAGCATATCCTCTTTCAATAGACTTCCAGATTTCAAATCCAAGCTAAACCAAAAAAACCTTACATCCTTATCTTCCAGAATGCATAGCATGATCCATTAAACAAAGGAAGATATTTATTGTGCACCATCCAAGATCTACCTAAAGTGATTAATCTTTCTTCCAAAGAACCTTGCTTTGATACCAATTGTTGAATGCACACTGCCAAAATAGAAAAGAAGATAGAGAAGAGTATTACAATGAGAAATCCACCACAAAATCACTAACACCTTCGTAGTATTACTAAAAAATTCTAGACACCTTCTGCTCACTACATTCAGTAATCTAACACATGGAATCTCACACTCCACTTCAGAAATTCACACCCTACAAATTTGAAATTCACATCACTCACATCATACTCATCTATCTTATCATCCCTCAACAACTCAACTCATATTTATACCATCTTCAACCTTGAAAAAATTCTCCAAGATTGGATATGCACCTCAACTGTGCAAATTCAAATTAGGTTGGCACCAAAACATTCTTGTATTAGAAAAGAATGAAGGAAAAACACAACACACCTTATCTAGGACCTAAATTTACTCATACACACCATTCCATGCTTCCACAAACATCAAAGTAGTTTTACAATTAGTGTAAACACCCAAGGTCAGCTAAACCTGTGTTAACACCATTAACACTTAAGTACACGCTTCCTCAAATCCAAAGACGATTCATAGAACATATACCATGCTTGAACATGATCTAGAATATACCATACACCTTGAAATCCAATAAATTCCTTCACAATAACTTTCACCTGAAGAATGTACACATCCAATACACTCAAATAATTTTTCCATACATTACAACTCAAGAAACAAACTTCTGAAGCACCAAACCTCAAACAACTTCATCTAAATAAAGATATGAACATTATAAGCACACTTCTAGATCCTCAGGCCTGAAACCATTCTGTAGAGAAATGTGGAGCAAAAAAATTTCTCCTAGGCACCTCTACAATATACAATTCGCACACTAGTGAACAAAATTTCCTTTGCACAATCGTGCAACACACAAAACTTGGGATGTAACACCTCTAAACACCTCTAATCAACATATTTGAACTGCACAAGTAGATCTTCAACCTAGAAGAACTATGTAGAAAAACCATAATGCTACTCTGTAACACAAAACACCACTGCAACCCATTAAATAAGAACAACATAGAACAAAAGCATAGAGGAAAATATTGTTTAAGAAAAAAATTAATTAAAATATCACATTATGGAAGATTGAATCTAAATGTAGAGGAAAAATCCATGTTTGTGAACTTGATCTCAAATAAAACATAGATCAATTGTAGATTTACTGGGAAATGTACCTCAACTTGCTAGCTTGAACCTCTGTTAAGGACTTGACGAATTTCCCTATAGTTCATGCCTTTACCTCATTATCGCTAGGAGCTTTTGGAAGTGGCACAATTGCACGGTTTACCTCCTTACCGCAGAGGTCTTTGGTCTGCTTGGTGGTTGTGTGGTGTTACCGCTTTAGCGTGGGTCCCTTCCGGCTAAGGAGCGGTTGTGCGGTGTTACAACTATACCGCAAAGTCCCTCTTTCTATCTGGTGGTAGCGCGGTTATTGCCCTACTGTGAGGCCCTTCAGCTGAGGTGCGATTATGCGGTGGCACCACCATACTACAGGAGACTTCATCTTGCTTGGTAGTAGTGTGGTTGTATGGCAGTTGCATGGAATACCATCGTGCCTCGGGGGTCTTCTAGCTATGGTGCAGTAGTGCGATGGCACCGCCTTACTACGGGTGCTTGCAAGCCCTAGCGCGTTAGTGTGGTGACACCACCATACTATGGGTTCTTGCAAGCCCTAGCACGGTAGTGTCATGGCACCACAATACTGCGGGTGCTTGCAAGCCCTAATGCGGTAGTGCATTGTGAGTACCGCCAAACTGTGAGGACTTTGCACCTAGCTAGCGGTAGTGTGGTATACTGCCTTACCTTGGGGGTTTGATGAATGGTTAACGGTGGCATGATGGAAGGAGCTCAAGGAATAGTTGATAATTTTAAAATGATGGATGAATGGTGTGTCGACACATGGCACGATATCATTCATTGATTTTACATCGCTATTGTAAATCAATAATTATTGGTTGAAAGCTTTATTCTTTGGAAGCAATATATTTGCATTAAATGCATGATCCGATTCGAGGTTGACAAAGTACATATTTGGTAATTCTTTGTAACAAGGATTTAATGCTAGGGCGGCCCGATGCATGTTGTAGGGCGGTTTGATCAGAGATGGAGAAATCTTGTCGGTGAAACATGTAGTTAAATACACCCTAATGGTTTATGGTTTAATATAGAGAAAAAAGGAAGGCATAGAGACGAAGGTGACCGAGTGCATGTGTGAATTCATTGTATGCTAAAGAAGCATTGTAATAGTGAATGTATCAAACTAAAGTATGTGAAGAGGTCAACTAAGGGATTTTGCTATGAGCTAACATCTGAAAGTGAAGTTTGTAACTCTGTATGTAATTATTTACTGTAATACAAAGTGACTTTACTTGGTGTGGTGGGTTTTTCTCTTGTAAGGGTTTTCCCACGTATATCTGGTGTTATCTTTTTGTGTGTGTTTTATTTATGTCTTTCCTGTTATACTATGAATGTGCACCTCAAAAGAAAGAAAATTGTTAAATGAAGGGTTTTTGCACTTCTCTTCTAAGGATTTTGCATTAGGAAAGTGTATTCCACAACTCTGCTTTTCCTTTCAAGTGGTATCAAAGCCTGGCCAATTGTTTTATCCTTGTGAGTAGGGCTAGTTTTTTGTGCTAATCATGTTTCAGTGGGAGTCTTGCAAAGGGAGAACCAATTACTGAGTCTATTGTTTGAGATGGCAAGTACATCGGGAAGAGTAGAAATTGAAAAATTCAATGGCAACAATTTTGAGATGTGGAAACTCAAAATGGAAGACTTGTTGGTGGATAGAGACCTCTGGATTGTTGTGTCTGGAACTATGCCACAAAGTATGAAACAAGAAGATTGGGACCTCACACATATAAAAGTTAGAGGCTTGTTGAGACTTTGTCTGGCCGATTTTGTATTCCTGAACATCCATGAGGAGAAGACCGCAACTTCATTATGGAAGAAACTTGGTGACATTTATTACGGAAAGTATCTGGTGAATAAGTTATTCCTGAGGAAGAATGTTTACTCCTTGAAGATGGAAGAAGGAGCATATGTAGCAAACCATATGAATTCATTTAATATGATTGTTGCTCAGTTGGCATCTTTGGGTGTGAAGATAGAGGAGGAGGATCGTTGCATGCTTCTGTTATCTTCCTTACCTGACACTTGGGACCATCTGGTAATGGATATTGGAAGTACAACAACTACTTTCAAGATGAAAGACATGGTTGCCTCGCTGTTGTCAAAGAAATGCAAAGGAAGTCTTTTGAGATCGCCAAGGATTCTCTTGTTGTTCAAGGTAGATCAAAGGAGAGAGGCAAGAAGAAGGACACGAAGTCTAAATCCAAATGTGAGGGGAGATCAAAGTTTCCTGGTAAAAATTCCAAGGTGAATGTTGGAATTGTGGGCAGACTGGCCATATCCGAAAGGATTGTAAGGAGAAGAGAAAAGAATAATAATAATAACTCTTTAGATAATGAGTCTTCTCAAGGTGATGTAGATGCCTTCATTTCATCCTTGGTGACTCAGGCATCAGACGATGTTTGGTTGATTGACTCAAGCACATCTTTTCACATCACATCTCACAGAGATTGGTTCACTAAGTATGAAAAGTATGATGGTGAAAAGGTGTACCTGGCGAGTGACTCAACTCTGGAGATTGTTGGTCGTGGAAGATTCAAAATCCAATTTATTGACGGAAGAACCAAAGGGATTGGTGATGTAATACACATACCAGGTTTGGCTCATAACTTACTTTCTGTCAGTAAGCTAAATGATGATGGTGTGCAAGTTTCTTTCTCGAGTAAAGGATGTATGATGAATAGAGGCACAATGGTGTTGGCTAAGGGTGTATGAACTAGCACTTTGTACAAGATAGATGCACATCCTGTTCAATGTAACATCTCTATAAAGTCAAGCAAACTTGCTCCTGTAGAGAAGCAGGATGACGCTCCTCTGGGTGAAAATTCTTTAGAGGTAAAACTCCCAGTGGAGAAGACCATGTTGTGGCATCATAGACTCGATCACATAGGTGAGAAAGGTTTAAAAACCTTGTTTAAGGGCTTGTTGATTGCAACCTTGAGTTCGATTTTTGTGAACATTGCATTTATGGAAAACAACATTGTGTTTCATTTTATTCGAGTCCTCATAAATCTTCTGGTGTACTGAATTATGTTCATTCTGATGTATTTGGTCCAGTGAATGTTCCTTTGTTATCGAAGTCTAGATATTATGTTTCTTTTATTGATGATTATTCAAGAAGGGAATTTGTATACTTTCATAAGAGTAACTTAGAAGTGTTCAGTCATTTTAAAGAATTTAAAAATTTGGTAGAGAATCAGACTAGAAAGAAAATCAAATTATTGAGGACGGATAATGGTGGTGAGCTTTGTTCTGCAGATTTTGAAAGGTATTGCAAAGACCATGGGATTAAAAGGCATAAAACTACACCTTATACTCCACAACAAAATGGAGTTGTTAAAAGGTTAAACATGAAGTAAATGGAAAGAGCAAGGAGTATGTTGAGCAGTGTTGGTCTAGAGCAGAAGTTCTGGGCTAAGGCTGTGGCTACAACATGTTACCTAATAAATCATTCACCTTGTTTTTCTCTTGTTGACAAAACACCTTTGGAAGCATGGTCTAGTAAGAAACCCTCTCTAAGACATATTCATGTCTTTGGCTGTGAGGCATATGCATATGTGCAAAATGAGAAAAGATCTAAGTTGGAGAACAAGGCTGTTAAATGTATCTTCATCGGTTATGGCACTGGTGTGAAAGGATACAAGATTTGGAATCTTGATACTAAGAAGGTTTTGTACAAAAAAAGTGTAATATTTTGTGAGCTGAATCCTTCAACAGTTGATCCACAGTTAGAGATAGATCAAAGGGAAAAGAATAATGTAGTTAAGATTCCTCAAACTCTGGAAAAGGAGGAATTACATGGTGTACCTGAAACTAAGGAGAGTTCTAGCAGCTTTGAGAGTTCTAAAGAAGAAGAACCACAACCTCAGCCTCGGCCAGTGAGGAATTCTACACGTGAAAGGCGTCAACTTGATAGGTATGGTTTTTCTATGTTGGATTCGAACTGTGCCTATGCTTTGATTACAATCATTGATGATCCTAGGACTGCGAAAGAGGTGATTAATATGTTTGATTCAAATTCCTAGTTGGAAGCTATGGATGAAGAAATAGAATCATTGAAGAAGAATGAAACCTGGGATTTGGTACCTTTTCCTGAAGGGCGAAAGCCTGTTGGCTGTAAATGGGTATTTAAGAAGACTGGTCTAGATGGCAGTGTTGAAAAGTATAAAGCGAGGTTGGTTGCAAATGGATATTCCTAGGTAGAGGGAATTTATTATGGAGAAAGATTTTCCCCTGGAGCTAAGCTGACATCTATCAAATTTATTTTGTCAGTAGCAACTGCGTATGACTTAGAGATCGAGCAGATGGATGTGAAGATAACGTTTCTCCATGGAGAGCTAGAAGAAGAAATCTATATGTCCCAACCTTAGCATTTCGTTGAAAAAGGTAAAGAAAGCCTAGTCTACAAGTTAAATAAATCTTTGTATGGTTTGAAACAATCACCTAGAATGTGCTACCAAAAGTTTGACACCTTTGTGTTGTCAATGGGATTTGTGAGATCAAAATCTAATAATTGTCTGTATTACAATTTTGAAAATGATTGTGTGCTTATTATTACCCTGTACGTGGATGATATGTTGTTCATAGGAAATAGTAAGACTATGATTTATGATCTTAAGTCTCAGTTGTCTACAAAGTTCAAAATGAAAGATCTGGGTGCAACAAGGTATATTTTGGGGATGGAAATAACAAAGAACAAAAAAAGTAGAAAGCTTTAGCTTAGCCAGAGTAAGTATATTAACACTGTTCTGGAGATATTTGGTATGAATGATTACAAGCAACTAGTTTTTCTAGTTTTGCAGGGAACGAAGCTATATGTTGAAGATTATCCAAAATCTTCTATTGAGATGGAGGACATGACCAAGGTACCTTATGCAAGTGCACTTGGTAGTTTAATGTATGCAATGGTCTATACAAGGCCAGGCATTGCCCAAATAGTGGGAGTACTTATCCGATTTATGTCGAATCTAGGAAGGACACATTGAGATGTTGTGAAAAGAGTGTTTATATATCTAAGGGGTACTTCAAAGTTTTCTCTGTGTTACCATGGCAATTTGGTTGGATCACAAAGCACTCTCAACATTCGTGGATATGTGGATTCTGATTGGGTAGGGGACATTAGCAACAAAAGATCCACCAGTGGATATACTTTCATGTTGAATGGTGGTGCAATTAGTTGGATGAGCAAGCGGTAGGATGTAGTCGCTTTGTCCACTACATAGGCATAATACATGAAAACAACACATGCCTATAAAGAAGTTGTTTGGCTTAGTCGTTTGTGTTCTGATATTGGTTTTGATGCAAGGCAGATTATTATTTGTTGTGACAGTTAGAGTGCCATTTGTTTGGAAAAAAATCCAAATTTCCATGTCATAATGAAACATATCAATGTGCAATATCACTTTGTTAGAGATATGGTGGAGGATGGAAAGGTCTGTTTAGAAAAGGTGGATACTCTGAAGAGTGTTGTTGATGCATTGACAAAGCCAGTGAGCACATACAAGTTTAGGTGGTGTGCAAGTTTGATGGGCCTTCAGGCCTATGATCTTCAGTAAGTTCGAATTCTAGAGGAAGCCATTAAGTCTTCGTCAAGTGGCAGCTTGTTGGAAAATGTGCCTCAATTTGTTGGATTGAACCTCTGTTAAGGACTTGATGAATTTCCCTATAGTTTATGCCTTTACCTTGTTACCTCTAGGAGCTTTCAGAAGTGGTGTTGTTGCACGGTTTACCTCCTTACCACGGAGGTCTTTGGTTTGCTTGGCGGTTGCGCGGTGTTACCAATTTACCGCAGGTCCCTTCCGACTGAGGAGAGGTTGTGCGATGTTACTGCTATACCGTGAAGTCCCTCTTTCTGTCTGAAGGTAGCACGGTTATCGCCCTACCGAGAGGCCCTTTTGGTTGAGGTGTGGTTGTGTGGTGGCAATGCCATACCACGAGAGACTTCATCTTGCTTGGTGGTAGTGCAATGAACCTCAATTATCTGGAAGTTGCATGGACTATCGTGTGCCATGGGGGTCTTTTGGCTATGGTGCGATAGTGCGGTAGCACCACCTTACCATGGGTTCTTGCAAGCCCTAGCACGGTAGTGTGGTGGCACTGCCATACCGCAAGTGCTTGCAATCCCTGGCGTGGTAGTGCGGTGGCACCACCATATTGTGGGTGCCTGCAAGCCCTAACATGGTAGTGTGGTGTGAGTACTACCAAACCATGAGGGCTTCACACTTGGCTAGTGGTAGCGCAGTATACCACCTTACCTCGGGGGCTTGATGAATGGCTCGCGATGACGTGGTGGAAGGAGCTCAAGGCACAATTGACAGTTTTGAAGAGATGGACAAATGGCGTGTCAACACATGGCACAATTTCATTCATTAATTATACATTGTTGTTGTAAATCAACAATCATTAGTCAAAAGCTTTATTCTTTGGAGCGATATATTTTCATTAAATGCATGATCCGATTCGGGGTTGACAGAGTGTAGATTTGGTAATTCTCTGTAACATGGATTTAATGTTGGGGTGTCCCAATGCATGTTGCAGCGCAGTTTGATCAGAGATGGAGAAAGATTTTTCAGTGAAGCATGTAGTTAAATACACCCTAATGGTTGTTGGTTTAATATAGAGAAAAAAGGAAGGCATAGAGACGAAGGTGACCGAGCGTGTGTGTGAATTCAGTGTATGTTGAAGAAGCATTGTAACAGTGAATGTATCAAACTGAAGTATGTGAAGAGGTCAACTAAGGGATGTTGTTGTGAGCTAACATCTGAGAGTGAAGTTTGTAACTTTGTATGTAATTGTTTACTATAATACAAAGTGACTTTACTTGGTGTGGTGGGTTTTTCTCTTGTAAGGGTTTTCCCACGTATATCTGGTGTTATCTTTGTGTGTGTGTTTTATTTCTATCTTTCCTGTTATACTGTGAATGTGCATCTCAAAAACAAGAAAATTGTTAAATGAAGGTTTTTTGCACTTCTCTTTCGAGGATTTTGCATTTCTGTCTTCCCTATTATATTGTGAATGTGCATCTCAAAACCAAGAAAATTGTTAAATGAAGGTTTTTTGCACTTCTCTTCCGAGGATTTTGCATTAGGAAAGCGTATTCCACAACTCTGCTTTTCCTTTCAAGATTTTGAGACATTTAATCATATAAAAAATCACATTTGTTAAATATATAATAATCTAAACTAAATACTTGTATCAATTAATTTTAATTTTCTAAAATAATTATAAAAAATATAATTTATCAATAGAGTTATGATTAATTAATCTAAAATATAGTTTAATTAGACTAAATTAACCTTAAGGGTATTTTCCTTTAGATTTTTAAGTGAGACCAAAATATGGAACCTACAAAGTTTGAGTCATTGATAAGAAGAGTAAAAATATATTTGTGTGAGAAATGTATATTAAGTAATTGGAAAAAGTTGGTTTTTAATCATTTTACCCTTGTTTGAATATTTATTCATATTATTAAATATTGAATATGCATTCATTTTTAATTAATGTAAATAAAATGAATTAATTTGAATTATTATGTTTATTTATTATAATATTTCAATCTATTTTTTATAATTTTTAGCAACAATTATAAATAAGCATTTAAAAATATGTAATTAAATAATTATGTGTATTATTATATTATTCATTTTCTTTTGATTTTATATATTTAATCATTATTTACTTATTTTCAAATAATTTAATGAAATCTATAAATATAACTTTTAACTATTAAATTTAGATTAAGATATCTAGGAGCCAAAAAAGGACATGTATAACTAAAATATTAGTAATAAAGGGGTTTACCAATTTCATCCAATGAGATTTGTGTATTTCAATATATTTTGTGAGACTTTATCCTATATTAATATTTAGATCTAGATTCACTTATCTAGATTGGTACCACAATATCTTCATTACTATGTCATTAATGTTATTACAAAAAATATGAACTATGAAATCCATAATCTTGAAAATATTTCAAATTCAAAATACTCACAATAGAATTTTTTTAATTAACCAAACCATTAACATGTAATATTATCTAATATATTTATCTACTAGAGTTCATTCATAATAGTATAATTTAGAATACATCATTTAATACTTTAAACTACCATTTTTCACAACATACCAAAAATAAGTTTATACTATCTATAACTTAGTATCTATCTAGACAACTTTATACTTAGTATACATATTATAACCTTTTCAATCTTTAGTATTTTAGTCTATCTATCATGAAGCGTGGGTAGATTACAGAGGTTTTCCTACTCCAAGTTATGATTATACTTCTTACAATCCTCCTCACGAATGGGATGTGAAGGATTTTCCTCCTTCAACCTTGTATTCTCACAATAGTGGTACATTAGCTCATTGAAACTCACATCCTTAAAGATTTTAATGCTCAATCCCTTTGCCAACTCTTGAACTAGATAGTGAAAATATCTTATATTCTAACTTAAACCATGGAAATGACTAAGCTAACAATTTTAAAAGGCTTCAACCTAACTTTCCACACCTCTAATAATAAAGTCACACAATGCAGAGCCTATGCACATAAATAAATTCATTATACCTTCCAACTAATTGATTGGGATCAAGAAGAATCTTAGCCATCAGTGCTCTAGTTTCCCCTAGGGGAGCCATCAACCTCTTTTATTAACTGTCATACTTGCACTTTGCTAACAAGAGATCAAGGTTTCTAGTTTACATCTTTAAAAAGACTATTAAATTATCCAAAATATCTTCCCCATATTATATATCCTTCCTCTTCTTTTTTCCATCTCTAGGCTTCTTCTCAACTTCTAGAGCATTCTTCCCTTATGCTACCCTACCACCATGAAACTATTCCTTTCTTCAACAATATAATCACAAGCAATACCCACCCAACAATGAAGTAAACTTAAATATCATTTCCATGCCTTACCTAAATCATCAATGCTAGTGACCTTATTGTTCATGAACATGTAGACTTCACCTCCAATTTTTATGGTTATTTCTCATAAACCTTCTCCTTTCCTTCCCATCTTACACATATCCCCTCAAGTCCATCATCACCTATTTCCATTAATCTAATGTGATCTTGTATATTCACCACTTATCAGAGATTAATAATAATAATAATAATAATTTTAATAAAGTAATAAGTTATATGATTAACTTCTAATATATTTATATTTTATTTTATTTTTATAAGAAATTTAAAACTTATATTCAACTATTTTTATTTATTTTTAAACTTTTGTTTGTATTGTATGTATAGATTCTTATTATCAAAATAAATGGGATATTTAATGAAGATTTTCTTGCATTGTCATCAAAATTAACAATATTTAAATGATATATGTAATTTGACATGTACATATTTTTGAAGTTCAATTTATAATTTTTTAGGTAAAAGGTCAAAAGCCTGAACTATTATATTAATATATATAATAAAAGATTACAAAAGATATGGGCTATAGAGAGTTTTGTTGAGAGGGAGTGCCAATAGATTATACAATTCAACATTGGCTATATAAGCAAAACTAAAACTTAGCCCAAGAAACAAAATGGTTGATTGAGTTACCACTAGAATATATACATATGAGTCGGATAATTAACAAAGCAACAACAACCTATTGATTTACATAATGGCTTTCATCTTCATTTAGAACAACAAGGAGCATGGAGGATGAACAACGTGAGTTATCAAATAATTGCTAAAATATCAATTTATAATTACTAAAATATAAAATTTTGTTTTCCTAAATTTTTTAATTATATTATATTATATTTTTATATATAATTGACAATAATTTGTTGGTCATTAATAATTATCTTAAACTAGTAAAACATATTTTACAATAATTTATTGGACATTAACAATTATCTCAAACTAGTAAAATTATCTTTAGAAAAATTAAAGTATCTTAATTAAACATTTCAAATTTTTAACAATTATTAACTATATCATTTACTAATTATAATGACACATTCATTTTCAAAAGATGTTTAAAATTTTAAAAATAAAAGTAAAGAGTAAAACATATTATAATTATATGTCAATCAATTAATAAAAAGAGTTATGATTGTATATTATGTTTATCACTTTTAGATTATGTTTATTAATTTTTCATATTTATTTATGTATTGTTTATATTGAATTATTAATAATCGATTATAAGTTTGAATTTAAAATAACTTAAAATAAATACAACAATCCACTTTAAACAACAAAGGATAAACATTCATAAAAAGTTTAAAACAAACAACTTTCCCGACTCTCCATTCCAAGAGATAGAGACTTTTTTTATATTAAACCAATGAAAAAATTATATAGTAGAAAATGCAACCAGTAAACTAGAACATAAATAAAAAACACCAGTAGACCAGTAAAACCATTACAAGCAATCAAGAGATAAAGACTTATAATGCTAGAATGAGACATTTTTCTTATACATTGGTCCTCACTCTAATCATGTGCTATCATAATAAACATAAACATAGAGTGGTCCTCAAATATTATGTAATTAGTCTCATGGTTGATGTTTCATAAAGACATCTCTTTCCATCTAATTGCAGCTCAAAAGTTTAAAACAAACAACTTTCCCGACTCTCTATTCCGAGAGACAGAAACTTTTTTTAATATTAAATCAATTTAAAAAATTACATAGAAAAAAACGCAACCAGTAGACTACAACATAAATAAAAAAACACTAGTAGACCAATAAAACCATTACAAACAATCAAGAGATAAATATTTATAATGCTAGAATGAGATATTTTTCTCATACATAGATCCTTACTCTAATCATGTGCAATCATAATAAACATAAACATAAGGTGGTCCTCAAATACTATATAATTAATCTCATGGTTGGTATTTCATAAGGACATCTCTTCCCACCTAATTACAGCTCAAAAGTGCCCCATTGCCCCTTTACATACCAAACCCCAAAAAGTCTAGAAATAATCTTCCATGACCTCCTAAAGCTCAACTTAATGAAGACCCACACATGCAACGATAAAGTGACCCTTTCCATTTCCCAAGTATTTGACTAGGGAATGGCAACCAAGAAAAAAAATTCATGGAATTTGTACAAATCAATTTAATTTTTTGTACCTTAAAAAACTTTATGGAAACCATTAGTTTTAGTGGAATGAAAGTTTAACTACTCACAACACATTAATATGATGTGAACAACTTTATTTACCTTTTGGGGGTCCAATGGGGGGATGGGGAAAGAGTTTAGTTTGGTTTTAAATAAAAATATATATCAAGTTAATTTATGGAATGGGGTCCAATGGGGGGGTTTAATTTGGTTGTAAATAAAAATATATATGTTAATTTGTGGAATGGTTAAGTATTTTATATGGATTTTTAAAAGATTAATGATTATCATTGTAATAGTTTTTTATATATTTATATAAGAGTTATTGGCATATTATTTTAAGGTGTTTATTTATTTTTATGACAAATTTAATATGGGTTTTTTGACTGTGATGTCTTTTGTATTTTTTAAAGAAATGTATTGAAGATATTTTACATTATTTATGTTAGTATTTATATTTGTTTTTGTCTTAGTTAAAAATGTTCATATATTTTAAAATGTATATTCACACACAAATCAAAGGTATTTATAAATTGTCACAACATTCATTTATTGAGATGATGAAGGTGAACAAACTTTTTAGACATACTCTCAACTCTACATGACATAGTTCATTCTCATGAGGTGGATCAGATCCATTTTAGTCAAGATTGAACACAAAGCACTTAAAATTGATCTGTAATTTTTTTCTATATTAAAATAGACTTGAGACAATCATCAAATCAAGTCAAATAATAACATCAAGAGACATTCTAGAACATCATGACATGACCATACACATAAAAACAAAAACATAGCTGATAATTTTTTAAAAACTAAAACTATAAAATAACTCTTAAGTAAATAAAAATAACTCCTTAAATAAAAAATACAATAAACAATGCAAATAAATAAAATAACTCTTACATAAATAGGCTAATTCTTAAGCAAATAAAAAATCTTATTTGTCTATTTTTCTATATCTCCATTAAATTTATAATTCCAATGTATTTAAAACAAATATATAATTCCAATGTATTAAATATTAAAATTAGTTTATTTATTTGACTAAATCATATTTTCCATAGCTCGACATAAATCTCTATAATTGAATACTTTGTTCCAGTTTGTAGTATTGTTGTCTTCAATCCTTATTGTTGTTGTTCTTGTATTATGGCCATTATTTTTTTACAATGTGTGGCTATAATTTAGCTGAGTTGTTATGTACTATTTCATCTTGTGGTTTTTAACTATATTTTCTTCTTTGCAATATGTAATTTTTCTCAATATAAACAAATCTCTATAATAAGATTTGGTGCAAATTTATTTGTCTCAAATAAAAGGAGTCAAAGTTCTTTTAAAATGGTGAGATAAATAAAAGAAGTGGGATAAATGAGAATTTCAGTTTAGAAAGTTTATATTGTCATTGTTATGACTATTTAATTACATTGAAAGCGTGTCTTTATTTGAATTTCACGAAATTATTTTGTCTATGAACAGTTCAAAAGCCCTGCGAGGCCTTGCAAGACGGTTAAACGAATCTTAGTTGGTCATCATTTTTCACCATTTTCTCAATTGTTTTCATTGCTTTTTATTGCATTCCCCATTGTGTATTACTACTTTTCTCGCCACTATTGGTTTCCCTCTTCTAAACACTTGCTCATTGGTATTGACCTTTCACTCCTCCAATTTGGTGAGCTACAACCTGAAAATAAGGCTTTGGCGAGGGTTTTAGAGTATGTTTATTAAAATGAAAATTATAGCCAAGATCCTAATAATGAGCACATTTTTTTATACTGAATCAATACGAAAAAATACAAATAGAAGGCAACTAGAGGTTGTCGAGAAGGAAATGCGGACAATAACCCACCAAACTAATCCATCTGGCCTAACAATCGAAAAGGAAAAGAACTAACAATGCAACAAAGTACAAAATATAGCAGAATTGGACAGTAACAAGAAGACCCATCAGACTCTAAATTTTAACATTTTTTGAAGTTGCTTAGAACACATTACATCACTTTTATGTAGTTGTAAAATATCCCATTTAATCTTGTCTAAATGCCTAGAGATCTTCACATTGACTTTGGGCACTCCCTACAATTCAGAACAAAAGAAAATAATTTGCAAAATGATGTCAGAGTAGAACCTTAGCATTTATGTTTCCAGATGGATATCATGATCAACAAAAATAGCCATGCATCTACTTTTCCATAAATTAAACAAGATAGTTTTCCTTATAGAATCAACAACAACATTGTTTTGCAATCCCAAGCCAAAAATAACTTCTTTCCAATTCAAAGTATGCTCAAACACAACAGGGAGATAAACAAAAATAACCCTCCATTTCCTTTTGGTCACAAAACAAACCCAAAATATATGCTTAAAACTTTCAACGTGTTTGTAAAAGGGGCATTTAACAGGGTGAATCTGCATATAACCCAACCTATCACTAATAGGCAGCTTAGAATGCAAGATTTTCCATGTCACAATCTGAACATTAGCTTCAATTTTGGACTACCAAATTTAAGCACTCAGCTTTTTCCATGTTTTCTCTTGAAACTTGTAGTTCCATTTCATGTTCAATATGGGGTTAAGAGGTAAGCATGGAAGCAAATTTAGGTAGACCTTTTTAAGGAGAAACAACTCAAATTGACACTTGGATAGCCACCACCAATCCTTGAAATGAGTACAATGAAGAGGTGTACACATATCCATCACCTGCTCTTGAAGGAAACCAATGACTTAACAAATATAATAAATCTTTTATATTTACAGTTGAGACCAAAATTATTATGCAAAAAGTGCCAATTGAAACACTCAAGAGCATTGAAATCCCATAAGTCCACAAATCTTTGAATTCCTTTCCTAAATAAGTAGTATGTTAGCCTTGGAAAGGCAACAACAAGAGGAAAACCATAATACTGCACTTGTTTATTCCACCATATTGATGATGATCCAAAGTTGAACCCATGTTGAAGGGAAATTCTCCAAACTAAAAAATTACTAACCTATTGCCATGCCTTCCAAATTGAAAGTAAGGGAAAGGAAGCTTTAAAGTGGAAGAAAGGTGCCTGTAAATTTTTATCCTCCCAGTTGATAGTTTAGCATTTAGCTTTGGCAGTAGCTAGAGAAATATGAAAATGAACCAGGATTTTCCACAGAGCATCATAGTCCATTTTGCTACCAAGAAAATACCTTGATTCCTTTGATCCAAAAGGCCCAACCCTCCTTTAGCCTTGTGTTGGATACAATTAAGCCAAGAAATAGATTTAAAACCTGTTTACCACCCCAATTTTCCCAAAGAAAGCTACGAACAATTTTAATAAGATCCTCATAACCTTTTTTTTATGGCATCCAACAAGAAGAATAATACACATGTGAAGCCAAAAATATTTGATTTACAACTTGAATCTTTCTAGCAAATGAAAAAAAATTATTCCCCCAAGTACATAATTTATTTTTTAGTTTTTGTAAATACCAATTCCACATTTCAAAAATTGAGACACCCATCCCAAATAGAATGCCCAAATACCTAGTAATCTTCTCATGTTTAACTTATTTCCACTCTTTATGAATCCAACAAGGAGGTGAACCAAATTGTACCATCAAAAATTTAGTCTTATGATGGGGAAGTTTTGAACCAGAGACTTGACATTACAGATTAAGGACTCTCATAACATTGTTGATCTCTGTCTCATAATTTTGGATAAACAACATGCTATCATATATGAAATGAGATTTAATCACCACAAAATTATGGGGGATAGAAATACCCTTAATTAGGTTCAATTGATTATATTTTTATAGCAGATAACCCATAGCATCAACAAGCACATACAAGAATGAAGACAAGGGACAACCTTGTCTAATTGAACATTGTAAAGAAAAGGTATGGGCCATCTCTTTATTAATCACCAACTGAGAATTGTCATCATTAAACAACATTTACACATGTTGACTTAATTTAGGACCAAAACCCAACCATTACAACATCTTGATTATAAAGCTCCATCACATCCTATCATATGCCTTATCAAAATCCAGCTTGAACATAAGGGCTTGTTGGACCAATTGTTGGGCCCATTCCAAAGTTTCCCAAGTAAGGATAATATTATCCAATATAAACCTCCCTCCAAGAAACCTGACTTGTTCAGGTCTAACTATCTCCTTCACAATTGGTTTAATTCTTGTTGCTACAACTTTGGTAATAATTTTATATGAAGTATTTAGCAAGGTGATTGCTCGCCAACTTGAAATAGTATCCTCATTTTTCCCTTTTGGAAGGAGTTTAATTAAACCTTTTTTTATGTTAGGCCCTAAAGACCCATGCTCCAAAGCCTCCAGGTAAACCAGGTAGAAGTCATTTTTGATGTGAGGCCGCATTTTTTGATAAAATTCCACTCACAATCCATCAACTCCGAGACTTTTATATGAAGGCATAGAAAAAATAGCATATTCTAAGTCTTCAATGGATAGAATATGATCAATATAATTACTATAGTTAGAGTCCGCCCTCTAAGGAATAATATTCTTAAGCATATCTTCCAAGATAGTTTGTACATCCTCCCAGTGTGAGTCTTTTTTGAACAGCTCCTCATAATATTTTTGAAACACCCCTTTAATTTCTGATTGTTTCGTGTGAACCAAACCAACATCATCTTGAATAACACCAATACATTATTTCTTGTGCTTGTAGTTAAGGTACTTAAAGATATATTTAGATCCTCTATTCCCTTCTTTAATCCAATGTGACTAGGCCCTAATTTTAGCACCTTACCCCTTATAATTATCCATTTTACGAATTTGAGTTTCTAGGGCAGTAATCAAAGTCTGTAAGTTATGATTAATCAAATTATTATTAACATTTTTTTTGCTTCTTTATAGCTTTCCTTGAAGGGATTTTAGTTTTCATTTTTCGTTTTCAAGCAATTCTTTTTCCAAAAGCACATAAGAATTCAACACATTTTGGAAATAGCCTTATGCCACCATATTTTATAAGATTCCCCTTCATTTCGTTTAGGGAAATAATTCCAAAGTCCCACCAATGCTCCTATTAGCTCCTAGAAATGCACCCTCTACAAAGTATTAAAACTAAGCTTTCTAGAGAAAGATGGGACCATTTCAAGGCTGTGGGTCACCTAAAGTTGAAATGAACCTTCCGATAGGCCAGCTTCCTAGCTGGAAATATCACCTAAACTATTGAATTGATGGGAAAAAGGAGAAAGATTGCATAAAAATAAACACTAATGTAAATGAAGTGATATACCAAAGCTAATGGTTTGAATATGATCACATAATACTGACACAAAGGATCATAACTGGGATGTACCTAAGTATGCATAGTTCATTGTTGTATATTAATGCATAAGTATTTTACTAACATGCCTGTATATAGAAATTTGCATAAAAACGAAGTTAAATTCAGAGTTTAACAAAATAACATGCACCAAGTTGACACAATTAGTAACCTGCATGAATAAACTAGTTGCAGAAAGGTATGAACCTGTGAGACAAAGCTATGAGGAAAGTAATTTCACTGCTAACTTGATCAATCAATCACACACACAAATCCACAAGAATGAAAAGACAAGAGACAAATCACCAGTAATAATGAAGGTCTCCACTGTGAATCATATTCAGAAAAGTGAGTTACCAAAGTATGCCAAATTTACACAAAGGACTGTAAAAGTCACTCCAAGCTAAAATCTACATATCAAGAACTAAGTACAATAAAGCCACCAAAGTGACTATATGCATAACCTCTCCCTCCAAAAGCCACCAAAAAAGGAACTAGAAAAACTATTTGGGTCGGATGGACTCCAAAAGCCTAGAATCTAGCACCCGAATCTCCATGAAAAGAGCCCACAATATGTGAAAAAGTCAAACTTGACTTTGTCCATCAAAGTGACTCATAAAATTGGCCTCAAAAGGCTCTCAAGAGCAATAAAAACCCTCCTAAATCCTTGGAATGTGTTTTCAAAACAACTCACAACCTCCCTAGATGCTCTCCACATGTTGGCAACTGAAAATCAACCTCCCACAATGCTAGATATGGCATAAAGATAAGCATATCCTCTATCTTCTCACTTACGACTTAGTCATACAAAGATAAGCACATTTATATATTTTTGCATTTTTAAAGAAATACTTTAAGTATAAGTGATTTATAGAATATCATTTAACTTAAGTATCTAACAATGTAAAACAAGATGCAAAAAATAAAAAAATCTCCATGTATCGGCATAGACATAGACCAAAAGTTTGCTAAGTTAAAATTGTGAAAAGAAATGCCAAAGTTCAAAAAATATTGAAAAGAAAAACCCACAGTGGCATTAGTTGATGTTTTGAAGAAATGGAAAAAATGCCAATCCTCTATCGGTCATGTATTAGGGTTTAGAAACCCTAGCATCAAAAGGTAAGACACAATGAAACAATTTTCATTTTTTGATATAGAAGCTTCAGGCTGAAGCTCGACCGCCACCATGGAAACTCTGAAGATTTGGAAAACTCTGTAGATCGACTTACCTATTTACCAGTAGGTCTGCCATCCTTACCTTCAAACACCTGTTGCACCTTGTGCTCTAGTCCATTCAATGGACCACATATCCTTTCCTCAATGCCCTTGCTTTGCCATCCCTGCAAATCACTTGCACTCACATCTTTTTCCCTCTCTAAGCTCTCTATCCCAATGACTTTCTTATCACAAAACTCAGTCTCAACCTCACCTATCCCTGTATCTTTCAAGGGGATCTGCCTTGTATCATTCTTAGTTTTTAATGAACAAACTTTCACCTGCTCCTCTTCCAGAAAACTCTCAAGCTTACCTTGCATCCTCAAGGCCTCTTCACTCTCTACCTTTTCTTTCTCACCATCCTTTACATTCTTCAACTTTGAATCTGCTTCTACCCTTGTTGTCTTAGGGACCTCTCCACATGCAATGGCTGCATCTTCCTTGTCTCTATCTTCTTTGTATCCTAGGAAATTTTGTCTTTCCTGTAGCAGCACCCTTGTCTCCTTGCCTTCTTCCACCAATGAGTTCAAATTGTAAATCTTCCCATCCTTTTTAAACTGGTACCTAGTATCCCTGCCATAATACATAGCAAATCTTTCCCAACACCATGGTTTCCCAAACATTAGATGACAAGAGTTAAGTGGTACAATATCACCCAATATTTTGTCCTTGTATTCACCTATTTGAAATTCAACCCATGCCTGCTCTTTAACCAAAAATGTATTCTCACCATCCATCAATGAAATATAATAAGGTGAATCATGTGGAAATCTTTCTAAGTTCAATTTTTCAACCATTTCAAGAGCTACCAAGTTATCCAAACTACTTGAATCAATCATAACCTTGCATAACTTACCTTTGCACTTGCACCTGGTCTTGAAAACTGCATTCCTCATCTGTATCTCCTTCTCATTCAAACCTTTGACAGCCATGATGTCTTTTCAACTCCAAATGCTTCCCCTTCAATCTTCAAGAGATCTACTTCCTCGCTCTGATACCACTATGATGCAGAGGTTGGGTGGAGATCACTCGCAAAATAGAGACTTCAACTCTCAACCAAGAACCCCACTCCAATCTCATGGACATCAACTCACCCTCAAGAGGGTTTCATCTTCATTTTCCCAAAACAACCACAAACCCCCATCAAGTCCCACTAGGCCTAAATAGGTCACTTTCTCAAAGTAAGTATCCATCAATCTTACAACCAGACAAGGATGACTGTTCAGACCTCAAAGATAGGTATCCAATAGCCTATTTCACCAACTTTCAAAAGCATATCCCTTCATTCATCTGCTGCTCTACAAAACCCTCATTCCACAAGCCTAAAGAGTAGGGTTTATTCAAAGTCTTGTTTTCCAGACCTCTCAATATTTTCCATGAACTCATACACTCTTAATTTCACCTACACAAGCTTAAAAATTCATTACATAGTTCATTCTCTCCACAAAACTCATAAACCACCCTTTGGTTACTCACTTTCATAAGGAAAATCACTCAAACTCAACCTAAGGCAACACCCAAACCCACATACACACTCCTTCAGTCCTCCATAGAATTTTAAAGCCTATAATACATCAAATGGGGTCATTCCACCAAGTCACAATGGCTACAGTAGGTGGAATGCCCTAAAAACTCATTTTAATACTCTCAAACCACCAATTTGCACCAAAATAGAGCAGTTTCGAAAAAACAATGATTTCTCCCTCAATATGAACGTTCAAACCCTCAAATCAAATGCATTTGAAAGTTAACTCATATATCTACAGTTTCACAATGATTTTAGAGTCAAACTATACCGTACGGATCCGTACCAATCCTGCAAAGTTCAGGAAAACAAGGAAAACATGGTGTTTGAGACCACCTGATAGTAAAATGGGGATATCTCACTCAATTATTAATGAAATCACACCATTAAAATTCCAAAAGAAAGGTTATTCAATTATCTATCCAACCATTATATGCTTGGAGTGTGGAAAAACATGTACAGGACATACAGTGTACGGGATCAGCAATTTCTTTATGAAAAACTCAAAAAACAGCAACTTCTTCTTTTAAACCCTTTCCAAACTTGTTCAACAACCTCTCCTTCAAGATATTACAATAATATATCATGTTACCACATTCAAACTACCTCTTGGGGCGTTCAACTACCATAACCACCCATTAATTAGGTTCTAAGATGACAATTTTGCCAATTTGCCCTTTAATCACTATCCTATGGCAACTTGTCTTTATAAACTCATCCTAACTGATCTATTAAATCTTTCTAATACATTTAAAATGGTAATGGAGACCTTATTCTCAAATAAAACATCAAACCTCAAGCTACTCTACCACCTAGGCTTATTGACACCATGACATTACAACATGACACCCACCTAGACCTCTCCTGTCATTATGACATTTGATTTACAATTCTTCAAATTTCAACATATTTTGCAACTTCCTCGTTGCTTGACAATCACAAGACCTTCAAACTAAATTGATTTCATCACAAGGTGTTGGTGCTCCTGCACCATACACCCCAACTTAAAAATGTTCCTAGTCCCTTGGAACCTTTGAACCTACAAAACAAATATGGTGAAAAACTCTCCTTTGTCCATGCAACTGCTTCATCTTGACCTTGGGCTTGTACTTGTCCATCTCTCCAATCAGTATGCTTGCTCTTCTAATTTGGACCTGCACCAGTATGATCTAATTGGTCTCCATCCATATCCTCTTACTCTGCTCTTCCAATGCAAAACAAGTCACACCTAGACTGTCCTCTTTTATCTTCACCCTTGGCTTAGCTTCCATCAATAGGATCAACAAGATTAGGAAGCAACAAATGACTTCCTTCATACTCTGTCTCTTAACCTTCCTCTTCACTTCCATTCTCAAGTTCACTATGCCTGGAACCCTTGCCCCAATGTCATACTTGATTCTCCACTCTATCTCCTTAGGGAACCACACATATTCTGTACCTCTAGCCATCCTCTGGCCCTGCACATGCTCATACTTAGTCTCTTTTCTCATATTCTCCTCTTTTTCACCCTTCATGGTGACTACAACCTGCACTTTCTTTTGCTCAAACCCCACAACCTCTTGTACTATCCCATGCCATTCTTCTTGGCTCGCTGCTTTTTCCGTAACTGTCACAAACCTTTTCATATCTCCCCGCATTGTTCCTTGCCACTCTAGATGGCTGATTGTCATACCTTTGACTGTCATAAATTTCTCACCCATGGTAAGGCCTTGTATTAGACCTTTACCTCCCTTCACCACTGTGTTCTTAACCTGCACCATATTTTCTAATTCATTACCTTCCTGCCCCATCACTGGCCTATGTAACCCATCCTTTTGACTATCCACACCTTGCCTCTTATGTTCTTCCTCAAGGACCCCTATCCTACCAACCTCAGAAACACAACCTAATTGTTCTTCATCTCCTCCTATCATCATGCTTTCATATTGGTTTACCTCAACCAATCCACTCTCCTCCACTTGCCACATCCCTTGGGATTCTTTCTCAATTATCTTCACCTCATTGTCCACCTTTACCACTGTATTCCCAACATCCATACTCACTGTATTTCCAGTATTATATTGGTTTTTGTCTTCACTCAACTTCATAGGACACCAAACTGTCCCTATCACAATCTCCACATGATCTTCAAGCCTTTTATCATCCTTCTTTTTAGTGTTATCCTTTGTTCTCTTATCATTCACTTGAACCTCAGTCTTTAAGACCTTTTTACCAGTAGGTCTGCCATCCTTACCTTCAAACACCTATTGCACCTTGTGCTCTAGTCCATTCAATGGACCACATATCCTTTCCTCAATGCCCTTGCTTTGCCATCCCTGCAAATCACTTGCACTCACATCTTTTTTCCTCTCTAAGCTCTCTATCCCAATGAATTTCTTATCACAAAACTCAGTCTCAACCTCACCTATCCCTGTATCTTTCAAGGGGGTCTGCCTTGTATCATTTTTAGTTTTTAATGAACAAACTTTCACCTGCTCCTTGCCTTCCAGAAAACTCTCAAGCTTACCTTGCATCCTCAAGGCCTCTTCACTCTCTACCTTTTCTTTCTCACCATCCTTTACATTCTTCAACTTTCAATCTGCTTCTACCCTTGCTGTCTCAGGGACCTCTCCACATGCAATGGCTGCATCTTCCTTGTCTCTATCTCCTTTGTATCCTAGGAAATTTTGTCTTTCCTGCAGCAGCACCCTTCTCTCCTTTCCTTCTTCCACCAATGAGTTCAAATTGTAAATCTTCCCATCCTTTTTAAACTGGTACCTATTATCCCTGCCATAATACATAGCAAATCTTTCCCAACACCATGGTTTCCCAAACATTAGATGACAAGAGTTAAGTGGTACAAGATCACCCAATATTTTTTCCTTGTATTCACCTATTTGAAATTCAACCCATGCCTGCTCTTTAACCAAAAATGTATTCTCACCATCCATCAATGAAATATAATAAGGTGAATCATGTGGAAATCTTTCTAAGTTCAATTTTTCAACCATTTCAAGAGCTACCAAGTTATCCAAACTACTTGAATCAATCATAACCTTGCATAACTTACCTTTGCACTTGCACCTGGTCTTGAAAACTGCATTCCTCATCTATATCTCCTTCTCATTCAAACCTCTGACAGCCATGATGTCTTTTCAACTCCAAATGCTTCCCCTTCAATCTTCAAGAGATCTACTTCCTCGCTCTGATACCACTATGATGCAGAGGCTAGGTGGAGATCACTCAAAAAATAGAGACTTCAACTCTCAACCAAGAACCCCACTCCAATCTCATGGACATCAACTCACCCTCAAGAGGGTTTCACCTTCATTTTTCCCAAAACAACCACAAACCCCCATCAAGTCCCACTAGGCCTAAATAGGTCACTTTCTCAAAGTAAGTATCCCTCAATCTTACAACCAGACAAGGATGATTGTTCAGACCTCAAAGATAGGTATCCAATAGCCTATTTCACCAACTTTCAAAAGCATATCCCTTCATTCATCTGCTACTCTACAAAACCCTCATTCCACAAGCCTAAAGAGTAGGGTTTATTCAAAGTCTTGTTTTCCAGACCTCTCAATATTTTTCACAAACTCAGACACTCTTAATTTCACCTACACAAGCTTAAAAATTCATTACATAGTTCATTCTCTCCATAAAACTCATAAACCACCCTTTAGTTACTCACTTTCATAAGGAAAATCACTCAAACTCAACCTAAGGCAACACCCAAACCCACATACACACTCCTTCAGTCCTCCATAGAATTTTAAAGCCTATAATACATCAAATGGGGTCATTCCACCGAGTCACAATGGCTACAGTAGGTGGAATGCCCTAAAAACTCATTTTAATACTCTCAAACCACCAATTTGCACCAAAATAGAGCAGTTTCAAAAAAACAATGATTTCTCCCTCAATATGAATGTTCAAACCCTCAAATCAAATGCATTTGAAATTTGACTCATATATCTACACTTTCACAATGATTTTAGAGCCAAAATATACCGTACGGATCCGTACCAATCCTGCAAAGTTCAGGAAAACAGGGAAAACATGGTGTTTGAGACCACCTGATAGTAAAATGGGGATATCTCACTCAATTCTTAATGAAATCACACCATTCAAATGCCAAAAGAAATTTTATTCAATTATCTATCCAACCATTATAGTCTTGGAGTGTGGTAAAACATGTACAGGCCATACAGTGTACGGGATCAACAATTTCTTTATGAAAAACTCAAAAAACAGCAATTTCTTCTTTTAAACCCTTTCCAAACTTGTTCAACAACATCTCCTTCAATATATTACAATAATATATCATGTTACCACATTCAAACTACCTCTTGGGGCGTTCAACTACCATAACCACCCATTAATTAGGTTCTAAGATGACAATTTTGCCAATTTGCCCTTTAATCACTATCCTATGGCAACTTGTCTTTATAAACTCATCCTAACTGATCTATTAAATCTTTCTAATACATTTAAAATGGTAATGGAGACCTTATTCTCAAATAAAACATCAAACCTCAAGCTATTCTACCACCTAGGCTTATTGACACTATGACATTACAACATGACACCCACCTAGACCTCTCCTGTCATTATGACATTTGATTTACAATTCTTCAAATTTCAACATATTTTGCAACTTCCTCATTGCTTGACAATCACAAGACCTTCAAACTAAATTGATTTCATCACAAGGTGTTGGTGCTCCTGCACCAACGCCATTATGGTTTTAAGGAGAAATTTCATGGAAAATACAGATCTGGGTAAGATCTTGTATACAATACTTGCATCGTTCTTTCCCTTTTTCCATGACATTTGTTTATGCATTCTGTAAGATTAGAAACCCTCCATTTTCTCTTTTTGGCTTTCATTTTTGTTTGCTTCTTTTACTTGGACGCCATGGAGACTTTTCATTTAGTTTGATAATGTATCTCTGATAGAGATTTTGGAGAGAAAAAAAACCAATTTGATAAGTAGTTTCAAAACACTTATCTCTTTCTTTTGAGCTCTGAAGAATTAAGAGCTTGTCTTAACTGGGTTTTCCTTTATGTATCTCCATCAAAATGATCATGGTTTGGCCAAAGAGATCTTCATGAGATTCTGAAATAAAATTCCATTTGGGTTTGCTCAAAAAGTTCAAAAACTTCACCTGGAGTCTATCTTAAATTCTGGGTTCCCCTCCATTCAATCACGCTGAATTATGGTTTCACTTCTATAAGATCTTTTGTGTTAAATACAAAATATGGCCTTCATATTTCTGAAGTGTTTCAATCGACGATTACATAATCTATAGTCAATCTATTCTGACCATTTTGAGTTGCCAAACCCGTGCCATTCTTTCACATTCTAAACAACTAGAGTTCGGCCTTTTGGGTATTTTTCTTTTGTGTTTTTTGTGTGGTTTTAATGCTATGGCTTTACATTTCCATGCATTCATTTTCAGAAAAACTCAAGAAATTCCCACGCATATTTATTTTTCCTTTTTATATCTTTGTATTTGTGTCTCATTCAGCTACAGGTCATGGTATCAACAGTTCTTGATCATTATTTCTTTCCAGAATTTTGGAGTTGTTCTCATGGTCGCAACCATATTCATATACTTTATTTTTGCTTGTATAGATAGATTCTCTGCAAAAAGACAAAGGGTTTTGATACAAAACCTCAGCTACGGTCTCAAAACCCTATTTAGGATTTACATTGTCTGAGAATAATACTTTTTGAGCTCCATTGTAATGTAGAAATAATGAAATACCTCAGATTTATCCGTATATTTCATGACCAAAGCTTTGCTTCTCTCTTTATTTTTATTGCAAGAAATCATTTTTTGTTCTCTACAAAAACAAACCTTTGAAAATCTTTAATGTTCCTGTAGGTAGAAATAACTCTCATATATTTTATTTTTTGTAGAAAGCATTCCTTGTTTTTATAGCTTTCACTCAGGTCTTGACCCTCCTTTAACTTTGGTAGGCCTTTAGCTCCATATTGCTCTTGGGGTCATTAGCTAGGTCTAGAAATGTTTGTTAGTAAAATACACCATCAACCTTGACTGTATTGATCAGACCAACCTACTAATGACTTCTTTCTTTCATATCTGCCGCAGGAGGTCAAAATTTATACACCCTTTGTATGATTTTTATCTCTACATACTCTACGAGGTTGATCCATTTGAATGCATCATAACTCAATACAAATGTTGAATTTATTTGAATATGCACTTAAGATATGAAACTGCTTTGCAATGGATCTGTCTTATATAGTATATCATGATAATCCTCCTGTTGGTGAATGCCATAATATACATTGCTTTTTGCATCTCTGTTTATATCAGCATGGTATTGTTAATCCAAAATTGCAAATGATGGTTCTCTATTGCATATGATTCTTCATGCAATCTCCTGAAGCACTATGAGCTTGTAATAGTTATACTCATAACTTGAAACACATTGCACTCTTACTCTAGTTGTTGATGAGAAATGATATATCACACTACATTTACTCATGATATTTATGTATGCACATTTTCTTATGAGTTGGGCTCAACCCTTGTGGGAGCCACATTTTCCTCCACTCATAATATAAAATGTGCATACATAAATAAAACAAACTCACCAGTATCTGCACATGAAGCAAAAAAATTAGAAAAACAAAATGTATGTCTTTTGTGTGTATGTTGATCAGATGGTTTTCCAAGACACCTAAGGCACACATTGCTCTTCAATACACCTAGAGATGGATTAATACATGCATAGGTAGATGATGTAAATGATCATGTATGGTTTATTACCCTTCATTGTTTAGAGCACAACTCTAACACATTGCTTGACCACTGTAGGAATAGGAGTGCAAGGAAACTAGGAAGGACAAACAACAAGGACAACACCAAAGCAAGACAAACACTAACCGGTCATTCATGCAATGACTGGTCACCTCCCCTACATGCACATTTATTTTGCTTTATTTATTCATGCATTAATTTTTATTTATATGTATTAAGGAAAGGCCAGTCTCACGGCTTGTGTGAGACAATTGATATTTTTACATTCAATAAAGACTACCTTTTCAGAAAATATTTGTAAAATATTTCTTATGTTATATGCATGTGTATGAATGCAATGTTCTATAGTTGTAATATTTTTTGGATTTTTCATTTGTATACATGAATGCAATGTAGGGAAGATAAAGAAAATGTACCACTTTCTTTTAAATATCAATAGGCTCCACCTGATTGAGCCATGGTTGAAAATATGGTAACATTTTTGGCACCATTTGTTGGATGTTTGCCTGCTAAACATCAAAGACCAGATACCTAGACTCTTCCATTGGGCATGGAGTCATTAGGAAAACTCATAAACAGACCTAGAGCAATCTTGCACATGGTTATAACTCATTTGTGACTCAGTAGAACTGATCTGGTTACCTGGAAACTCATTGAAAACAGGAAAAACTACATAAACAAAACTATCTAATTGTGTTGGAACAACACTTAGGGAAAATAAAACAACAAATAAACTAAAATGCAACAAAACTTATTGAAAACATAAAACGTATCCTAAGATGTACAAAGGTAGATCATACCTCAAAATGATGTTTGAGGTGAATCCCATTAATTGGGATATGTAAAACTTCACCATCCATTGTTGACAGTTGGAATGCATTGTGCTCCTTGCACTCAAAAATAACATATGGACTAGTCTAGAAGTTATCAAATTATGAATGCTTACCTAGCCTATTCTTCAATACATCCCACTTGAGAACAAAAGCACCCTCTCTGAAAAATTTGGGTGTAGCTTTCTTGTCAAATACCTTCTTTATTTTGGAGTTGATGATACTCCATAGATTTCATTGCTTTGTCCCTAACTTCTTCAAGCTCCATAAGCTGAGCATATCTCACTGTCAAAGGCTCACTATCTTCAAACATCTCTAACTAGTGTATAATGCCAAGAGCTGGCAGCTCCACAAATAGAG
The DNA here is from genome assembly GCA_007115665.2 of Sequoiadendron giganteum. Lineage (NCBI taxonomy): Eukaryota > Viridiplantae > Streptophyta > Pinopsida > Cupressales > Cupressaceae > Sequoiadendron > Sequoiadendron giganteum. Next base: position 631,724,699 of record CM021107.1, read on the forward strand.
GTAATCTTGCCTCTTTACCATAAACCAACATATATGGTGAGTTACCAATAGACCTTTTAGGGGCCACTCTATCTGCCCAAAGTGCATACTTCAGATTTGTTTGCCAAGTCCTTTGATTATCTTCCAGGGTTCTTTTAATGATTCTGATAAGATTTTTATTTGTACTTTCAACCAAACCATTACCCTGAGGGTAATAATTTGAAGATGTATTCAGATGAATTCCATGTTTAACAACCCAATATGTAATTCTTAATCCCACAAATGCTAGAGTGTTATCAGATATAATAGAATCAGGAACCCCAAACCTAGTTACTATGTCATCATAGAAGTTCAATACAAAAGATTCATTAGCTTCCTTTAAAGCTACTGCTTTTGTCCATCTTGTAAAATAGTTCATAGCAGTAAGTACCCACCTATGACCAGTTCTGGAAGGTGGATTTATGGGTCCAATAAAGTCAATGCCCCATCTTATGAAGGGTTGTTCAACTTGAATCGACTGCAGAGGCATGGCTGGCAGCTTTTCCTTCCTTGAAAATAAAGCACATTTAATACACTTCCTCACCCAAGCATGGGAATTTTTGAATAAGTTGGTCCAGTAATAGGCAGCTCTAATTACTTTCCAAGCAGTCATCCTCAGAGCAAAAATGACCTCCTGCAGCTCCATCATGAAACTCATGAAGCACTCTTTCTGTTTGATCAATATTAATACATCTGAACAGTACACTGTTAAGATCCTTTCTGAAAGGAATATTATTTACCAGCACATATGGAATGGAATCTAATCTGAAGTATCTTCTTTTAGCTCTATATAACCCTGGTGGTTACTCACCAGTTTGTAAAAAATGGGTCATGTCTTGAACCCAATTTGCACCTAACACAGGTACATCATTCTGAAGCTCATTACCATTGACTAAAATAGTCTATGCTTCTGATTTTTGTGCATCTTCAGGAATTGAGGCAAGCTACTCACAAAGTCCTTTTCCTCTGACAAGTTTTGTGATTTTGATGTCAACATCATACTCCATAAATCTTGTGATCCAACTCGCTCTTTTCTCACTCAAATCCTTACTTAACATAAATTCTTCACACTAGGGTGTGCGACTAAAAGATGAATCTTACTATTTGAAACTAAAGGCTTAAATTTCTTCAAATTTCTAATCACAACAAGAAAATGCTTCTCTACAAAAGAATATTTATCTTCACAATCAACAAGATCTTGACTGAAAAAGGCTATTGGTTGTTCTAAATTATCATTGTTTTTTTGAACCAGAATAGCAAAAATTGAGCTAATGCTACCAAAAGCATATAAAATGAAATCTTTAGAGAAGTCTGGATTTACCAATGTTGGGGCTGATGTTAAAGCCTCCTTGATTGCTTCAAAGTTGTTTTTGGCTTCTTTGGTCCAACTAAAAACTGCATTTTTCTTAAGCATGACAGTCAAAGGCTGCAAAAAATTTGCAACATCAGGAATGAACCTTCTTAAAAAAGTTAATCCTTCCTAAAAAAAAATTTAAACCCTTCTTGTGATTGGGTAATGGCAGCTCAAGTATGGCTTGGACTCTCTCAGGATCAATAGTAACTCCCTATTTTGGCACAATGTGTCCCAACAACTTACCTTCATGAACTGCAAAGATACTCTTCTTTGGATTCAGGGATATTCCAAATTCCCTACATTTCTAAAACACCTGTTTTAGATATGACAGATGTTCCTCATCATTCTTTGAGAATACCGTAACATCATCCAGATAGATCAACACAATTTTATTGATTAGACTTTGAAATTCCATATCCATGGCTCTTTGAAACGTGGCACCAACATTAGATAATCCAAAAGGAATTCTTTTGTAAGCCATAGTACCCCACTTCATTGTAAATGCAGTTTTGAATTGGTCTTCTTCTTTGACCAACACTTGGTTATAACCAAAATAACCATCCAACAGAGAAAACCTTTTAGAACCATCAACCACTTGCATAATCTATTCCATCGAGGGCAATGGGTAATGATCTTTCAGAGATGCTCTGTTAAGATCCCTAAAGTCTACGCAGAGCCTAATTTCCCTATTTTTCTTTCTAACCAATACAAGGTTAGAAACCCATGAAGTATGTTTGATAGGAAAGATAATACCCCCCTCAACTAGTTTGGTCAGTTCCTTAATCATTAAAGGCTCTAAATTAGGGTTCAAAGGTCTCTGTTTCTACCTAATAGGCTTGGCTCCAGGCTCTAACTCAATTGTGTGTTGGGCAATGTGAGGGTCAAACAATTTTAAATCTGAGTATTCCCATGCAAACAAATCATGAAATTCTTGACACAAAGCAATAAAATCCTATTTATCTTTAGTTGAACAAATTTTGCCTATTTTAAGGAGCTTACCATTAAAAATCTCTAGCTCTTCATAATGTTCTTCTTTGATCTAAAAATTAGCATTACCCTTCTTAAGTTGATCATCCATGCTGAAAATGGACTCCAAAGTGACAGGTCCCTTGGGTAGCTTGTTCGTCTTCAGCTATATGACTTGATCATCATACTGTTGCTTGAGCTTCTCTTGAATTACCACAAAAAAATGATCCTCCTCTAGCAAAAATGACAGAATCTACTCATCACTGTCAAACACTTGCCAATGAATGTTGTTATCAAGAATTGATGGCTTGACAACAACCTTCACATATTTTTGTGTTTTCTCCTTCTTGATATCATTAGGGATATCAAATTGTGCTCCAACAACTGCAAGTCGATCTGCATGTTTGTTCTGACTTCTAGGAACTGAAGTCAAGTTGAATGCATTAAATTCTTCAATGAGGTCCCACACTCTATTTTTGTAGGACTTCAAAGCGTCATTTTTCGTGAAACTCAAGCCTCTAACCTGATTTATTATTAACTCTTTGTCTCCATAAATCTTGAGACAGTTCACTCCTCTTTTCCTTGCCCATTCCAGACCTTGGATAAGTGCTTCATATTCAACAATATTATTAGAATAGGAAAAATCAAAACGTAAAGAAGAAAAATATTTGTCACCCTGTGGGGACACACGCATTGCACCCCCTCTAGCTCTATTCTTACTTCTGGAACCATCAAAAAACATCTCCCATAACTCATCATGCAACAATTGCAGCTAATCTGCACTCTTTTCTAGGTTAGGCATCTCTACATCAGGCTCATGAAGCACATAATTACCCATACTAGCATCTGAAATATGAATATCAGGGCTATCTACCACGTTATTTTCTGCCCACTCATGCAAAAGTGACTCAGGAACACTTTCATCCTATAACTCTTAAGCAACAACAAGTTCACTATCATTAAAAATGACACAATTTATGTCTACAACAGTAGGAATAACATTGATCACACTTGGATTATAAGGTTCTATGTGATCTTTATCCAATTTCTATGATCTTATTGTAACCTTGGTCCCATATCTCATCCTAAAAAGAAAATGTGACCAATCTGACAACAAATATAACCCAATCTTAACAGTGAAATCCCTAGACAAACATAAGGCAAAAAAGAGAGGCAAGTCTATAAAAAATACATCTTGTGGTATGGAAAAATTAGGACAAGCCTGCAAAGTCAAACTCAGGTCCTTGATAATACCTACAGTGTTAACAGCTGAACCATCTAATTGAAGAACCCCTTTTTCTAATGGTTGATATGTTAGTCCTAATTGATTTTCAATCTTCTTGGGCATGACTGAACTACTAGCACCGCTATCTACCATGTAGTTATGAACTAATTTGTCCCCAACTATTAAGGAAATGTAAGGAGGAGGCTTAACATTCTTACCTTGTTGTTTAATGGGCTACTGGTTGTTGTCCTGAGGAGTATTTGTTAGGACAACCCTAACTTGAGCTACTGTTGTTTTGTCAGTCACTTTTAAACCCAACAAAGCTAACTGTAGCATATATTTCTGACCTAGGATAGCTAAAGAATCCCGCATGGACATTGTTATGTTCACCTTCTTCATATTTTCAATTATATTGAAAGGTACAACCGAACTTACCTTATGATGAATCTTTACACCAATAGAATCATCTTGCAAGTGTGACTGCTCCTTAGTAGCTCCCTACGAGTTCCCTTGTGCAGCGTGAGGCACTTGTGATGTGGATGGTTCAACAACTAAAACCTTCCCCTTATCTATGGTTTTCTCAAGATCGAGAGCTCTTTTCTTTGCTCTTTTATTTGCTGAGATTGGATCATCTGCATTGATCCCATAGAACTCTTCTCCCTGAAAGTTCAGCAGAGTAGCATCATTTGTAGGTTGCTCCTGATGTTGTGGAGCTCCATCATTAGGTATGTTCTGCTGTGAGCCTACAATGCTTTGTACCATTAGAGCCTGATTAATGAGTCTATTGGAGCATGTAGCTTGATTGTGAGGTTGGTTACAAGGATAGCACCACTCATAATCTGTTGCTAAATTGTTTTGAACAGGGACAAGGTCCCTAGCTACACTAACAGGTGCAATAGCATATGCCTGAAAAGGCCTTGTATTTACATTTTGCCTTGGGCCCTGGTAATTACCTTGATATTTCTGCCTATTACCTTACAAATGTTGTTGTTGACATTGATTTTTCTATTGGTACAACGGTCTATAGGACTGCTACTTCTCCAAGTTGACCAATTTGTTCCCAAAAGTTTGTAAAATGCTCTCAATCATTTGTTGACTCTCTTTAATTTCTTGCAACCCTAGTGATTGAATTGGGACTGCAACCTCTTGTCCACCAACAGTTGGTAACGTTGGAACAACAGGTAATGGGGCAAAAGGTGGTATTTTAAGTGGCATATTTGACTGTATCTCTAGAAAAATAGGCATTGGTGGCCTAGGAGCAATCTTTCTTGCCTAAATTAAACAATTTTCTGCTCTAATTGTTGTTTCAAATGCATCAATAGAGACACTCCTCCAATAGACTGTGTCATTACAGCTATATTGATGTTAATAGCCTTCAAAAAGTACAAAAATGCATATTCAGGAGGTGGCCTTACTGTTGCAGGGGTTCTATCCCAGGTCCTCTGAAATCTGAAGTTGAAATCATTCATTTGTTCTTAAGGAGCTCTTTTTATAGTAGCTAGTTGCTCTAATAGGGATAAATTATCAGACCTGTCCCGAATTTTTTTTATGTAATTTATCTCCTAACTCATCCCACATGGTAGTGGTACCAACTCCAAGACTTATAAACCACTGTAATGCTCTTCCTTTAAAAGATGCAACAAGTAGCCTTACAACTACATCCTCCTATGTAATATCATGAACACCACATAAAGAAGCAACATCTCGTATATGCTCAATAGGAGTTATTTGATCTTCGCTAGTGAAGATTGGAAAAATTTTAAGAGCTGCCATCGGTATAGCATTGTGATGTGTGAGATTTTAATGGATTGCCTCCATTAAATGGCATAAACGGTTGATTTCTTGCAGCCATTGGAGGTGACTGCGTAGAATTAACCTGAGTCTGAACAACAGGCACAAAGCTTGCAGTAAAACAAGTTCTTCCTGGACTGCTTGAGGGTGACTTTGTTGCTCTGGAACTTGGTGAAGTAGAGCGAGCTTTACTTTTCCTCTTAGATGGTCTTCCTCTCCTCCTTGGCGGTGAAAATAGTGATTCTGGTCTAACACCAAGTGGTGTAGACTAAACTCTCTTTGAATGAGTTGTTCGGTTTTCTTCTTTGCCTTGTCTTCTGGGTGGTGACAACTACAAAAACTTGAAACCTCTAGAACTTCTCGTTTGTATACTTCTCATAAGTTGTGATAGTGTTGGCCTTGTTGTCTTCAACTTCACAGAGTTGCCAAATGTGCCCATAAACCTCTTGAAAGGCCTGAAAATTCATTGGCTACACATCAAAACTAGCAAACAACTTGAAAAAACTGCACTATCTAAGTCGACAATCCCACCGGGCATGCCAAAAATTGTTAGCTCCTAGAAATGCACCCTCTACAAAGTATTAAAATTAAGCTTTTTGGAGAAACATGGGATCATTTCAAGGTTGTGGGTAACCTAAAGTTGAAATGAACCTCCGGATAGGTCGGCTTCCTAGCTAGAAATATCACCTAAACTATTGACTTGATGGGAAAAGGGAGAAAGATTGCATAAAAATAAATGCTAATGTAAATGAAGTGATACACCAAAGCTAATGGTCTGAATATGATCACAAATGATTAGAACTAGGATGTACCTAAGTATGCATAGTTCATTGTTGTATATTAATGCATAAGTATTTTACTAATAGACCTGTATACAGAAATTTGCATAAAAAGGAAGTTAAATTCACAGTTTAACAAAATAACATGCACCAAGTTGACACAATTAGTAACCTGCATGAATAAACTAGTTGCAGAAAGATATGAACCTGTGAGACAAAGCTATGAGGAAAGTAATTTCACTGCTAACTTGATCAATCACTCACACACACAAATCTGCAAGAATGAAAAGACAAGAGACAAATCACCAATATTAATGAAGGTCTCCATTGTGAGTCATATTCAGAAAAGTGAGTTACCAAAGTATGCCAAATTTACACAAAAGACTGTAAAAGTCACTCCAAGCTAAAATTTGCATATGAAGAACTAAGTACAATAAAGCCACCAAAGTGACTATATGCATAACCTCTCCCTCCAAAAGCCACCAAAAAAGGAACTAGAAAAACTATTTGGGTTGGATGGACTCCAAAAGCCTAAAATCTAGCACTGAATCTCCATGAAAAGAGCCCACAATATGTGAAAAAGTCAAACTTGACTTTGTCCATCAAGGTGACTCATAAAACTAGCCTCAAAAGGCTCTCAAGAGCAATAAAAAACCTCCTAAATCCTTGGCATTTGTTTTGAAAACAATTCACAACCTCCCTAGATGCTCTCCACATGTTGGTAACTAAAAATCAACCTCCCACAATGCTAGATATGGCATAAAGATAAGCATATCCTCTATCTTCTCACTTACGACTTAGTCATACAAAGATAAGCACATTTATATATTTTATCATTTTTAAAGAAATACTTTAAGTATAAGTGATTTATAGAATATCACTTGACTTAAGTATCTAACAATGTAAAACAAAATACAAAAAATAAAAAATGTATCGACATAGACATAGACCAAAAGTTTGCTAAGTTAAAATTGTGAAAAGAAATGCCAAAGTTCAAAAATATTGAAAAGCAAAGCTCATGATGGCATTAGTTGATGTTTTGAAGAAATGGAAAAAATGCCAATCCTCTATCGATCATGTATTAGGGTTTAGAAACCCTAGCATCAAAAGGTAAGACACAATGAAACAATTTTCATTTTTTGATATAGAAGCTTTAGGCTGAAGCTTGATCGCCGCCATGGAAACTCTAAAGATTTGGAAAAATTTGTAAATCGAGTTACCTGCTACCGCCATTATGGTTTTATCGAGAAATTTCATGGAAAATACAAATCTAGGTAAGATCTTGTATATAATACTTGCATCGTTCTTTCCCTTTTTCCATGGAATTTATTTATGTGTTCTGTAAGATTAGAAACCCTCCATTTTCTCTTTCTAGCTTTTATTTTTGTGTGCTTCTTTTACTTGGATGCCATGGAGACTTCTCATTTAGTTTGATAATGTATCTCTGACAGAGATTTTGGAGAGAAAAAAAACCAATTGGATAAGTAGTTTCAAAACACTTATCTCTTTCTTTTGAGCTCTGAAGAATTAAGAGCTTGTCTTCACTAGGTTTTCCTTTATGTATCTCCATCAAAATGATCATGGTTCGGCCAAAGAGATCTTCATGACATTCTGAAATAAAATTCCATCTGGGTTTGCTCAAAAAGTTCAAAAAGTTCACCTAGAGTCTATCTTAAATTATGGGTTCCCCTCCATTCAATCACGCTAAAGTATAGTTTCACTTCTATAAGATCTTTTGTGTTAAATACAAAATATGGCCTTCATATTTTTGAAGTGTTTCAATCAACGATTACATAATCTACAGTCAAGCTATTCTGACCATTTTGAGTTGCCAAACCCGTGCCATTCTTTCACATTCTAAAGAACTAGAGTTTGGCCTTCTGGGTATTTTTCTTTTGTTTTTCCTGTGTGATTTTAATGTTATGGCCTTACATTTCCATGCATTTGTTTTCAGAAAAAACTCAAGCGATTCTCATGCATATTTCTTTTTCCTTCTTATATCTCTATATTTGTGTCTCAGTCAGCTGCAAGTCGTGGTATCAATAGTTCTTGATCATTATTTCTTTCCAGACTTTTGGATTTGTTCTCATGGCCGCAACCATATTCATATACATTATTTTTGCTTGTATAGACAGATTCTCTGCAAAAAGACAAAAGGTTTTGGTACAAAACCTCAGCTACAATCTCAAAACCTGTTTTAGGATTTACATTGTCTGAGAATAATACTTTTTGAGCTCCATTGTAATGTAGAAATAATGAAATACCTCAGATTTATCGATATATTTCATGACCAAAGCTTTGTTTCTCTCTTTATTTTTATTGCAAGAAATCATTTTTTTTGTCTGCAAAAAGAAACCTTCGAGGATCTTTTTTGTTCCTATAGGTAGCAATAACTCTCATATATTTTATTTTTTGTAGAAAGCATTCCTTTTTTTTATAGCTTTCACTCGGTTCTTGACCCTCCTTTAACTTTGACAGGAATTTAGCTCCATATTGCTCTTGGGTTCATTAGCTAGGTCTGGAAATGTTTTTTTGTAAAATACACCATCAACCTCTACTGTATTGATTAGTCCAACCTACTGATGACTACTTTCTTTGATATCTACCTGAGGAGGTCAAAATTTAAACACCCTCTGTATGATTCTTATCTCTAGATCCTCTATGAGGTTGATCCATTTGAATGCATCATAACTCAATACAACTGTTGAATTTTTATGAATATGCACTTAAGATATCGAATTGCTTTGCAATGGATCTGTCTTATATATTTTATCATGATAATCCTCTTGTTGGTTAATGTCATAATATACATTTCTTATTGAATCTTTGTTTATATCAACATGGTATTGTTAATGCAAAATTGCAAATGATGGTTCTTTGTTGCATATGATTCTTCATGCAATCTCCTGTAGCACTATGAGCTTGTAACAATTATGCTCATAACTTGAAACACATTGCATTCTTACTATATTTTTTGATGAGAAATGATATATCACACTACATTTACTCATGATATTTCTGTATGCACATTTTATTATGAGTTGGGCTGAACCCTTGTGGGAGCCACATTTTCCTCCACTCATAATGTAAAATGTGCATCCAAAAATAAAACAAACACACATGTATTTGCACATGAAGTGCAAACAGATTAGAAAAACAAAATGCATGTCTTTTGTGTGTATGTTGATTAGATGGTTTTCCTAGACACCTAAGGCATGCATTGTTCTTTAATACACCTAGAGGTGGATTAATACATGCATAGGTAGATTATGTAAATTATCATGTATGGTTTATGACCCTTCATTGTTTAGAGAACGACTCTAATATATTTCTTGACCACTGCAGGAACAAGAGCGCATGGAAACTAGGAAGGACAAATAACAAGGACAACACCAAAGCGAGACAACCACTAACCAGTCATTCAGGAAATGACTTGTCACCTCCCCTACATGCACATTTGTTTTCTTTTATTTATTCAAGCATTAATTTTTCTTTATATGTATTAAGGAAAGGTCAGTCTCATGGCTTGTGTGAGACAATGGATATTTTTACATTCAATAAAGACTACCTTTTAAGAAAAGATTTGTAAAATCTTTCTTATGTTATATGAATGTGTATGAATTCAATGTTTTGTAGTTGTAATATTTTTTGGATTTTTCATTTGTATACATGAATGCAATGTAGGGAAGATAAAGAAAATGTACCACTTTCTTTTAAATATCAATAGGCTCCACCTGATTGAGCCATTGTTGAAAATCTGGTAACAACTCCCACACAGGAAGGATTTTTTAAATGGGAAACATTAAGCTTATATGGTAACTCAGATTCCACATTACTATTATCAACTCCAGATATAGAGAAAATGATAGGATAATGATTAGAAAGTGTTGCAGAATAGTCAACCTTGACCACAAAACTTGAAGGGTCTTGAACAACAAAAAGATTTGGAGAGATATAAAACCAGTCAAGTCTACTCAGCTTCCTAACCTCCCCAAATCTGCAATTAGACGAGGTGAACCTTACTGACACGACTACCCCTTTTTTTATGAGTTGGATCAACAACACCTAATTTATTGCAACACAACAACCACTTGTTGAATTCTTCCTTATTCAACTTGATATTTCTGATCCAACTACGGTCATTATGATGTTCTACCATATTGAAATAACCTCTTATAACCCAATTAGCAATAGGGGGTTAATAGTCATCCAATCCCACAATTAAGCTCTCTCTTTAGTAGAGTTTGCAACATAAACTAAGAAAAATCCAATAGGTTGGTCATTGATGAAGGTCAGGGCCCACACACAAATATGAGAATGGTCCTCACCTTTATCAATAACGAGCTTATAGACCCAAGGATAAAATCCAATCACAACCCCCTTCCATCTCTATATGACATATAAAGAAAGGAAGGCTCTCTACATTTGTCATCTAAAGAAGAAGCAAGACATATACCATTGAGTTTAACCTCCTAAAAGAAGGCAATATTTAGTTTCCACTTCATAATAACATCCTTTAAATCATATTTATGATGGGGGAGAGACATCCCTCATACATTCCATGACATAATTTTTTTAATTCACAGTAAAGAAGAGATAGAGAGATCCTCTTCTTGTGGAAAAGCTTCAAATTGATTGACTAGGGCAATCACTGGATCAGAGTTTCCCAAATATTTTGTAATAAGAGGAGGGGACTTGGATCTTTTTATTGTAGGAGAAGGGGGGAATTAGAAGCCTCACTTCCAGATTTATAGTTGTGATGAGGGGGTGAAAGCTAGAGGCCCTAGTGTGTAGCATCACCATTATGACCTGAAATAAAACTAGAAGGTTCTTTTCTCTTTCTCAAAAGTTTCCATTCATCCTATATATCCTCATCTTTAGGATTTGTGTTAATTGTTGTCAAAGACTTATTATGTTTTTTAGTTTCAACAAAAGGATCTAACAAGTTTGCATTGGCAAGACCCTTAAGAGTGGTAGTGACAGGAAGCTTGTTATTATTTTGTTGTTGTTTAGGTGGCATTTCAACACAGACATGTATTGATTTATTCCTTCTAGCAGGAAAATCTCTGATCAAATGGCCTTCTTGACGATAGTAAAAACAAGCATTGGGTTTATTCAAATACACAACTATCTGGTAAATTTCAAACCCTGGTCTAATGAGTTTAATATTTTATGGCAATGGCTAGTTCAAATCTATTTCTACACATACCCTTGGATGCACCCTAAGGCTAACAAATTTGTTAGAATTATTCTTGCACCAAATAACCCTACCAAGTTGTGAGACAATTTATCAAAGGAAAGGTCTGAAATCCAAGGTCAAAAAGGGAAGTTCCATCCACATAGGATAACAAGATCTAGAGGGACCCTTAGGGTGAAACTCAAGAGTCCAGTTTTGCAAATAGAAAATTTGACCACATATTACCCATGTCCCATACTATAACACAACTTGATCATGCTCGATAGATTTGAATGAGCAAGACACATAACCTTTTCCTAACCCTCTCATTGTTTCAATTTCCTACACTCTTTTTTCCCAGTTTAACTTTGTCCATTTGAAAAAGTCTGATTAAGAAGGAATGCCTCTTAAAAAGAAAAAAAAATCATAGTTTTATGTTGGCATTCAACAATGTAGTCCATAACATCATATGGGAGAAAAAAATCTAGGGTTTAACCTTTTTCTTCGCTTGTTTTCTCCTCCATTGCACAATCATTCTTGTCTTCCTATCTACTTGTGCTCATGGTAACCATTTCTCCATTTTTGGTGTTAAACTTTGTTGGTTCAACTTCACTATCGGGATCCCCATCATTAACCTTGTTAAGAGCCCCAAAGTAATTTTGGCTTCAGCTTTAAGTCTCATTGAGATGCAAGAGAAATTTCAGAATAACCCAGAAGAGAAATTTCCTACAAATCACCCCTTATAGCCAGAACACAAAAAGAGGTCATGACCTCGTGCCCTAGCCAAAAATTGTAGCCACCCATGCAAAATATGGAAAGAAAAGGAAAAAAGGCCTCTCCCAAACAACTCATAGGCATAGAAAAAGTATGGCTCAACAAATCGCAAGGAAAAGAGAAGAAAAATGCTATTGAAAGAGTAGAAACAACAAAGAAAACACGATTAGGGTTTCACAACTGCAAATGGTGGCTCTTCTTACTTCATGACAATCCTTTCTAAACTTAAATATGAACATTCTTAATTGATCATATTGAAATTACTCTCAATAATGAGCACAATTAGGTTTTAACATTATGGCATCCTTTACCCTACCTAGTTAAGTATATATTACCATAATTAATATATAATATAAATTTTATATAATAAAGAAATAATTATAGTTATATAATTGTATTATTTATTATTATTATTATATATTATATTTTTAATAAAAATATTATATATATATATATAATATTTATAATTACTAATTATTATATTCTTATTTAATACAAAATATGATTATTATATTATATATTTTATATAATATAGATGAAATTATATACACTATAATTATGTTCATTATTATATATATTAGTATATATAGGTTATATTATGATTATTATATATTATATTCTATAATACAAAATATTAAATATAAATATGAAATTATTATAATTAATAATTAATATATTTCTATATAGATCAAATTAAATTAATTTATAAAAAATCTCATAGTTTAATTGATCTTTGGATAGATTAGGAAAAAGAAAAGTATATTTATGTTAATATGTTAGAGTATGTGATGAGTATAATAGTTAATACATAAAATAAAATAAATATATATAATAATAATATTATATAATAAAAATATAAAATGAAATTAATAATAATAATAATATCATTTTTAAAACGATCTACTAATTGATCTCATGTATTACATAAATGTATGCAAAAAAAAAACCACATTTTTTTCTAAATGACCTTCCACACCTCTTCAACCTACTCATTGCACACCAAGGTACGATTTCTAGTTATTAAATTTTTAATGTAATTGTTTTTTATCAATTTTAAAATTTTAAATGCATTCAAATATTCTTTTAAAATACATTTAGTTTCTATTGTTCATTTATTTTTCACATCCTCCTTGTTTTATCCTCTTTGTTATGTATTTTTATTTCTAATTATTTTGTTTCAATTTTTATAGAAAATTTGGTCAATCGTTTATCTATTTATATAGATTTGTTAATAATTTTTATTTTTTAGCATTTATCTTTTATTTGTTTTATAGTTTAGATTGTTTCAAGTGGATTTTTGTGAATATGCTCACAACATTACCTTATGTTTTATTTAATTATTAATTTTACAATATAATATATATTTCACATTTAAATGGCCATCAAATTTAAGTTAATATTTTTTGTTATCATAATAATCTTCTATTTTTAATCACTATAAGTATGTCTCTCACTATAATTGATTAAAACTTAATGTTAAATTTTAATTAATAATTATTGTTATTACAAAAAATAGAATGTTGGATAAAAATTGTCTTTGTCTTTTAGGTTTATTATTTGACTCTAACATCATGTATTCCTTAGTATAATAAGGATAAGAACTTGTGAAATGCTTAACCTTAACATTAGTCTTAGTTAATATCTTAACCCCTCTTAACTAGAATGAAGGAGTGTGTCCCTATATAGTTAAGCCTATAAATAATGAGATGTTTCTCCCATATCATCATATCATCAAATATTAAATTCATATGTTATTATTTGATTATTGGAAGACACCCCTTCAAAGTGGTCTGATATATTTTTTATTTTTATAAATATTTTCAAGAAATATCATAATAAGTGGTATCATTGAGCTGATAATTTTATTTCCACTATAACTTTCAAAGTATTGCAAATTTAGACTTTTTTTGTGTTTTGAGGGACGCATATCATAAATCTTGAGTAAACAAATCAGAGGTATTTGATAAATTTTGTGAAATTTATTAGAATGTAAATATTTTCCATTGATTTTCTCTACAAGTCGCAATTTTTTATTTTTTTAAATTATATTTTTGGTAAGCTTATCAAAAGCTAGGTGGGGTTAGTTCTTTGTAATTTACTGTTAGACACAAAATAAATTCCTTAATTTAGTGGTCAAATTTTGGTCAAAATAGAAACATCAAATTTATAATTGTCCACTATTCTAAAATTTTATAATTATAGCTCATACTAGATATTATCCCCTTTTCATAATAAAAATTATAGCCTAGAGTTAAAAACTAAAACACCCTTGAATCCATGTCATCTTTAGGACCAAAGGACTTTTATATGAATATTAAATTATACGACACTTTTTATTGTTCACCACCTACAATTGAGGAAAGATTTCCACAAGGACATGAAACAATGATACATTTCATTAAGGATAAATTATTTGATTTATCTGTAACATCCTTAAATGATGGTTTAGATAGGTTTAAGAAGGAATTATTATTAGAATCAAAGCCTAAAAAACCACCAAGGTGGGTACAACCCTAAAAAATAACAACAAGAGATAGGAGCAACTTTTCAAAGTCAACAATTGAACCTAGTGTAGTGTCATAAAATTGCACCCCATGCAATTTCACACTACATAACCTTCCCTTTAGCTTAATTAAAGATGATAAGGCAATCATCCCTTTTCCTTGACCTTAATTTCACTCTTTAATGCATTTATTTTTGGTTGTTAAGTGATTTTTTGTTGGGGACACTAGCATGATGCGTAGACATATGCACGTTGTGCAAACATCCTGAAAAGATTCCTAACTTTGTGATCATTGGGACATCACACTTTCAATTTCCCTTCAAGTGTAACACCTCTGTGGGTAGTAGACGTTCTGAAAATGCCTTCTTACATGTATTTTATTCATTTAAATATTCTACCTCTCTCTCATTCTACTCTCTTATTCTTGCATTCTCATTCTAGCTCTCACTTTCTCATTATCATTCTCTCCGACACCATTTTCTTGCAAGTTTTATTGATCTTGGCTTCTACATCAATGTCTTGAATCTCTTGGCTCATCTAGAGTGTGTCATTCTCTCCTTTAACATATCAAGTGTGCTAAAGGGAGGGTAACTACACTCTCTACCTTATATCATCATATTTAATTTAGTAGCATATTGATATTATAACATGTGCATATTCTTTATCTTGTCAATCTACTTGGTTATAGTCTACTTTATTTTCTATCTATCTATTAGGCTCTCTATGGAGGTGGGAACACAAGTGTGGGTGTTTGACTAAGGCAAACCCCTAAACAACCCCAAAATTTGTCCCTATTTCTAGGTATGCAAGTTGTTGATTTGGAGCATTGTGAGAGGATTTGTAATGTTAGACCTCTTGTGAGTTCATTCTATTATTTTCACTTTATCATCCCATTTTGTCTCATTTAAAGCTATGCATGTTAATTTCCTTTATGTCATTTCTATTGTTTTCATTATTCTGTTATCTTAGTTTATCTTCCAAAATTTAATCCCTGAGTTAGTAGGCTCATTATGTTTATGTTAGCAAGTTATGTTCTCAAACCGTACGAGACTACAATGCACAGACGAGGATGTCCATGTATGTCATGTCGTCATCCTTGGATGAGAGCCAGTCAACTTGCTCATGAGACCTCTGAAGTTTGATCTTTCAGTCTCTAAAATCCTCATTCTAAAATTTTTCATAAAACATAAAATATAACTAAAACTCTTGTCCTTCTAAATTTGTCACCTAAGCTTTTCCTTTGAGGTAGTTGACGACCATTTTCTCCTTGTAGACAATTCTTTCCCCAGAGAATTAGGAGTAGAAAATCTCCTCCTCTACATTTTAATGAACCCGACATGAAAATATTCTTACCTTTGTATTTTTGTCAAAATAATTATCTTTTCTCTTGTCAAGATGCGTAATGGATAGAGTCTTGTGATAATTTTTATTAGTTTCATGACCCAATCTACTACCTGTGAACATGTAGTTAGAAGAAGTTATCATAACTTAGATATGGGATCTAGAAGATAGTTCAGTCCTCCTCACCAAGGTCCTGACTTTGAGGAGTTCAATGCAAGATTATCATCTAGTTTTAAGCCTCATTTTGAGTCAATTCCTCCATATATTCCACCAACCTCTCCTTCTAACTCTTCATCTCCTATATTCGAGGAGTCTTCTCTCAGGGTTCTTGCTGAGAAAATTCATTCTTTCGAAGAGAGACTTGGAGAGTTCAAAGAATTTTTAATAAAATAAAACTCAAGTCTCAAAATGATCCTCTTCTTAATGGTCTAAGAGATCTACTTATTTCATATCATAAAGGTTTGGAGCTACTTCAAGGGATTGCTAATATAGTGGAAACCTGTGTCCCTTCATACACTTTTATCTTGGGTAACCCTTAAAATGTCCAATCGGAAATCATTGGCCACCAATTGCATGTTCCAATACTAGGAGTGTTTGTGCATATGGTAGAGATTGGTCCTTATCTTCCCTTTGCTTCTATTACTGATAATACCAACATCATAGCTCCTAAGGTTCACACAATCAGATTGAACCACATCCCTCTAAGATTCAGAACCTTCACATACAAAACCTTGACCACCACCTTTGGCCCCTTGGCTATTCAGGCTCTATCAATCGATCATGTCCTTAATGCTCTATTATAGATAATGGGGTGGACGTAATCACAATTGGCCAACTTGACTAGCTCTACCTCTCAATCTACCTTGTAGCCATATTATTGTTGTATCCCTCTAGCCCCCTCTATTTTGAATGTTGTTATCCCCAAGGGATAAAATTTTCTAAATTTGATAAGTACAATGGTAGGGGAGACCTGTAGACACATGTCTCATCCTTCATCGTCATGTGTACCAATTTTATTTATTAGTATGCTTTGCTAGAAAAGCTATTCCCATAGTACCTCAAGGACACTATATTGGAATGGTATTTCTCACTTCCTCATCACTCAATCTTTTCTTTTGATCAATCAATAAATTAGTTCCTACAATAGTTTCAGGAAAACATTAGATCAAAGATCACCTTCACTAATATCATTTTTTACAAGCAGGGAATCCATGAAAAAATAATTGATTTTATTGTTTGATATCAATCTATGTTTTCCTATATTTATCATGCCTTATTGGATGTCTACATTCAACGTGTGTTCGTTGGAAACCTATTGTCAGCATTGAGAGATAAATTCCTTCTAATTAATTATACTTCATTTTCCCATCTATGTGTTACACTATGTGAATATCAACAGGTGGTGATGCAATAGGGAGATTATTCCTCATCCTCCTATCTAGATAACTGGTTAGCCATGTCTATCTATGGAGAATAAAAAAAGAATAAGAAATGGTGAACATGGTATCTATTCCTATTGAAAATAAATTTGTAGGACATAATAAAATCTTTACAAAGTTATTTGAGTCCTACACAAATGTTCTTCAAAAATTGTAAAAAGATGGTAATTATTTCCCTTCTAGAGATAAGACCGTTATCTAAGCCCTATCCTAACTAGTATCAATTCTGAGTGCTACCCTATTGAACCCTAACCTACTATCATGTCCCCATGCATGTAATAGTTATAAATCATGCCCTTCTCACTATTACATACCCCCCTCATCATCTACCTCGGCTCCCTCCAGCCTTGCACTCAGTGGCGACAAGAGGTTGCTAGCCTTGTCCTAGTAATGCACTTGTCTTTGTCCCTTAGCTTCGTTGTCCAACTCCCAGTTTTCCCCACCGAGATGGGGAGGTGGATGACTTGCTTCATTGTTGACTTACACTTGCCTTACTAGTCTTGTGGTAAGAAGAAAAAATCTAATAAATCTATAGCCAAGCCTAATGTAGCTAGTTGCAAATATTGATGTTGTAGCTTCGGGCCACATAGTTCTGCCTTGCTTTTTGGACAATAAATTCATATAGCCTAACAACTATTCATTTCTTTATTAAAGTGAAGAGGTGCTTCACTTGGCATCTAATATAATATTTAATTCTTGTGAATAATTAAATTGGGTTGACTTCATTAAAGAAATAATATTTATTTCTTTATTATTGTTATGAGGCCGACCTACTTGAAGAGTCACATTATTTTATATTTATACAAGGTGGATTTTTCTCATTTCATCACCAAGTTCATTCATGTTCATATTTTCACTCCTAGAAGAAGTTCACACTTGAGCAATAGATCGTCAACTTGAGCAACAAATTGTGAAGTTTACACTTGTGCAACAGATTATCATCTTGAGCAGCAAATCTTCATATTGTGAAGTTCGCACTTGTGCAGAAGATCATTATATTGATCAACAAATCATCATATTGTGATAGCAGATTGATTTCAAAGGGAAACATATTCATTTTCTATCTCCGCATCTAGAAGAGGTGCTATTGTTCATTATATCAAATTCGGCCTTGTGTTGGGCTTGAGTTGTAAGCAGATTTCTGCTCTTATTCCTAAATATATAAGTGATATATTTGTTGGTTTTTTCTCCCTCGAGTAGGATGGTTTTCCTAGGGTATCTTGTGGTGTTCATTGTCTTATGTGTTGCATTTTTTGATTGCTTTCATTTTTTATCCTAAAACTAACATGGTATCAGATTGGGTCTAAGAAAAGATCTGATCAGAGTCGAATAAGCAATCTGAAGGTCGTTCTAGATTCTTTTAATCATTTGGATAAGAAAAAGAAACAAACATGGAGAAGACTAGTAGATGAGGGACTTAGACATACTCTGAAGTTTCTTAGAGCTGGGATGCTAGGTCTTAAGTTCAAGGTTTTGAAAATTGCAACTCTAGAATGAGCAGACATGGACATAATCTCAGGCATTTTTGACCAGTTAATCTGAGATATTAATTAAAGGGAAGAATGAAGAGATCACTCCTAGTGAAGGGTCTGCTCATGAACTTAGAACTGGAGTTGATCTACATAATGATAAGGTGACTATAGGGGTTGATGATTTTATTGAGCTTGTTCAATTTGCTGCAGCCAAAGTTGTGTTTGGTACTCCTCTACAAAGTATTGTAGAGGATGCACCTCCAAATGTTCCTATACATGTTACAACAAAAATAGAGTAAAGAGGTCATGATTCTGAGGACAATGACAATCAATAGTCATTTGGGGGAAAGGGAATGTCACTCTCATTGAAAGTTACTACGGTTGTAAGACAAACATTTGTTGTTCCTATGTCTGTTTATTTTCCATAGGTTCCTTGGAATGTTGACAAGCAAAAGAGTTGAATGTTGTAAAGCTTAATGTCATTACTCAAGAAAAGGGTTGACTTGCAGCAATCGACGCCACTGAAAGGGCAGAGAGAGCATATTTTGTGATCTTTTTTTGAGGATATTGATCCCTCATTTTTTGTGTACATGATTATGATTTCAATGAGATAAGTATTTCATGGTTGAATAATGTTCATGAATCTTTATGTAGTTATTAATTCATGCTATAAATTTTAGATAATAAATCATGTATCCTTCTAGCATTGGTATTTCTCTTTGGAATAGTTGAGTTCTATGAACTATTAGTAATCTCTCCTTAATGCTTTCAGGATGAAATAAGAAGCATAAGAGATTGCTTTCAAGAGAAGAAGAGCTTGATGCATCCTATAGGCTAAAGGATGGAATCACAACTTGCAGCCATAGGACTGAGTTGGTGGTTGGAGACATCTCTTGAAGATGAAGAATCTATTTAGATTGTCTTTGCGATCAGTTCTTCGAAGAGGAGGAAATAACATTCCAAGGGAGTTATGTGACTCGTTGAGGTTGCGGTGTTGCAAGATCACGTGCTAAATCCTTGAAAGATCTCTTCAGTAGTTGAAAACAAAATTGCTCAAGACAGTCAATCTGGATTTAACATTGGTAGCTCCACAAACCTATTCAAATTGGAGTGATCTGGGATGAGGTCAAAGAGGACAACCCTAAATCTCTATAGAGTTGTGCATTGGAAACCATTTCTTTAAAGTAGGCATTGTAGATAATATTGGACAAGGAGGTCAGAAGGTTGATGCAAGTACTCAGAGATTTAGAGGGAGACTACTGAACCAAAAGAGGATGTTGATCCAGTTGAGTTTTAGAACATACTGATGGGCCAAGAGATATTTTCATAGGTTGAAAGAGGCCTCTATGAGCGAGGAAAACAATGCAAGAGGTAGAAAGGTTTGCAGCTCCTAGAAAGCAAAAGACGATAGAAGGTTCCAAGTTATGTTACATTTATGAGTCAAATCATTGAGTTTGAACCTTCCAGTGTTGAGGAAGCTACAATTCAGCAAGTATGGAGAGATGCTATGGTTGAATAATATCAATCTACCATTAAGAACAATATTTGGGACATTGTACCTAGACCAAAAGGCAAATCGATTGTATCTTCTAAGTGGCATTTTCAAGATCAAGCATGAAGCTGATGGAAGCATTGAGAAGTACAAGGATAGATTTGTGGTGAGATGATTCTCTAAAAAAGGGGGAATAGACTATGAGGAAACCTTTTCTCCAGTTGCTCGGTATACCTCCATCAGGACCATCATTGCCATTGCAACAACTAAAGGATGGAAGTTACACTAGATGGATATGAAGACAACATTCCTTAATCGTGTAATTGAAGAAGAGGTATACATTGAGCAACATGATGGCTTTGAGGCTCATGGGAAGGAGTCTCATGTTTGCAGAAGGCTTTGTATGGCCTTAAGCAGGCTCCTTGTGCTTGGTATGAGAGGATCGATCGATACTTGTTGAGCTTAGGCTTCTCCAAGAATGATGTTGATTCAATCTATATTTCAAGGTAATTAATGGTGAGGCCTTGATCTTGGTTCTCTATGTTGATGATATATTTCTTACTGAAGAAGAACACCTCATTATCAAATGCAAGAAGGAGTTGACTTTTGAATTGGAAATGAAGGATCTTAAGAACATGCATTACTTCCTTGGCCTACAAGTATGGCAAAGGCCTAATGAGATAATTTTGAGTCAAGGGAAGTATACAATAGACATCTTGAAGAGATTTGGTATGATGGATTGCAAATCCATTTCTAAACCTATGGAAACCAATTTTTAAGAAGTTAAAAGAGGTTGCAGCTAGTTCAGATCTGGTGGATCCTACTATGAACAAACAATTGATTGGATCATTGATGGTGAGGCCTTGATCTTGGTTCTCTATGTTGATGATATATTTCTTACTGGAGAAGAACACCTCATTATCAAATACAAGAAGGAGTTGACTTTTGAATTGGAAATGAAGGATCTTAAGAACATGCATTACTTCCTTGGCCTACAAGTATGGCAAAGGCCTAATGAGATAATTATGAGTCAAGGGAAGTATACAATAGACATCTTGAAGAGATTTGGTATGATGGATTGCAAATCCATGTCTACACCTATGGAAACCAATTTTTAAGAAGTTAAAAGAGGTTGCAGCTAGTTTAGATCTGGTGGATCCTACTATGAACAAACAATTGATTGGATCATTGATGGTGAGGCCTTGATCTTGGTTCTCTATGTTGATGATATATTTCTTACTAGAGAAGAACAACTCATTATCAAATGCAAGAAGGAGTTGGCTTCCGAATTGGAAATAAAGGATCTTAAGTACATGCATTACTTCATTGGCCTGGAAGTATGGCAGAGGCCTAATGAGATCATTATGAGTCAAGGGAAGTATACAATATACATCTTGAAGATATTTGGTATGATGGATTGCAAATCCATGTCTACACCTATGGAAACCAATTTTTAAGAAGTTAAAAGAGGTTGTAGCTAGTTTAGATCTGTTGGATCCTACTATGAACAGATAGTTGATTGGGTCATTGATGTATCTAGTCAATACTAGAACATATATTTGTTATGCAATGAGTGTACTTAGTCAATTCATGTGTGAACCAAGGTAAATACACCTAGTTGCAGAAAATCATATCTTGAGATACTTGTGTGGCACAATTGGGTATGGCTTGAGATATTCTTCTGGTGTGGAATTGAAGGTGCATGGATATTTTGATTCTAATTGGACAGGGTGTGTTGTTAATCGAAAGAGAACCACTGGATGTTGTTTTAGTTTGGAGTCTGTGATGATCTCTTGGTGTAGTAGGAAGCAGTCTTCAGTGGCACTGAGCACCATAGAGGTCGAGTACATTGCAGCGTGTGTGGCAACTCGAGAAGAAATGTGGCTTTGGAAGCTCCTTGTAGGATTGTTTGGACAATCATTGGAGTCGACTATCATTCATTTCGGTAATCAAAGTTGTGTGAATCTTTTTGTCAATCCAGTGTTTCATGACAAAACAAAACATGCTGAGATCAAATAACACTATATCAGATATATGGTAGTGAGGAAAGAAATCCAATTGAGATACATTAGCACTTATGAGCAGATGACTGATATTCTCTCTAAGCCCCTCTCCAGAGTAAATTTTGTGTACTTTTGAGACAAGTTGGAATTGTGGAGAATGAAGGCCTAGCTGAGAGGGCGACTCAGCTTCAATGATCTTCTATGATTTTCTTTAATGCATCTTTCTCTATTAGAGAAATTTGAGGTGTAAGCCCTTGTTTCCACCCTCTGGGAGCAGCCATGGTGGATGTCATGTTGAGTGAATCCATGACAACATCACGTGAGAGATTCCATGATGATTTTCTTGTACTTGTGTTTATTCACCCTATGGGAGTATCCATGGTGAATGTCGTGTTGAGATGATGACATCACGTTGAGTGATTCCGTGATGGGCACTTGTGCGCATATGCTTTACCATACATGGGAGTAGCCATGATGGTTGATATCATATTTATATTTGAGTGAATCTGTGATGAGCCCCTTCCACATATGGGTGTAGCCATTGTGGGTGTCATGTTGATAGATTCCATGACAATGTGTTTTGTAAGTATTCCTCCCTAGCTAAGAGGGATTGTTGATGTTGTAGCTTTGGGCTACATACTTCTGCCTTGATTGTTGGACAATAAATTCATATAGCTTAACGACTATTTATTTATTTATTAAAGTGAAGAGGCGCTTCACTTGGCATCTAATATAATATTTAATTATTGTGAATAATTAAATTGGGCCGACTTCATTAAAGAAATAATATTTATTTCTTTATTATTGTTATAAGGCCAACCTACTTGAAGAGTCACATTATTTTTTATTTATACAAGGTGGAGTTTTCTCATTTCATCTCCAAGTTCATTCATGTTCATATTCACACTCCTAGAAGAAGTTCGCACTTGAGGAAAAAATCATCATCTTGAGCAACAAATTGTGAAGTTTGCACTTGTGCAACAGATTATCATCTTGAGCAATAGATCTTCATATTGTGAAGTTTGCACTTGTGTAGAAGATCATTATCTTGATCAGTAGATCATCATATTGTGAGATCAGACTGATTTCAAATGGAAACATATTCATTATGTATCTTCGCATCTAGGAGAGGTGCTATTGTTCATTATATCAAATTCGGCCTTGTGTTGGCCCTAAGTTGTAAGCATATTTCTGCTCTTATTCCTCAATATATAAGTGATATATTTGTTGGGTTGTTCTCCCTCGATTAGGAGGGTTTTCCCAAGGTATCTTGTGGTTTTCATTGTTTATGTGTTGCATTTTTTGATTGCTTTCATTTATGATACTAAAACTAACAACAAATATACATAGATCCTTTCCCTTCCCATTCTGATAATCTAATCATACACTACAACAAAACAAGCAATTAGTGCCTAAAATAGTGTAGGATTTTATTGCATTTGAGTTCATGAATTGGGCACTTCTGTTGGCGTAAAACTCGGCGCAAAATGGTATGTTCACTTCAGTGCCAGATTTAGTGCTAGATTTAGCGCCAAGTTTAGCGCCAAATTTTGTTGCTTCCAGTTTGGCTTCCGATTTTTCTTCTGGTTTTACTTCTTGTGTTGCTTCCACGTTTATTTCCAAATTTTCTTCTGGTTTCACTTCTAGGTTTTCTTTCGATTTTTCTTCCAATTTTACTTCGGGTTTTTCTTTCAGGTTTGCTTCTGATTTTGCTTCCAATTTTGCTTCCAATTTTGCTTCTAGTTTTGCTTCCATTTTTGCTTCCGATTTTACTTCCAATTTTTCTTCTGATATAACGTCACTTCTTGCATCTAGCTTTGCTTCCATTTTTGCATCTTTTGTTGCTTCTAATATGGCTTCTATGATTGCATCTTTTGTTGCTTCTAAAATTGCTTCCATTATTACTTATTTGTTTGCTACCTGAATTGCTTCTATTTTTGCTTCCTAGATAACACCAAGTTTTTCTTCCAAGATTGCTTCTAGTTTGGCTTCCATTGTTGCTTCCCTTTTTGCTTCTAAAATTGCTCCTTGTTTTGATTTCATTTATTAATTTAATATGTTTTATTTTAATTTAATTAGTTAAATATATCATGCCTCTTAAATAACTCATATGATTAAATAGCAAGATAATTATTATAACATGATCATGATTTATAATTAAAACAAGTGATTCAAATATGCCACTACATTAATAACATCTCAAAATGATACATGTCCAACAATCGACATAAGTCAAAATGATACATGTACAAATGATATAAGTAAAAATGATAAATTATATAGCTCAAAATGATACAATTCAAAATGATACATGTCCAAATGATATAAGTCAAAATGATACATGTCAAAATGATATAACTCAATAATATGGTACTGTAGGCCATGAAAATGATACATATGATAGTAACCATGAAAAGATGCATCATAACGATATATGAATAATGATCCATGATGCAGTCTTTTTGATCATGAATTTTATTGGCTACTACTAGCAACTACCTCATCATCACCATCGTGATCATCGCCATCACCATCGTGATCATCATCACTTTGATATGATGTAGCAGCTAATATTTTATTCCAATGATGTAAAACATGCAAAAATTCTAATAAACATTAGTAAAATATGCCAACAGTTGGTGGAAGAGGAAGAAAGATGACTAGAACTCTAGAGGCCCACCATAATGGATTTCGGTACGCAACCATGAGAGCATAAGAGAGATCTGATATCATGTATCAAAACATTAAGAATGCATTCTTCTAGCTAGTAGAGAAGGAAATGATTACTTTTCTTCATTTCATTTGCATAACCATATCATGGTGTGAACCAAGAAGACCAAGGATGTCTAGTTTAATGTGGAGGTAATGGATGTGGTCCAAAGGGGCAAGAAGGTCAATGTATGATCCTGATGAAATTGAGGAAGAACAACAAGAGAGTGATAGGAATAATAAAATCAATGCAGAGTTTCAAGGATTTGTCAAGTGAGTAATAGAGCTATGGGAGCAACCTCATCTAAAATATTTTGAACTAGAGTTTGATATACCATTTAGAGAGCTTGGTTTTCATGGAGTTCCTTTCAAAGCATCGGCTTTTATTGTTCCTACGGTAAATTGTTTGGTACAGTTGGTGGAATTACCTTTCTTAGTAATCACTATTAGTGAGATTGAGATTGTTAACCTTGAGAGAGTAGGAATTGGGAAAAAGGAATTTGATATGGCTATTGTTTTCATCCTATACAACTATTGCAAGAAAAGTTAAGCTAGCATCAAATAACCAACAATTTTGAAAATAAAATGAAAACTTTTAGTTGTTGCTATGTCAAGAATAAAATAAAAGGAAACAATGTTCCTTCCAGTGGCTTGATGATTGAAAATGAGGATTCATTTAATTTCAGTGGAGTAAAATGAAAATTAAAAGTAGTTGATTCATATAAATATATGTACATTAAACAGTTTATGGTGCAAAATTATTTTTGGTGCCTTCTATAGCTAAATGCTACACTCATTTCAAGCATCAAGAAAATGCATCCTACCTAGAGTTTGTGTGACATTGTTTTTTCCCTAGAATCATTTTAAAAATCATCACCCTTAGCTTGATTTAGGATAAATGAGAAAATTAACAAAAAATCAAAAGTGAATCATACATAATCTATGTTGTAAAGTTAAAAAGTCTTACAAAAATACATATAAAACTCCAAAACATTTTCCATTTGTTCTCTAAAGTTTATTCCAATCAACCAAAGAAAGAAACATATATCTTATTACTATTTAAATCAAAAGAGGATATCTGATATACAATTCAAAACATCAACATATGAGCTAATTTGTTAAAGTACATGTTCTCCTTCAAGTATTGATTCCTTGATAAACTCAATTTGGTCCTCAAATACATACCTGTCACAAGTTTCAAAGGAATCTATCATGAGAATCTTACCATGACTATATGTAACAATCTAAAACATTCATAATCAGAGACAAGTGCTTTACAAATTCTACTACACATTGATGCATTCTTCATGTTGAAATGAGTGTTTAGAGCTATGATAACCACATTCATGTCTTGAGAGAATCTCATTGTCTAAGGAAGAAGTCAAAGTGCCTTGCAGCAGAAAATAGAATTCAACATCGACCATATGGTGTCTACATTTAAATAATTCAAAATGGTCAAGTTCACTGAAATGCACCTTGTGATTGGAAAGAAACAAACCATAACTCCCTATAAAATAGGAAATTGGAAAAGAAAGAGAAAACTAATTACAAATTAGTAGCCTGAGAAGCTTCTTAGAGGCTTACACAAGAGAAAAATCAAGAAGCTCAAAATACATGCATAACTTTGATCATAAAAGTAATGCCATGGTAACTGTTTGCCTCCAAAACATAAGAAAGTTGTTTGAAAATCTTTCTCAGGCACATAATATTCACGAGTTCCAAAATCAGAAATATAATACAAAATTGTTCATTTGATCTTGAAGTTTCAATTAGTATGCTTAATATAGGATTTTATGTTATAAAATTATATTCCAGTGGCATATGAAGTGCATGGTGAAGCATATTATTGAACTGAATCCTCTACTACATTACTTATACAAGGATAATTTTCATTCCCCTAGTGGATGGCCTAAGCAATGTGTTATGAAACATACCATCTATCTAATACCTAAGACTGCATCTTTGTAATGCTTCTATAACACTATTCATTATTGGGGAATGATGAAGAGATCAATCAAAATTATGGAAAGAGAACACAACTTCATTTCTAAGAACAAGAAAAATAAAATTACATTTACATACATCAAAAGGAAATAGAACCATGTTTATTTTCATAATTGTGAACCATATCATTGGTGCATGGCACCATGTAACTTCATCCCTCCATGGGGAAAATTTGTAAAATTTGATTCTTCATCATATTGTGATTGTAAAAAGGTCATATTTGTACCATTTTAAATGCATTTGAGTCATTAATAGGTTTCTAGGAGGTCTATGAAGTCAAAATGCAAAAGTTGTCATTTGTAGCAAAAAAATGCAAAAAAGTGGAATGTGAAGAGTCGTTTTGTAAAGGGAAGGTTGTTGGTCTATTGTAACTGAAGGGGTAGTTATATAACTATTATATTCACCTTTAAAGAGCCTTGCGAAGGCGTGGAAGAAGAGAGTACATTGTATTTTGAATAAAAGTGCCTTGTTTTGCAAATTTCAACATTTTCTTGTTGTTCTCAAGCGTGGTACTAGTCTGTATAGTACTCTCAAAATTTATTTTTGGTTGGGTTTGATAGATATTTTAATTATATTTCAAATAAATCTGGTTTGAGTTAATTTCGTTGAGTTTTAAGCTTTTTAGAGCCATTTTTTGTATGGCAGTCCAGAAACCCTCATTTTAAGGGTTTGAGAGTCAAATAAAACTATAAAACACCATTCCACCAATGTAGACCTTTGTAAATTAGTGGAATGATTTATTTTAGGTTTTCTTTCAATGTTGGTTGTGTTTTCAAGTGCAAAGGTAGTCAAGATATAGGAGTTCTATTGCTGCCCTAGTGATTTTTCATCAATTTTGAGCATGAAGGGATAGCTACAAGTTGGGATTTTCTACAAATACAATGTTAAAGGGTTGGAGATAGTTTGGATAGCATGTGCGGACCTATTATAAGGTTTTTGAAGCATTTTCAAATTGGTTTTTGGTTTGGAGCAGTTATTTTCAATAAACCCTCTTGCATATGAGCCAAAATTAGGCCTCTAGGATAGCGGGGCAGTCATTTTTTGAGGGTTTCTTTCCAAAAAAACATCATTCTATTTTTTGATATATTTAAGAAGGCTGGAATGGGTTCTTGAATTTTATTTTTTTTGGAGATTCAATCTGGTTTGAAAGATACACCCAATTTTGTCTATGTGGAACACTACAAGCAATTTGTCTTCTTGAGTATGAATAATGCAATAATGAAAGAACCAGTATTCTAAGAGTTTTTTTTTGGCTTAATCCTATCAATTATATGATTTTCAAGGTGTGGTAAAAGTTCAGTAATATTTTGGTGTCTTAAAACCTCTTTTTGGTGTATTTGGAGCTTGGAAAACCATGTTTCATTAAAGTAAATTTGTGAATGTTGAGCATGAAGGCATAGCTACAAGTTGGGATTTGCTAAAAATGAAATTTTAAAGGGTTGGAGATGGTTTGGATAGAATTTGAAGACCTATTGTAAGTTTTTTTAATTTTTTGCAAAGTGGTTTGTGGTTTGGAGTAGTTATTTCCAATAAACCCTCTTGCATATGAGCCAAAATTAGGCCTCTAGGACAGTGGGACAATAATTTTTTGAAGGTTTCTTTCCAAAAAAACCTCATTATATTTTTTGATATGTTTAAGAAGGTTGGAATGGGTTCTTGAAAATGTTTTTTTTTTTGGAGATTCAATCTGGTTTAAAAGATACACCCGATTTTGACTATGTGGAACACTACAAACAATTTGTGTTCTTAAGTATGAATAATGCAATAATCAAATAACCAGTGTTCTAAGAGTGTTATTTTGGCTTAATCCTATAAATTATATGATTTTTAAGGTGTGGTAAAGGTTCAATAATATTTTTGTGTCTTAAAACCTCTTTTTGGTGTATTTGGAGCTTGGAAAACCATGTTTCATTAAAGTGAATTTGTGAATGTTGAGCATGAAGGCATAGCTACAAGTTGGGATTTTCTACAAATGCAATGTTAAAGGATTGGAGATGATTTGGATAGAATTTTAAGACCTATTATAAGGTTTTTGAAGCGTTGGAAAATTGGTTTGTGGTTTGGATTAGTTATTTCCAATAAACCCTCTTTCATATGAGCCAAAATTAGGCCTCTAGGACAATGGGACAGTCATTTTTGAGGGTTTCTTTACAAAAAAACCTCATTCTATTTTTTGACATGCTTAATAAGGCTAAAATGGGTTCTTGAAAATGCTTTTTTTTTTTTTGGATATTCAATCTGGTTTAAAAGATACACCTGATTATTTCTATGTGGAACACTACAAGCAATTTGTCTTCTTCAGTATGAATAATGCAATAGTGAAAGAACCAGTGTTCTAAGAGTGTTTTTTTGGCTTAATCCTACCAATTATATTATTTTCAAGGTGTGGTAAAGGTTCATTAATATTTTGGTGTCTTAAAACCTCTTTTTGGTATATTTGGAGCTTGGAAAACCATGTTTAATTAAAGTAAATTTGTGAATGTTGAGCATGAAGGCATAGCTACAAGTTGGAATTTTCTACAAATGCAATGTTAAATGGTTGGATATGGTTTGGATAGAATTTTAAGACCTATATTATAAGGTGTTTGAAGCATTGGAAAATTAGTTTGTGGTATGGAGCGGTTATTTCCAATAAACCCTCTTGCATATGAGCCAAAATTAGGCCTCTAGGATAGCAGGATAGTCATTTTTTTATATGTTTAAGAATGCCGAAATGGGTTCTTTAAATGTATTTTTTTTGGAGATTCAATCTGGTTTATAAGATACACCCAAATTTGTCTATGTGGAACACTACAAGCAATTTATGTTCTCAAGTATGAATAATGCAATAATGAGAGAACCTATGTTCTAAGATTATTTTTTTGGCTTAAACCTTTCAATTCTATGATGTTCAAGGTGTGGTAAAGGTTCAGTAAGATTTTGGTGTCTTAAAACTTCTTTTTGGTGTATTTGGAGCTTGGAAAACCATGTTTCATTAAAGTAAATTTGTGAATGTTTAAGTGATCTTATGAAAATATGTGTTTGTGTCTTTGAAGACCTTTGAATCCTGCCATGCTCTGCATCAATCATCTCCATTTTTGTCTTGTTTAGAGAAAAATGAACATACAAAAAAATAGTGCAATTGTCTTGTGAAGCAGGTTCTGAAAAAATGAAAATGTAAAATGCTTGCAAGAAAGGAGAAGGATATATGCAAATATTAAAAGCCCATTGTTTAGGGTTTTTGGGTTGAGCCCCAAATGTGGAAGGATTTATTTTTCTTTCTGAGAAGTGAAAGATTGTGTCAAAAGGCTTGCACTCATTTTTCTGACAGCTCATATCTGCAATAGGAGTCACGGGTATTCGAAAAACCCCAGATCAAAGACAAACCCATAATTCCATTGAATAGAGCTCATATCCATAATCATGGAGCCATGAAGGAGGCTCAAAAATATAATAAAGAAAAATTTACACTATTCTTTTTGGAAATAGAAAAAATATTCTAGAGAGGCCGCGACCAAGCTATCACCGGGAAAGAGAAAAAATACAAAAATAAAAAATCTTTCATTGTTTGATCAAACCAAATATGGAGAGTGATTTGTTTCAAATTTTTTTAGTGAGCTAAGTCCAAAGAAGTTGAGCCAAGATAGAAGGGTTTCAAAATAAGGATGCATGGTAGAAAAAAAGCACCCATTCATTCGTATCTCTTAAGTCCAAATCGAGCTTGTTTTGACAAAAAACGAAGGTAAGATACAGAGAAATGGCGCATAGAAACTTACACAACTTTTTATTGTTCGAAGAAATGTGAGCTCTAGAAGTGCTTTGATGTGAGCCTCAAGACAAGCAAGGCATCGACAGAGTAAAGCAAGAGAAAAATGCATGAGAATCCAAGAAGGAATGTCTTTGAAAATACATTCAAATAAGTGGAAACATATGATGAACCATGAAAGCTTTACCTAATTTGGCCTCAACAAAAACATTTGTGAAGAAAATTCTAAAAACAGTGAGAAAATTGACAAAGACTCATTTAGAAAGCTCAAGGTTTCAAACTCTAATGAAAATGAAAAAACCAAGTGAAAATAAGAGTTGAAATTAGGGCTTGGGTATTTTGTTCTAACTCATCACGAGGTCAAAAATATTGATGTGAA
Source organism: Sequoiadendron giganteum (assembly GCA_007115665.2). Taxonomy (NCBI): domain Eukaryota; kingdom Viridiplantae; phylum Streptophyta; class Pinopsida; order Cupressales; family Cupressaceae; genus Sequoiadendron; species Sequoiadendron giganteum. Next base: position 631,755,869 of record CM021107.1, read on the forward strand.
AAAACTCAAATATGTTTAATCATTGAATCTTTTAATATTCAAAACAAATTTAGAAAACAAAATACATATATTTTATAGTAATAAATTATTATCTATTAAACTTATTAATTTGTATGTTCAATTAATAATTAAAAACTATTGATGTTATTTTATGTTATTTTATTAAAATTATCAAAAATATTTTTTGATAATTTTATTTTATATAAAATAACATCAATAGTTTTTAATTATTAATTATTAATTTTAATATATATATATATATATATAACTATTTATTTAAATAAAATTAAAATGAATATGAATTAATTATATAATTGAATCATTAAATTATGATTTTAATTATTATAATTTTAAAAAATTGTGTGATTGTTATTGTTATTGTGATTGAGATATTACATTAGATTCCTTGCACGCTAATATTTTTTTTAATTAAAGTAGATCTACCTTTGCATTTCTTCCAAACCATTCATATTATTATTGTGAAAAATAAATTCTAAATAATGATTAATATTTAACATATAAATTTAATTATTATTTATTTATTTTATAATATTTTACAAATTAAATATTATATTTTTTAATTGAAAAGAAGATAAAAATGTCATTTAATTCAAATTTTATTAATTCTCAAATTTAAGATCATACTATTATCTTCATATTATCCTTTAAAAACATTTTTTTATCCTTTGCTCAAAAATTTTAAACACGGGAAATTTTGTAGATGATTGAATGTAGAAATGAGGTGTATTATGCCATAAAAAGTACAAAAGGGATATAGTTGAATTTTTTTGCCCTTGTAGTCACACCAAGGGTATAGGGTTGAGGGTCCAATGTATAGGGTATAGGGTATAGGGGTTGAGGGATTAGGGTTTAAGGATTGAGGGTAGAGGGTGAAGGGTTGAGTGTTGAGGGTTTAAGGGTTGAGGGGTCCAATGTATAGAGAGGAGACTAGAAGAGGAGGGAAGGACAAAGATAAATGAGGGTTGTTGATTCAATGTATAATATGTAGAGGGTTGAGAATTGAGAATTGAGGGTATAGAGTTGAGGACCTATAGGGTTGATAGTTTAGGGTATAGGGTTGAGGGATTAGGGTTGAAAGTAGAGGGTAGAGGGTAGAATTTTTAAGGGTTTAGGGTTTAGGGTTTAGGGTTTAGGGTTAAGGGTTGAGGGTAGAGCGTTTAGGGTATAAGTTTGAGGGTATATGGTTGAAGGATTAGGGTTGAGGGTATAATGTATAGGGTAGAGGTTATAGGGGTTGATGGATTAGGGTTTAAGGGTTAATGGTTTAGGCCGATTGAGGGATTAGGGTAGAAAAGGAGGGATGGATGGAGTGAGATATGGAGGGAGAAGTGAGATAGAGACGGGACTATAAGAGTATAGGGTTAATTAAGGGTTGAGGGTTGAGGGTTGAGGGTTTAGGTTTGAGTGTTTAAGGGTTTAAGAGTTGATAGTTTAGGTTGGTTGAGGGATTAGGGTAGAGAGGGATGGATGGATGGAGTGAGAGATGGAGGGAGAAGTGAGATAGAGAGGAGAGAAGAGGAGGGAGGGATAGAGATATATGAGGGTTGAGGATCCAATATATAGGGTAGAGGGTTGAGAATTGAGGGTATAGAGATGAGGACCTATAGGGTTGATGGTTTAGGGTATTGGGTTGGGACATATAAGGTTGAGGGATTGGGGTTGAGGGTAGAGGATGGAAGGTTTAAGGGTTGATGGTTAAAGGTTGAGGGTAGAGTGTTTAGGGTATAGGTTTGAGAGTATATGGTTGAAGGATTAGGGTTGAAGTTCCAATGTATAGGGTAGAGGGTATAGGGGTTGAGGGATTAGGGTTTAAGGGTTGAGGGTAGAGGGTTGAGGGTAGAGGGTAGAGGGTTTAAGGGTTAAGGGATTAAGGGTTGAGGGTTGATGGATTATGGTAGAGAGTTTACCTGGTTTTAAGGGTTTAAGGGTTGAGGGTTGAGGGTAGAGGTCGGTTTAGAGTTGAGGACTTATAACATTGATGGTTTAGGGTATTGGGTTGAGGGTATAGGGTTGATGGATTAGGGTTGAGGGTAGAAGGTTTAAGGGTTTATGGTTTAGGGTTTAAGGATTTAGGGTTGATGGTTAAGGGTTGAGGTAGATCATTTAGGCTAATATAGCTTTGAGGGTATATGGTTGAAGGATTAGGGTTGAGGGTCCAATGTATAGGGTAGAGGGTATAGGGGTTGAGGGTTTAGGGTTTAAGTTTGAGGGTTGAGGGTTGAGGGATTAGGGTTGAGGGATTAGGGTTGAGGGATTAGGGTTGAGGGTTGAGGGCTGAGGGTTGAGGGATCTTTTGATGCAAGTGAAATGTAGGAAAGCAATTGAAGGCCAATGAATATTAGGGAAGGATTTTTTGTTCTAACACCCTTAATTTGTTAATCCTTAATCCCTGCTAGATCAGAATAATTAGGTGCTAAATTAGGCGCTAATCTGTTGCTAAATCCAGTGCCAAATCCGGTGCTATAAATCCGTCGCTAAAATTGGGGCTAAACCTGATGCTAAATTTGGCGCTAAATCTAGCGCTAAATTAGGTGCTAAATCTTGCGCTAAAGTAGGAACTAATTAGCACCTGATTTAGTGCCTACTTGTTCTGATCGGCACAAAAAATGCTAAAAAAGGTGCTAGCTCAATAAATAGCACTGACCTTTTCAAAAAATTAGAGAAAAATACATTAAAACAATGGGTGGAAGCAAAAAAGGGAGCTAATCACAAGGATTTTTTGTACTGATAGATTCTTCTTCATCTGCTGATCCTAGCCCATCAAAGTATGTAAACATGGTCTTGTTCACGCATATTGCTCCTTCAATACATGTGGATAAGATACCCGACATAATAATCACTCCACATGACTTGTCTCTCAATAGGGAACCTTCTTTGTTATACATTTTAGTTAAAGTCAATGATAGCATCGTAATCGGTGTTATAATTGACCCCACTAGTCGATTCAATGCCATTATGGAGGAGACCCTCTTTATAAAAAAATTACAGAAGGATAAGTATGATGAGTCAAAGACCACACTTTGTGTCCAATATGGTATTTTTGTCCCACCTATTGGCTCTCTCTCTTTGTTGTTCCTTGTTGGGCCTAAGTCTCTTAATGTACCATTTATTGTGATACCTAAATTCGACCTATTCAGGGTTAGACTAGGGATTCCCTGGCTAGTCTCCATGTATTTGGTTGCATCAATTGTCCACAAATTTCTAAAATTTCTTCATGATAGCACTGATGAGCCAAGTCTTTGAAGCATTTTGATCATACTTTTATAAATACTTTTCTGTTTTTATTATGCTAAAACAAACATTCAGTTTGATTATGGGATAGGACATAGACCTTTTTATGATTTAAATATGATGAGTATATTATGAAAAAAAGTCCCATGATTATTACCTTTAATGTTTTATTAGTCTGATAAATACTTTATGGCTTTTTGTGATCATAAAACCTTCCTGCAGCCATATCTGAAACAATGTTTGCCTTAGTTTAATACTTAATGAATGAATTAATAAAAGTAATGGATTGTCTTAAAAGATGAACGTGTTGATCTAACCTTCTTCCTCAGGAAAAGATGGCGAGATATTTTGCAAGTACCACAATTGGAGGAAGGGAATTCAATTTCCACTTGAAGAATAGAAGACCAAATCCATGAAGACTGGTTCAACAACGAAAGATGGGGAGATGGTTTCAACTCATCCGCCATGTAGGCAGAGTGTTCCAGAAATCTAGGCTAGGCATCTTGGAGTTGCATAATAATACCCGACATAATAATCACTCCACATGACTTGTCTCTCAATAGGGAACCTTCTTTGTTATACATTTTAGTTAAAGTCAATGATAGCATCGTAATCGGTGTTATAATTGACCCCACTAGTCAATTCAATGCCATTATGGAGGAGACCCTCTTTATAAAAAAATTACAGAAGGATAAGTATGATGAGTCAAAGACCACACTTTGTGTCCAATATGGTATTTTTGTCCCACCTATTGGCTCTCTCTCTTTGTTGTTCCTTGTTGGGCCTAAGTCTCTTAATGTACCATTTATTGTGATACCTAAATTTGACCTATTCAGGGTTAGACTAGGGATTCCCTGGCTAGTCTCCATGTATTTGGTTGCATCAATTGTCCACAAATTTCTAAAATTTCTTCATGATAGCACTGATGAGCCAAGTCTTTGAAGCATTTTGATCATACTTTTATAAATACTTTTCTGTTTTTATTATGCTAAAACAAACATTCAGTTTGATTATGGGATAGGACATAGACCTTTTTATGATTTAAATATGATGAGTATATTATGAAAAAAAGTCCCATGATTATTACCTTTAATGTTTTATTAGTCTGATAAATACTTTATGGCTTTTTGTGATCATAAAACCTTCCTGCAGCCATATCTGAAACAATGTTTGCCTTAGTTTAATACTTAATGAATGAATTAATAAAAGTAATGGATTGTCTTAAAAGATGAACGTGTTGATCTAACCTTCTTCCTCAGGAAAAGATGGCGAGATATTTTGCAAGTACCACAATTGGAGGAAGGGAATTCAATTTCCACTTGAAGAATAGAAGACCAAATCCATGAAGACTGGTTCAACAACGAAAGATGGGGAGATGGTTTCAACTCATCCGCCATGTAGGGAGAGTGTTCCAGAAATCTAGGCTAGGCATCTTGGAGTTGCATGAATCCAGGATGATGGCGCTTTAAGACTGTTAAACCGATTTGACTTAGTTCTTCCATTGTCATTCATCTCCTTGCTTAAGTTAGTTAGATGTAATAAATGCCTCTCGTTTTATAAGGGAAAGGTTGGTTAGTAGTTAGAATCAGTTTTCAATAAATAGCCCATTCTCCTTTAGAGAATGGGCTGGAAGAAGTTGGTATTGTAACACATTTTTTAGTTTCAAAAATTCAGTCAAGTGATTGTGCTATGTACTTGTTTGCATTGAATCAATAAAGCTTATGAAGTTTTTCGCCTAATCTGTTGCTTACTTTTGGCATTACCTGAGGGGGCCCACTTAGAGAATTGTCCATACTTTTATTCTGCAAGTTAGAATAGCTGTATTTTCTTTCATACAAGTTAATGTGACTGTTCCTGCAGCTGGCAGAAACACAGAGTTGTCAACTGTTCTTGCAGCCACTAGATGCAAAATAGTTTTATCTTTCACGTTTTCATTTCCAAGCAAGTTATTCAGTAAAGTTGTTTCTAGTAATTTAAATTCCAGTGTAAAGAATTTTAGGAATCATGTATGTCTGGAAGAGTGATTAGTGCATATATTTTGCTGACCCATTTCAAGTTTACATCCCTGGGTTGATGATTAAATGAGGTTCTTTAGTAGGCTATGAATGCCAGTTGTGATGTCCAATCCCTGAGTAGAGCAATTCATGCTCCTAGTTATTAAGTTGATTAAAGAACACTACAAGCATTGTGCACACTATCTAGGACACTAGGTATAACCCCTCGTGTCATGTGGGGGCTTCTCTCTAGACCCTTTTTGGCCTGCTCTAGTTGGGCCATTTCCACCTCAAGAGGACTTGTTTTGCAAGGCCTACTTCAGGTACAATAATGGATATTCAACCCCTAATGTTGCTTTTCCACCTTCCTCTTATGTGGTTTCTATTAAGGCTTTCATGCACACACAACAACATGCCTTGTCCTTTGCACCTTCGAAGGCTAAGGATAACAAAGCTCTCAACCATAGGCCTTATCCTCCACCTTCTTCTTCTTCTAGGATATTTTAACCTTTGTTTGTGTCGTTTGTTCCACCTACTATACCTAGCATAGGAAAAGGAAATCCATAATTGTTGTAAAATTTTGAACCTCAAATCTTCTAGCTCCCCATCTTACCCATGATCCCTCGACCCACCCTATATGGTAAATAGAAGCATTCACATGGGGTTATTTTTTCTTCTTAGCCTCTTAGGCCTCTTCCTATTCCTCCGCCTTCCTCTAGAGAAGAAAAAGGAAAGTGGCCCATTTCTGAGACCCTTGTATCTATTTTTATGCCTCCTCTTGTTCCTCCTCAAGAGTCCACTCTTCCACTAATAATGGATATGAATAACATTCCTCCAATGGAACACGACCCCTAGAAGCCTGGTATTACTTTAAAAATGACCTTGGAGACTACTCCCTATGTATAACAAGATCCCCCAGAGTCTTCTCAAGCTATAAACTTGGTGCCCATAGTCTTCGTAATCAACTTGTGTATGAGTGTAAGTTTCTTCGATGAGCTTTGTCCCAAGAGTGCAAAGCTTCACAGAAGACTGAGGGGGATCCTCCTATTTCTACCTCTCCCTTTGCTTATACTTTTGTCTTTGCTCCTACTATTTTTGTTCTTGTTTTTGTTCCCATCGACTCTATTCTACTTCTAGCTTCCTTGATAGATCCTAATGAACCTCACCCTAAGTGGGTGCAAGTGTTCATTGCTCCTTCTTTGGATCCTTCTCTGATTACCTCTTTACCATAGATTTCTCCTTTTCTTGAGCCCATCGACATACCTCACACAAAGGTGGTGTCAATTGTGGTCCTCCTCTTGTTTCTTTTTATTTTGATGTGAAGATCCTAAATCCTCTACTTAAGATCAAGTTGGAGAATTACCTCATTCCAAATGGTGGTTACAATAAATCTTCCTTGTCTTCTTCATCGTATTTTTTTTTGGCTTGTACCATTCTCATAACGATTACATCACCTCCTTCCCCAAAAAAATTTCACTACCCTTCTTTTAAAGGATGGTAACGACTCTCTGATTCGTCATCCTCATCATGTTTAGTCACAAAAATTCACTCTAGAGAGGTGTATTTTTGTCTCAATAGAGGACATTCTCACTCTCTCTTTTATCTTTTCAAGTTTTTGATGTTAGCCTTATAGGAGCTTGTTGATGAGGAAATTGAGACAACTCCCTCCCTGACTCTTGCTATAGATGAGATGGTTGGTACTACCCTTGCTATTCCCCCAATAGGTTCATCTTCCCTCCCCCTATGATAATCTATATTGGGAGAAAGATGACTTATTGACAATGTCAAATTAGGGTGGTACCTCTTCTTTATCTATATATTAGATTTGTGTGTTCGTTTGTGCTCCCTTGTGCTTGTTGCTTGTTTATTAATGTTTGTGCTCTCATTTGGAGGACCCTTGATACCCTTGTAGGTACTTGGATACATGAGAGAAAATATTTCATAAATCTTCTTTCATTTGTTTCATCATTCTTCTATGTGTTGTAAACTTTGCCTTTTCACACTAGAAATGATGCAAAGCATTGGCGCATTTAGGCCTCCTCCATGTTGACCCAAATTTTTATTTTTTCTTTATGTGCTCTTCTTCTAATTTCAATCTATTTGGGGGGTGATTACAATTCATATACCTTATACTATCGTATCTATATATACATCTATGATCATTTCAAACCCCAAAAAATTGGATCCCCCTGTAGATACCGAAAATTGGTCTAGGCCTGCGAGTACACATTCGACATAATTTTGTATAGTCCGTGGTCATGATTAAATAATGATTATTATTTAATTAATCTTTCTAACACATATTTCCTCTATTAATTAAATATCCCTTTTTAATTAATTAATTAATTCATTATTAATCTTTATTCACCTTGATTAATTAAATAAATCATATTTGTTTAATTATGTCCCTAACTAATTAATTCTTCCTTCTTAATTAAATATGTATTATTTAATTAAACCCTCTTTTTATCATATGTCAACTATAATTAAATATCTTTATTTAATTATTCATTTAACTCCCTTTTCAACTATAATTAAATATTTATTATTTAATTATTCAATTCCACCCTTTTCAACAGTCAAATTAAATAAATTATCTTTATTTATTTAATTAAATCCTTTATTTTTGAATGTTGAATTAAATTAACATTTAATTCACATTTAATTCATTTATGTCACATTCCTCTATCAATCAGTTATCTAATTGTCCACTTACCCTCTGACTCGAGATCTATTTTTAGTTCTCCAGTTATCTCCAGATTTAACATAATGTTATCTTTGCGAGAAGACTCTCTGTCACAACTAGTCGATTAACTAGTTCTAACTCATATGCATGTATGCATCTATTAATTAAATATCTTTAATTAATTAATTAAATTATGCATTTGAATTTCTCATCTTCGAGTTCTAACTTTGTCTTTGACATTCAAAGTCTATTTCTTCTATTTTTGAAGATTCTTAACTGAAGATTAAGATCTTGTTCTATTTTTAGTCTTTCCTGACTCACGTTCGAGATAGAACTCACATCACATGGAATTCATCAATCTCATCCGTCGATCTCTCTTTCAATCTGAGCTGATCGTTCGAAAACACAAATTCTATAAAATGGCCTGTCATAATCATTATTCCTCCTCTCCCGAAATCATTCATTTTTTAGAAGAGATTCAACTTCGATATTTTGCGTAGACACTCGACGAAACTATACTTGCATTCAAACACATAAATCTAAGCGAAATAATGCTAAAAAATCAAAATGGAGAAGAACAATCAAGATAATTCGAAGGGATGAATGCATATTCAGTGAGAGCTTTCCATTAATTTGTTTAGTTTTGTTTGATTTATTTCCTCATTCTTTGTTGTTAGATTTTAGATTTTAGATTAGAATTTAACTTTATTTATCTAGTCATGCTTATAGAAAAATCTATGATGTTACATTTGGTGAACCCGACGTGAACACACTTCAAAATCCACACATATTTTTGTCTTTCCGTTTTTCCGTTTTCTGTTCTTTTTGCAAGTTTTTCGTAATGCGCACAACATTTGTTAAGAGAAACGACGCATCTATATCCGCGAGCCACATCTGTCAAAAATAGCGACGCATCCGCTATAGAAAATCCCATCTGTGAAGTCATGAACCGCATCCGCCTGTCAACAAATTCGTGAGCCACATACGCCTGTCAACCGTTGAACCGCATCTGTGGCTCCAAAAGCCGCATTTGGCTGATAAAATTTTTTCACTTTTTTATCGATTTCTGGGCATCCATATTTTCACTTTTCATTTTAATTAGCTTGTTTGGGTTTTCGCTAATGTTTGTGTCAGCTGTGTTAAGGTGGAATAACGTAGTGTTTGCAGGATGAAGCATAAAAGACATTTAAAAACCTAAGACAATTTTCTGTAGGACGAAAGTTGAAGAACAATGAACTACTAATGAATTTGGATGCAGGACCTAATGCCTTTGTGTTAAATTCATTTATTTAAGCAAGCTTTTGTTTGGTAGATAGATAATCGTCATGTGGAATTAAAATGAATTTTTTGTTTGATAGATAGAAAATTGTCATTTGGATTGAAAAGAACCACTATCTTCTTTGCTTGGTGCTTTGCACGTATCTATAACCCTTACGATTCAGTACACCGAAGTATCCTCTCCCCTTGCGTAGTCATACGATCCTGGGTGTAAGAGAAATGGTTGTTGACTCTAGAACTTGGGCCTGTCTTGGTGGGAAAAAGTACTCACCCCAAGATGACTCAAACTGGTAGCACGCTAAAGCCAAGCGACTTCCAGCCGGTATATAAAAGAGGATTCTTGGGGAAACCCCATGAATCACGCGCACTATTCCAATGAGATGGAGAGAAATGGACTCTCGTCAATGTTGGATAGTGTCCCACGAACGGAATGCCCTTATTAAACACCTTGTTGTAGAGTTACCAAAATCTTATCTATTTGTTGGCGCAGGAGGGTCGGCCTTGTGAAGCCGTCTTACATTTTTACGATTTATGTGTGGAAATGAAATGTATGCCATGGGAGTTTTATGGATACAGTAGCTTGGCTGCCCCGTATAAGTGAGTGTCGTGGAGGGGAGCCAGTGGGGTCAAGCTACTAGTCATTCGCCATAAATATGCGTAGCTGGAGAAATCCACGTAAGAATTCAACAAATATTGTCCTAAAAGCCTAGGTTGTACATGTTTTTGAGTCTTAAACAGTCCTCCCATCACAAAATTGAAAATAAATTGATTGCTATGTTTGTTGTTTGTTGTATTCGTCAAAATCTTGATCAAACAACCAAAGTCAGTCAATAAAATTTTGGGAAAATTTCAATTGTCGAAAAACAGAGTCGCAATTGTCAGCTTAATCGCCGCATGTGTCATAAAGAGTCGCATCTGTTAGGGGATACACCGCATTTGGCTGTCAAAACATTAACTTCTCACAGTCTGCATATCACGAGTTGCAACTGTCACATCCTGAGTCGCATGTGTCCCAATAAATCGCATCTGTCAGTTTTTGAATTGCATGTGTCTTAGTAAACCACATTTGTCATAGGAAAAACCGCAACTGTCAAGAAAATTGCATACACTGTCAAAAAAATGCATCTGTGAAACCCTAAACCACAACTGTCTAGTGAAACGCATTTGCCTGTCATCAGAAAACATCAAAAACCGCGAGCTGAGTCTGAAACATCATTGTCATTTTTTGCTTTAGGTTTTAGGATCAACCTTGGATTAGAAACTGAAAATTTTTCTCAAAACCTTGCATCATTAGGTGTTATATACGTCTTAATTACCATCATTAGGTGTCATATACGTCTTAGTTACCATCATTAGGTGTCATATCCGTCTTAGCTACAGTAAAGGTTCTAGTTACTGTCCTTGTCATAAAATCAGGTTCCTTGGTGACAAACAAGTCTTTGCATACATTTATTCCATTAGGTGGTAAGTTATACTCATCTTAGACTCATTTATCATCATAATCTACTCGCATTTTGCATATTGTCCATCCTATCACACGTCATCTTAGTATACGTCTTTTTAGAACCATTTTAGCAACGTCATTTAGTGTCAAAAAAAACCAAAAACAGAGACATAGGTCATATCAGTTTTAGACATAGTCTGCATTCCCCATTTTGAGCAACATCTTTCATGGTCAAAACAAGATCCCAAAAGAAACACAAAGCAATGACAGACCCCAACGAATTCATCAATCCGTTCGGAAACCAACCGTCAAGAAGTAAACGACCACACCAGCCTTTGCTAGAAAAACATGTCACTAGAGACACACATGGTCAAATTTATATAGAAGACATAGATGCAACAGTTCAAGATCTCGAATTCGCATCCTTTATGGATGAATGTTTGCTAAATGATCCTCAATGCTATCTCGCAAAATTGCTAGTAGACGATTCTAAACTACCCATAGGATTTGATATTCGTACCTTGCAAACACAGTCAACCCAACCATCCCAAATGACAACGTCAACTGTCTCTATTCCCCAAATAACCACAGTGATATCAACAGGTATACCAACTCAAACATCGTCAATTGTAAACACAATCCCTTTTAACATAACACAAGGTTTACAATTCACTGCGGGCGCAACTTCTTCCAACCCCTTTGGCACCAACACGACTGGTAAGAGACCCAAAGTGGGTGGGAATATACCTATACCAAACCAAATCATTCAGATAGGAAGCATCCCTATACCAAATCAGACAATTCAAACAGGAAGAATTCTGATACCAACTCAGACCATTCAGACAAGGAATATCCCTATCCCGAATCAGAACATTTTGACAGGATATATTCCCTTGCCCAATCATAACCCATCACAAAACATGGCATATCAGAACACCTACATTGATCCAAATAACAAGAACAACATGTCTTTGAAACAAGTCGATGTCCTTCAAAACAAAATGCAAGCTCTTCAACAATAGATCGACAACATGTCTATGTCTGGAAAATGAACTATCTTAGCACAAGACCTTATGTCCATGTCCATTTGACAAAGCACTCTATATGACACATTTTCCCCATGGATACAATATACCAGTTTTTCCTAAGTATAATGGGATAAAGAATTCTATAGAACACATTAGAGAGTTCTCTACAGCATGCATGGACATATCGTATGACCCCACATACTTGATGAGATTATTTCGACGAACCCTTGTCAGGATAGGACTGGAATGGTTCTCTAAATTACCGTATGGTATATGATCTTGGAGCGAATTAGTTGAGAAGTTTATTGAACATTTCACCTTTAACATAGACAATGAGGTAACAATTGCAACCTTGTGCCACATGACACAAGAAGATGGCTAAAATTTCACCACTTTCTTCCAAAGATGGCGAAGTCTAGCTAGTAGGTGTCCAATTGAAATACCGAAAAAACAAAAGGTCACAATATTCCTAGAGAACATCAACCCCAAATTGCAAAGTGATCTAAGGATACATTGTTGTACTTCATTCTCAGACTTAGTACAAAAAGGAATCATCCTTGAGAAAGGCCTTATAGACAAAGGAGAAATGAAAGTACCAGGCAGAAATCAAGTTGTCCAACATCAAAACGTGCCAAATGATAGAAATAAGTTCTGGTCTAGGAACAAGAACGTTACAAATGATGGCATTCTTGATGCTAAACACATACATACAGGACCAGTTATCACCCTTAGGGGTTACAATCCCAATCAAGACACGATGAACAATCCAGATCAACAAGCTAACTATGTCCAAAATTCACAACAACAAAGACCACAACAAAGAAGATTTCCTACACATGAATTTACACCTTTGGGACAGCCAATCGAGACTATTTTCAAGGAGTTAATTAAACATAATCTTATCAAACCTTTGGAACCAAGAGAATATGATCCTGGACAGTTCAAACCTTCATGGTGGGACGATAACTCTTTTTGTGACTATCATCAAACCAAAGGACACAACCTCCAACAATGTCGTCAAATCAAGAACATCATACAAGACTTTGTTGAAAAAGGAACCATAGAGGTTGGTGGGCAGAAAAACACTAAGAACAGTGATCATAAGGTCTTCACGGACCCGTTACATGACCACACAAAAGGAAAAGCCTCCAATTCGGGAACCCTGAATAATCCATCTACCAACTATAACAATACTAAGTATGACTATGGTAAAGGAAAGATCATAAACCACCTCCGAGCTGCAAATGAGAATGTTAATACTTTCACCATTAAAAAGCATCTGGAATGTAATGTGAACACACGTAGAACTAAGATTACTATTCCTGGTCCTTCTTCCGAACCATCTACACAAACTTCCAAGTTCAAGTACAACCTTCTCAATCAATTGAGTAAAACCCCTGCGCAAATATCTATCTTGGAATTGTTGACCTTATCCCCTTAGCATCGATCCATTCTTGACAAAGCTCTATAGAACACAACTGTTCCTATAGACTTAGATGTCAATCGTTTCAAAGAAATGGTGGGATATTTGACCAACTTGCATCATGCAACATTTTCTCAACAAGACTACTCAACTGAAAAGTCAAATCATAATGACCCCTTACATCTTGAAGTCTTAATCCATCAAAACAAAGTCCGATGAGTCTTGGTAGACGGAGGAGCAGGTTTGAACCTGTGTACCCTTAAATTGGTTAAGGCATTAGGATTCTCAGAAGACTGTGTAGACACTTCCAAGAGTATAGTCATTAAGGCTTATGATGATGAAGAAAGGTCATCCAAAGGAGTTGTAATGCTCCCTATCATAATTGGTCCAACGATCATGAACACCAGCTTCCAAGTCTTGGATCTCACCCTTCCATACAACTTGTTGTTAGGTAGACCTTGGATACATGCAATGAGAGCCATCCCTTCAACATACCATCAATGTCTCAAGTTCCCCTATAATGGAATAGAGCTCACTATTGATGGTGATCCAGATCCTTTCCAATATTGTACAAGCCTAAGGGACCTTCTGCAATGACAAGTGCCTGTTAACCAAGATGCCTCATCATCCATTCTATCCCAATACGTTGACCCATCATGTCTCACTAAGTCCATTTCATTCCAACCACCATCATCCACTCCTAAACTAGAGATCCAAGACAAGGGTTGAATATAATATAAAAGAATCATACTGCATCACTCAAATGATTCCACCTAAGGTGTATGGCCTACCCATGGCAGATAGAAGACAGTCAGTGGTCATGTTTCATGTCCCCCCTACGATGACATTAACCAAATGGGGAGAATTAAGTGAAGAAATTGTGGATCAAGGTGATTCCTGGTTGTATCAAGAAGAACATGAATACCCCTCCCCGTCTATTCAAATAGCCAAGGACCAGTATGGAAAAGGATTTAAGATAATGCAAAAGGAAGGCTATGACAGGCACAATGGGTTAGGACTCTATCAGAATGGAAGGACGGAACCGATTACTGTCTACCCACGACCAAAATACTTAGGGCTAGGGTGTCAACCACTTAGAATTGGGTGTCCTGGTACTTCGTCATCATTTCAAGAGGAAGTCAGTGAATACGCTGGCATCGAGACATCTCAGGAACCACTACCCCCAATTTTCGACAAACCCCCAATCTACGACAAACCACCAGTTTATGATGAATCCCCTTACTCTAGTGATGGTGAATGGGAATCCCTTTCATCTACTAGTACCATGAATATCGATGCCCTATTTGGAGAATTGGACCTCAATGTGAAACCTGTACCAAAAAAATCTAGTCCTTGTCCTAAGAAACACTTGTCCAAGGCAGAATGGAAAGAGAATTATTATTGGGAAACCATTGATCATTCATCTTGGGCACCTAAACAACCATCTTCTGATGAATCCACCCTCACTATAGTCCCACATCAGAGGATCCCTACCCCTAGGAGAAAGAACAAGAAGGAGTTGGTCCAAAACTTCTGCGACCATGTCAATCATTCTATACTCACCTTGTCTGCAACTACCTTTAGGAACTCTCATGATGACATGCCCCTTATCTATCCTGAACTTATCGACTAGGATCAACAAGGTACACCTATCATAGATACATTCGAGAACGACGAAGCAATTGTTGAGTTCATGGGACTTATAGAAGGTATACGAAGAGGGGATCATAAGGCAGGTTTTACCATAGACTTGGACGATAAAGAATATTTTGGGGAGTCTATTTACACCTCTAGTCGCAAAAATGAGAATGAAAAGAAAAAAGACAATGAAAATAAAAATGATGAGTCCCTAGGTGAAAACCGAAAGGCACCTTTGGACGATGAAAAAGTCAAAAGAAAGGACGTATCCGAGGGCGAAAACCTCTCGGAGGCACCCAAGGATAGAGGTATAAATATTCTCCCCTTGAAACAAGAAAAGTCACCAATGCTAGTAGAAGAATCTATTGAAGTCAACATAGGTACAAAAGAGAATCCTTGGAAGGTATATTTTGCAGCTTCTTTAACAGAGACAGAAAAACATGAGTTTAAGGACTTCTTCATAAAGAGGAAAATAAACTTTGCATGGTCGTATGGTGACATGCCTGGGCTGGATCCAGACCTATATTGCATCATTTACCACTACAGCTAGGTATCAAACTAGTCAAATAGAAGTTGAGGAAAATGCATCCGCAAATTGCTCTATTGGTCAAGATAGAACTTAAGAAACTCTTGGATGTAGGGTTCATAAGGACAATAGAGTATGCAGATTGGATATCAAATCTTGTACCAGTGACTAATCCAACTGGGGGCATTCGCATTTGCACTGACTTTAGAGACATCAATAAGGCATGCCCTAAGGATGACTTTCCTTTGCCGAATATCGACATGATCGTGGATCTGATAGCAGGATACGAGATGCTATCCCTCATGGATGGTTTCTCTAGATACAACTAGATTAAGATAGCACCTGAAAACCAACACAAAACAGCTTTCACATATCCATGGGGCACATATTGTTGGAATGTTATGTCGTTTGGCCTTAAGAATGTCGGAGCCACCTATCAACAAGCCATGACTACGATTTTCCATGACTTTGTACATACTTTTATGGAAGATTATGTAGATGACATTATAGCAAAATTAGAAATGAGAGAAGCTCATTTGAAAGTCTTAGACAAGATATTCCAAAGGCTAGAGAATTACAATGTCAGGCTAAATCCGAAGAAATGTGTCTTTGGGGTGAAATCAGGAAAAATGTTAGGTTATATCATCTCTCGAAGAGGTATTGAAGTAGATCCAGAGAAGGTAAGAGCTATCATAGAAATGCCTCCTCCAACCAACATTGGCCAACTCATAACTCTACAAGGAAGATTACAGTCAATTAGGCATTTCATAGTACAACTGGCGGATAAAATACATCCATTTCAGCATCTACTCAAGAAAGGAGTACCGTTTTTGTGGACACCTAAATGTCAAGAGGCCTTCTAGCAAATCAAGGACTATTTGCTTACTCCACCAATCTTAATGCCACCTACAGAGGGAAAAGCATTGATACTTTATATCTCAGCAACTCAGTCGGCATTAGGGGCTCTTCTCGCACAACATGATGATCAAGGTCATGAGAGAGCAGTTTATTATATCAGTCATACCTTAGTGGGCTATGAATTGAATTACAGCAACATAGAACGTGCTTGTCTTGCGGTAGTTTTTTCTACCCAAAAAATTTGGCACTATATGCTCAATCAACAAACAATGTTGGTTGCGAAGATTAATCCACTTAAAAATCTCCTAAGTAAGGCAGCTTTAACAAGCCGATTGGCTAAATGGGTTATGATACTTAGCGAGTATGAAATTCAGTATGTTGAAAGGAAGGCTATAAAACGACAGGCGATTGCATATCAACTAGCTGATGCACCTATAAAAGCAGACCATCCATTAGTGGTAGACTTTCCAAATGAATTTCTCTTCAACATTGACATTAAAACTGAATGGAAACTGTACATTGATGGTTCACATACAAATCGTGGTTCAGGAGCTGGTATCTTATTTATCACACCTCAAGGTGATACCATTCCCAAATCATTCAGGATTGCTTTCCCTTGTACCAACAATATAGCAGAATACAAAGCCTTAGTGACAGGGTTAAAAATGGCAGCTCAATGGAAAATTAAGAGCCTACATGTCTTTGGCGACTCTCAACTTGTAATCTAATAGGTAAATGATGACTACGAGACTAAGGATGAAAATATTGCACCTTACAAGTGAATGGTTGATAGTTTCAAACACTATTTCAATGACATAACTTTTCAACAGATACCACGTATCCAGAATAGAGCTGCAAATGCTATGGCAACCGTGGGTTCCTTGTTGGATATTCCGAGTAATGTGCCTAAGTTTGAGTTTCTGGTTGAACAACAATTGGTCCCCGCTTATGATGTCCCTGATACTGCAATAGTGTGTACCATTGTTGGTCCTACATCTCCATGGTATAAAGACATATTCAATTACCTCACTGACCAAACCCTACCTCAAGACTTTTCCAATAACCAACGTCAAACCTTCATCTGAAAGTTAGCCAAGTACACCATCATCGGAGAAACCCTGTATAGACGCACCTTAGATAATTCCCTTATGAGATGTCTCGATGCTGAAGATGCACAAACAACTTTGTGAGCGGTGCACAAGGGTATATGTGGATCTCATTCGAGTGGTCCTACTCTAGCCCACAAGATTATGAGACTAGGTTACTATTGGCCTACGATGGAGAAAGACTCATACGTCTTTGTAAAGAAATGTAGACAATGTCAAATACATGGAGACTTGATAAGAGTGCCAGCACAGGAACTTCACCATGGCCCTTCGCCCAATGGGGACTTGATCTCATAGGTAAGATACACCCTTCCTCATCCAATGGCCATAAATTCATCATCACCGCTACCAAATACTTCACCAAATGGATTGAAGCTATTCCCATGACATACATAATCGACACACAAATATCTAAGTTTATCCTAAACTATATCATTTGTCGGTATGGTGTACCCCAATCCATAATCACAGACAATGGCCACCCATTCAAGAACCAAGAAGTACACCATTTCTTCACCCTGTATTACCCACAAGGTAATGGCCAAGCTGAGGCATCTAATAAGACAATTGTTAGAATCCTTAAGAAGACTGTCAATGACGCTGGTCATGACCGGCATCTACAGCTTAATCCTACCTTATGGGCTTATCGCACAAGCATCCGTACTCCCACCGGCACCACTCCATATTCCCTCGTCTTCGGGTCCGAAGCTATCTTACCTATTGAGGTTGAAATACCTTCTCTACGGGTATCCTTAAAGGGTCATATCAATGATGAAGAATACCGTGTCTCTAGGTTACAAGAGCTAGAAATGTTGGATGAACGAAGACAGAAAGCATTAGATCATTTACAAGCATATCAGAATCGTCTTCGTCATAGTTACAATAGGAAGGTTCTCAATAGACACTTTGACATTGGTGACCTGGTATTAATGGAGAATCCTAAGAACCAAGCTAAAAGAGAGAAACCGGGAAAGTTTGAGCCTAACTGGTTGGGGCTATACATTGTCACAGAAGCATTTGGATTAGGAGCGTACCAACTCTCTACTCCTGAAGGAGAGTCACTTTTTTCCCCTATCAACAATCTGCATCTAAAGAGGTTCTATGCTTAGTCTCTGAGAATCCGTGTCTTAATCTGGAAAAATACAAAAAAAAATGGTTACCTAGATGAAAACCTGGCAAACAAGCATTTTGTAACACCAAAAAATAAAAATAAAAAAATTTTAGAATGTCAAAAAAGTAAAGAGAAATAATCCCTCCAATAGTGAAAACCGCTTCGGTGGCGCTATGGATAAGTACCATGGTGAAAACCTGGCAAACAGGCGCCATGTGTATTCAAGCTCGCTCTTCTGTCTACCATCATTCTAATCAGACTTTTTCACCATCACTCATAATAAATGATTGTCTTGTCCATTCCTTGGAACGATTGACATCTAGCATCCATTCCGTCACATTATCCACTCTATTTTCCAAACATCTTCCCGACTGGGGGCACATCCTTGTTCTATGCCCTAACACCTTGTACATAACGTCACACCATCGAAAATGTCCCGAAAAATCCCAAAAACAAAGTCAATCATTCAAGTCCATCATGTCTAGTCCATCATGTCAAATCGGTCATGTTAAGTCAGTCATAGACTTTAGTCGAACTACGTTGCCTCCACGACTGGGACGTAGGCAAGGCCATCAATCGATGTGCCCCGGAGGCATTAGGTCTATCAGTCTAGGTTTGTCATGTATCACACACATTAAATCATGACTCTTTGTACATACAAAGTCATTGGTCGTGTCGAACTACGAGGTCTCTATGTGTACAACGTAGGCAAGGCTAATCAATTGATGAGCTCCCGAGACCACACTAGGTCAGTCCAATAGGGTTCATTCACATTCAGTTCACTATCACACACATTGCATATCATTCACTTAGATGCATGTCTTTAGCCATATTAGGTCAACACTTTAGGGTATCATCTCATATCATACACTGTCAATACACACACACACACTTTTATCAGTCAAAGAATCAAAACAAGTCATGCAACAACAAGGAAAAACATCTCAAACAGTCATCAGGTCAATATCAAACACATTGTCAAAGCGATCAACCTATGTCTTACGCAAGATATGTCTTTCTTGTCAACAGCCGTCATCAACTTGTCATAGTCTCATGTGGCTTGTCACTTCAACGTCATCAGAATCCAACATCTTATACGACACATGTCTTTCTGAAACCAGGCTTTGTCATGCCTTATACAGAAGTCACCAAGTCGAAACCAGACTCAACGTCTTATGCGGTATGTGTCATTCTCTCACATTACGCTATGTCAAACATCAAACATCAAACAATCCCACAAGATCAAGTTTTGGCGAATACATTTATTTGGCTTTATGACTTTATATCTTATTTTTGTCTTATCTTTGTATCGATTTGTGCAAGATCCTATTACTAGCTTTCTCAAGGATGTCCCTTGAAGGATTTAGAGAAGCAAGGATGTCTCAAGACTCTTTTTCTTTGGCTGTTGTCTGTAAACTATCTTTTTAACATTGGTTTTTGAGTCATGTTACTAATTTCCTCAAGGATGTCCAATCAAGGATTTAGAGGAGTAATAACGTCTCATGACCCATCTTTTATTTTTCTGTTGTCTATGGTTTGTCTCGACAAAATGACTGGGGCATCTTGTCCTTTATCTGCATTAAGACACTCCTTGTCTACGACTGTTTGTTTTTAACAGGTGGATAACTTTGTACACTATGGTCTATCTCATATCATAGTGTGTACTATCCATCTGTGTCATGTCCAGCCCAATGATGATAACAAGCAAGTATAGCGTATTTGGCAATATATCGAAGATTATGTCTTTTTCTCAATCGCTCAACCGTCATTATATCATTTTCTCAATCAACCAACATTAATTTTCTTACTAACATTCATAATTGATTTCATCCTAACATTTCTCTTCTTTGACATAAAGATAAAGTCTTGTGACACAATAAAAAGATTAGATCATTTGCATTTGCATCCATTCGAAATCATTACATAATAGGCATTGCATCATCATAACATACATAAGGTAAACATTGCATGTACATATTACCATCACATATAAATAAGCATCATATAGACATTTGCATTCATTGTCATAAGTAAATAGAATCATCCATAACATCATTGTAAAATGCATAACTCATAAACATATAGAAACATTCATTCATAACACATGTATATACATCATTTAGGAAACATAATCATGTAGAAATAAAGCATCATCCATAACATAGAATTGCATATCATATAGAAGCCACCAAAATCATATATATATATATATATATATATATCGCTCAAACAGTGTGTTACAATACAATGTCTGAATGTATCAATAAATAAACATGAGCTCACAGGCTCTCTGATCAAAATACAACTGTCTACATAAGTCCCTGTCATTGTGTCTCGCTACCCCTGCTGTCACATGGTGATGGTGGTGGGAAAAGACTCGAAGGTGGCCTCTGTGAGGTGGAAGGCCTATCATATGGACCTGTCCTCGGTGGTCCTACCACCCCCTCGGTACTCTGTGTCCTCTGACTCCGAGTATGACTCCTGCCCTGACTACACACATCTAAAAATGTAGGAGCTCGTCTATCTGCTGACACTGCTGCCTCATAAAGGTCTTTGTAGTACGTAGCTCTCTCCACCGCTCTGATCAACTCTCGTACCATGCCATCAAATGAGGACCCACTACAAAGGCGTCTAACCTCTGTGAACTACTGCTCTATCTCATGTCTCTGAGCTATAGCCTGGTCTCTCTCCATGAGAGCACTGTCCCTCTTTGTATGAGCACTGTCCCTCTCTACATGGGCATTGTCCCTCTCTATGAAGGCACTATCTCTCTCTAGTCTCATCGCCTCAAACTCTGTAGTCATAAGTTTGAGTCTCTCCTCCAAAGCCTCCCTGTCACCATCTCTAGGAGCATCCTCATCCCGTCTCCCCTCTACAATTCGATCTCTGAGCTATCTCTCCTGCTCCTCCATCAGTGCCTCCTCCTCAACATCATCCTCAATATCCTCCTCTCCATATCCTACCAAAATACCTAGAGGGTCTATAGCCACATCCATGTCGGCATCAGAATCCTTTGCAACATCTGCTACTCCAACATCTACCTCTACACGCTCCTCAACCACTACCTCCACTGCAGCGTGCTCACCCCTAGCCTGTACATCCACTCTCCCTCTGATATCTACCATCGGTACATCAACTGCTACTCCCTCCTGCATATGTGCATGTCCACCTGCCTGACCCCCTCTTCATCCTCTGCATCCTTGTCTCTTCCATCATCTCCATCATCATCTCCATCACCTCTACCCACTCTGGCACCTCCACCTCTTCGATGTCCTCTAGGCCCTATGCCTCGTCTCTCAACTGGTGCTGGCTAGTCAGGATTTGTATAAGGAATAGAGCGATGGACCACCCACCATGCATCGTATGTAGCCATAGTCCCTGGATCTGCTAATCCATCTCTCCATCCCCACTATATTGGTTGTAATGCCTGTATGTCTGCCTCTGTAGTAGCCACTGGAATCATGGGTCCCCACCATGGAACCTCTCTCAATGACCGAGCAAACTCTGCTCTACCTCGAGGCTCATCCTGAACCTCCCCAAGCTATCTCAGAACTCTGTCTGGCAGATGTCACTCAATAATATGAACACTCGAAACAGTCCTCCCAATGAGATACTGTGTCTGTCTGCAAAATGGAAAATGTATATCCTTGTCCACCCACTCCTCACAATCCATGTAAGGTCTCCATGTGAACTAATCAAGAATATCTAGGGCGCGTCGCCAGTATCCTGTGTCACCCACATAGGTCTGTGTAATCTGCCCTGTATATCAAAACACATACATGTGTCTCTCCTCTCTCTCTACTGTAACTGGAGGATGGAAGATGGCTATCCTCTCCCAACCCCATACTATCAACAGTGTCATCTCACAACTCAACGACTGTGCATCTCTATAGGCAATGTCATGTAAATGGAAGTACAACATCCCAAGTAGACATGGACCCCAGGCATATCTCATCTCACTCTCCAACATACAGACCAGCATAGCTCCCCATCCTACTGGAAATTTTTGCCCTCGTCTATCTAGAAGCACTATCCCACCGATCAAGGTACAAAGGATACAGTTGATCCGATCATATTTGTCTGCTAGGACTAGCCATCTAATCTCATAATGCTATATCCTGAGCCTACTAATGTCATTCACTTGATAGAACCGAGCTAACTCCGTCAATCCTCGCTGGGTATCATACATAACCCGCTCACCTCTAATAGGCAATCTCAGAATCCTGTACACATCCTCCAATGTGACAGTAGCCTCCCCAGTCGGTAAATGAAACAACAATGTCTTTGAATGCCATCGCTCGCAAAGTGCAGTCAACATCCCCCTGTTTGCCCGAATGGTAGGCATAAACAAACAGTGACGTAGTCCTAGCTTTCATAGAAGCCGAATCTCTACAGAGCTCAACCTATCTCTCAGGTCTAATGTGTCTGGTCGTGACTCCCACATGTAAATAGGATCTATCACCACCTGCAATTTAACCATGGTGTTAGGATTTTTCAAATATTCCTTGGAAAAAAAAAATTCAAAAATTTTACCAGTCAAATGCGACTCACATTTACAAATGCAGTGCATTTTTGCAAATGCATTGTACAGAGCCTCATATGCGGTGCACATTACAAATGCATCACATATTTTCCTCACAACCTTTCCGACCACTGCACATGCGGTTCATTAAACCACATGCGGTGCATGTTTTCAAATGCGGTGCATTTTTCCTCAGTCTGCCAAACCACACCATATGCGTCTCATAAAATCATATGCGGTTCACAACTACACCTGCGTAAATCCGTAATGCATATGTGTTGCATAACTACACATGCGATGCATAATGTTCCACATGTGGTCATTCCCTAATCAACCCAAACCAGCCCTAACGATTTTTTGCAAATGCGTCGTTTCGCAGTCAGATGCAGTGAATACGACAGCATATGCGTCATTTACGATGCACCGCATTTGCTTATTAAATTTCTCATGCCTAAAAATGCGTGTAAAAATAATTTTCACAAGATCATTTTCGAGTACATACCAGTGGTCCTGCATCGGCTCGCCTCTTGAATGTCTAGATCCGATATCCTCGATGCCTGGTGTATGGAATAGGAGCCATTTTATCTGCCAGTCAGAGCAAAAACTCCTCTTTTTCTATCTCCTCCGGGTGCAAATGAATTGATTTTAGCCCTAATTCCTATTTATAGGTGGGTTAGAAATGGCATTTCTACCGCTCTTCTCTATTTGTTGCTTAGCCTTTCAACTTCCAACGACCCGTATTCATCTGAAACCTCTCCAAATTCATTTTCTTCAACTCCATAGCATTTCTAACTGTCATCTTGACTTATCGGGAATTTTTCCTGATTTTTTTTTAAGCTTTTCAAAAAATGTCAATTTTCCCGAGGGGGCATACCCTAACCTGTTTCATGATGGGGCATGATCGGGGCATATTTTCTTTGACACAACGCTGAAACAACATTATATCAAAGAGGGGCAAACTGTAGATACCGAAAATTGGTCTAGGCCTGCGAGTACACATTCGACATAATTTTCTATAGTTCGTGGTCATGATTAAATAATGATTATTATTTAATTAACCTTTCTAACACATATTTCCTCTGTTAATTAAATACCCCTTTTTAATTAATTCATTAATTCATTATTAATCTTTATTCACCTTGATTAATTAAATAAATCATATTTGTTTAATTATGTCCCTAACTACTTAATTCCTCCTTAATTAAATATGTATTATTTAATTAAACCCTCTTTATATCATATGTTAACTATAATTAAATATCTTTATTTAATTATTCATTTAACTCCCTTTTCAACTATAATTAAATATTTATTATTTAATTATTCAATTCCACCCTTTTCAACAGTCAATTTAAATAAATTATCTTTATTTATTTAATTAAATCCTTTATTTTTGAATGTTGAATTAAATTAACATTTAATTCACATTTAATTCATTTATGTCACATTCCTCTGTCAATCAGTTATCTAATTGTCCACTTCCCTTCTGACTCGAGATCTATTTTTAGTTCTCCAGTTATCTCCGGATTTAACATAATGTTATCTCTGCGAGAAGACTCTCTGTCACAACTAGTCGATTAACTAGTTCTAACTCATATGCATGTATGCATCTATTAATTAAATATCTTTTATTTAATTAATTAATTTAATTATGCATTCAAATTTCTCATCTTCGAGTTCTGACTTTGTCTTTGACATTCAAAGTCTATTTCTTCTATTTTTGAAGATTCTTAACTGAAGATTAAGATCTTGTTCTATTTTTAGTCTTTCCTGACTCACGTTCTAACCCACGTTCTATCTGAGATAGAACTCACATCACATGGCATTCATCAATCTCATTCGTCGATCTCTCTTTCAATCTGAGCCGATCGTTCGAAAACACAAATTCTATAAAATGGTCTGTCATAATCATTATTCCTCCTCTCCCGAAATCATTCATTTTTGAGAAGAGATTCAACTTTGATATTTTGCGTAGACACTCGACGAAACTATACTTGCATTCAAACACATAAATCTAAGGGCAAGAATGCTAAAAAGGCAAAATGGAGAAGAACAATCAAGATAATTCGAAGGGATGAACGCATATTTGGTGAGAGCTTTCCATTAATTTGTTTAGTTTTTTTTAGTTTATTTCCTCATTCTTTGTTGTTAGATTTTAGATTTTAGATTAGGATTTAACTTTATTTATCTAGTTAGGCTTGCAGAAAAATCTATGATGTTACACCCCCTATGATCTAGATTTCTTTGTCTTTACTTTTCTCAATGTTGTGGATTCTATATATTATCCCTTGTGTGACAACATCCCACAAATACATCTCACAATGTATATCATTCCACAACATCTATCTTTGTATTTCTCTACTTAGAATAACATGTGATACTTTGCATAACACACATCATTCTAAGGGAGCCTATTAGATCTACTTATTCTTAATTTTTTTAAAAATGTCTTAACAATAAATCTTGATGTCTCTTAATCTTTTCATCTAGCTTTGGGGCAACCTGACTAAACTTTTCTTGGTTTTTCATGATAGGATTTCTCCTCCTTGCAAGTTTTGTTTTTTTCATGTGTATTTATATCTACTTGACCTATGGTCTCTATCTTTTCTAGCCATACCTATCAACATCATCTTTTATCTAATCAGATTGCATCATATCTTTAGATTATTTCATGTCTTAAGATCATGTCATGAACCTATAAATTTATCATGTCTATTTTTCACGTTTTCACCTAACATGTTTGTCTACAACTAACATATTTGTGGTGAGTGTAGTGTCAAAAAAAGGTAATCCCTTTTTCACACTTAATTTGGTAATAATAGATGCAAAATTAACTTAATTGTGCCTTGGGTTAGTATTGTAATGTGTTGTACACATTCACATTAATCTATGCCCCTTTTTAAACTAAATTTACTAAAATTATACCTTGTTAAAAGTGTTGTAACATGCTTTCACACTTTTCTAGGGTTGATTTAATCAATGGAGCCTCATGGCCCCTTTTCAAGTAAAATTTCCCTAAAATGTACCTTCTTTATGGTGTTGTAACACACTTTCACACTTATCTAGGGTCTCATTAATTAATTGTGGTTAGTTGGTCCTCTAATTCAAATTGAAGCCCTCTCAATTACATTTTTGAGATATCAATCTCAACACCCATAATTCAAATTGTAAAACATTTAATTGGGAAAATTCAAGGTCCTAGAAATTGATGGTAGGACCCATTCGCCCTAGGTGGTGAATGGGTCCTCCCTCTATAGGACCCCCCTTTCTTTGCACATTTGACATGGGTTTTTTATGTACTTTCACCCCCAAAGGCAAGGTCCTGGAAACTTGTGCCAGGACCCATTCGCACTAGGTGGCGAATGGGTCCTCCCTTAATATGGAGCTCCTTTTTTAATTTAATTATCACAATAATTTAATAATTTCATTTCCAGATATGAAGTTGGCTTGAATTATTTGAATTTTGGGGTTAATTCTCAAATTATGTATAAATGCAAGGTTATTTTACATAGTTTCACCTAGAAGAAGATTTCAAGCAAGCTAAGAAGCAAATAAATTTCATGAAATCAAGCATTCATTGTCAAGAAACAAGCAAGAGTGAATTTTGGAGTAGAATTACAGGTCTTCAAGCTTATTTTGTGTCCAAGATCAAGCATTAATGAAGGTTGATGATAGATGCCTATGGAGAATCATGAGAGATTCTAGGTGTTGTGAGATGAAAAAGATATACAACCAAGCCTAAGGACTTGTTTCCAAAGTGATTTCATCTTCTATAATCATCCTATTTGCATCCTACAAGAGGTATATTCATATTTGTGACTTATTAAGGGGATTAGACATCTCCTTTAGTGATTCATTGGCATTGTTCATGTTACACTTAGGGTTTTATTAGATAAAACAATTAGATAGAATTGCCTTTACATTCTCATATATCTTAATCTTAGACACACTTAATATTAGGATTGCATACATAATTACATGTTTCAGATTTTCCTTCATCATCAAAGGTTTAAATACCAACAAGGGGTTTGATAGAGGAAAACCCCTATCCACCAACAAGCTACAATGTCTTGCAGGTTATTGACAAATCCATATCCGAAAATAAGAATTTCAAAGTGCAAGGGAAAAGAGTAGACCTAAAAGTTGTAGATCAAATTCAAAGATTTTCAAAAGGACCTAGCAGGACCCATTCACCTTCAGTGGCGAATGATTCCCCATTAGGGATTGAAGGGCAACATATTTTACACTATACAAGCTTTTGTTTCAGGTTCAAAGCTCCCCGAACAAGCCTACTAGGAACCATTCACCTTTGGTGTCAAATGAGTCCCTATTAGCAATCTAAAAAAGTCATATTTGGTCAGATGCACAACATTATCTCCTTCTTGTTTTGCTATAAAATTTATAGTTTCATTATGTTTTGTGTTAGATTTATGAATTACATGTGTTAGACCTAGAATTAGATTTATGCATTACATGTGTTATACCTAGAATTAGGGTTTGCATGTTGGTTTAATTCCTTCTTCTCAAATTGTGATTTAGCTCACCACCCCATCCTTGCATAAAGGAAAGATTGCAAGATCCCTAAATCTTGACTTGACTCGCCTCTTGGATTGATAGTTGTTTCAAGATTCTTGGATCTCATCTTTTGAATGAAACCCTAACTAGACAAATTGGGTTAGACTTCATTGTCTTCTCCCTTTTTCCATGTTTCATTTTGGAGAACCCAATCCCTTTTTTAACATCTTAGTTTATGATTTAGAGTGCATTCAAACACTAGACCCTAACTTGCATTAAGTTTGCATTACATTTTAGCGTTTTCTTCATTATGCATTAGTGAACATTGCATTTAGAGTAAAATTGCATGTTTAAATTGCTTTAAATCTGATTTAGTTTTCAATCTTGTTCACATTGAGATCATCATTCAAGCATTTCGATTCAAATTTCATTCTACATCTTAGTCATCATTTTATCATAGTAAAAGTTGCATTTAGAGACCTCATCTCTAGAAAATCTATTAAATAATTCATTGCTACAGATCTAAGACAACATATACATAGAAATGACTCAAAAAAACTAAAATCAAACTTAGAAAACCTTGGAACTAGGACCCATTCGCCTTTAGTGGCGAACGAGTCCCTAGATACCCCGATCAACAAGAATTTTGCGTATGTTCTGGTGTTTTAGGTGTCTTTCTGATCTCTGCAAATACCTAGACCATGACCCATTCACCTTTGGTGGGAAATGAGTTCCTTTGCAACTTTTAACAGCAAATTTTTTGAGTAGTTTTTGGTTTCTAATAATCACTTTTGTCTCTATTTTGAAATCTAAAGAAGTAATAGTCTGAAATAGATTGTCTTTGCATTCAAATTCTTGTTTATTTAACAACATTTTAAAAATAATCTATTGCATATTTTAGTTATAAGTAGCATTATAATTCAACATTTTCAGTATTATTGCATCAATAGACAAATTAGATTACATTTTACATGTATTAGAAAACCAAAACAAAAGACAAAAATAGAAAAAATATCAAACGAGACCCTTAGAGAAAGCAAAGTTATGTCAAGTTTCCTTTCAAAGGTTAACCTATCCCTCAATCCTTTTAGTAGTGATGACTTTGACATGTTAGATGAAGCTCTTGAGGACTTCATCTTGCAAGGTTCATCCACTAAGACTTTTCATGAAAAACAAAAATATAAAGACATTAATACCATCACACCACAACTCATAATTTACCCTCCTTCAAAAAAACCATAAGTTCAAAACAAACCTGTGCTCATCCTTGAACCACCAAAAAATCATACTTCGCTTGGCAATGGTAATGCTTCATGTGCAAAAAATGGGCTATAATACCATTTCGCATACCTACAATACAAGGAACAATAGGAAACAACAAGCAACTCTTGTTTCATTACCCTTGCCTAATCCAATCTTGCCTAGCTCTCCTCGTTTGACCACAAATAATGGAAAGGAATATAATCTTGTTGAATAGCTTAAGAATACTCCTACTAATATTTCCCAATGGGAACTACTTCAAACAACTTCTAGTTATCATAGCATACTTCAAGAGGCTTTGCAACAAGTTAAGATTCCTTCTAACACTAGTTCAAATGATGTAGCAATGCTAATTCAAGGAATGAATGAAATGAAATTAGACATAGTTTTTCACCAGAGCGAGTTACCTCCCTTAGAAATTCAAAAAAAATAATGAAGCCTTCAATATAATAATCCAGGTGAATCAAATGGCGATAAAAATAACCCTTGTTGACAATGGTTCGGCCTTGAGTGTATGTAGTGTGATCCTTTTGGAAAATATAAGAGTGAGAAAAAGCAATATTAAACCTGATTCTTTGTCTATTCGCGGATTTGATAACATAGGAAAACAATCTCTCAGAGTCATCACATTACCTATCAAAGTGGGGAAGTAACATTATAAACTTTGGTCCACGTCATGCCTGGAGATCTTTCTTATAATCTCCTTTTAGGAAGACCTTGGATTCATGAAATGAATGGTGTGCCTTCTTTTTTGCATCATGTAATGAATTATGTCTATAACAACAAAGTATACACACTAAAAGTTGATCTCGAACCTAAAATTTTCTTGATGGACGAAAGAGAATTATGAGATCCTCTAGAAGCACCAAAATTTGGTACACCACAAGAAGTTACAAAAGAAGAAAATGAACTTACTAAGTTTTTGGGAGATGATTGGGGTTCCTTGGATTTCACGCCAACATTCATGGGAGAATATAAGATTACAACCAAAGAAACAAAAAGAAAAAACAACCAATGGTAATGTCAACAAAAAATTAAAAGGACATCTCACAACCATCTACCTCATCTACTTTAGAAGAAGACATGAGCGATACACCAAATTTTTATAAGATATATTATCAACAACCACCAAATCTAAAATAAATGGAAAGAATTTATGGGAGAGGTTATGAGCTCATGAAACAACTTGGTTATAATGGAAAAGGATGTGGGAAGAAAGAGAAAGGAATTCATATTCCTATAGAGCCTAACACACAAGAAATAAAAAGTGGTTTGGGATATTACCCTTCTAAGATAACACAAGCAACAAAACAACCTTTACTCAATATCAATACTATCATATGTAACTTTAGTAAACCAACTCTCACCTTGAAAATACTGAGTTGATTGATCTAAATTATAATGAATCTTTGGAATACTTTGAGGATGATGAAGCTTTGAAAGAAATGCTAGGATTCTATGATAAATCATTCACCTTTCTTAGAAAGAAATGGGTTACATGTTCTATGGTTAGTACTGAAAAATTTGATGAAGAAAATGAAAACAATGAAATTATCAAGGACAAAGAGGAATATAATCCTGAAATTTCAAAACCAACAAAACTTCCTTTGGGAGATACAATCAATATACCGATGGATATAAATAATGAGGAGAAAGTAATTCAAGTAGGGAAGTGCCTTAATAAAAATGAACAAGAAGATCATGCAACCTTACTTCATGACTTTCTCGAACTCTTTACTTGGACTTACTCAGACATGCTAAGAATTGATGCTAAAATTGTAAGACATAACATAGTCCTCACGGAAGATGCTAAACCTGTGCGACAAAAAACACAAAAGATGAATCCTAAGATAGCATTACTAGTTAAGATAAAAATTGAGAAACTTATGGATGCTGGATTTAACCCCTATTGATTATTCTTCATGGATCTCGAATATCGTCATATATGTGAAACTTGATAATCGTATTAGGATGTGCAGGAATTTTAGAAATTTGAATAAAACATCTTTAAAATATGACTTTCCCCTTCCTAATACTGACATGATAGTAGACTCGGTTGTGGGTCATGATTTTTTGTCATTCATGGATCATTTTTCAGATATAACCAAATCTTTATCAATCCTCAAGATCAATATTAAACCTCCTTTACGACCGCTTGGGGAACATTCTGCTGGGTAGTCATGCCTTTTTTATTGAAAAATTCAAGTGCAACATATCAGTGAGCAATTACATTGATATTTCATGATTACATACATAAGATCTTGGAAGATTATGTTGATGACATTCTATCCAAATCTTTAACTCGACAAGACCATGTAAATGTTCTTCGCAAAATCTTTGAGTGAATGAAAAATACTTGAGATTGAATTTGAAAAAGTGTCTTTGGTGTAGATAGTGGAAAACTTTTAGGTTTTATCATATCTGACAAGGGAATTGAGGTGGACATGAATAAAATTTATGCTATTATTAGCATGCCACCTCCTACAAACATCTCTCAATTACGTATGTTACAGGGAAGGATTCATGCTATCATTCGTTTCATAGCTTCCTTAGCAGATCAAACATTACCATTCATGTAACTCATCAAGGAAGATGTTTAGTTTATCTAGAATGAGGATTGTAAACACCTTCCTTTGAGAGTTTAAATTATTATCTTGTTACTCCACCTATTTTACAACCTACTATGCAGCACAAGTATTTCATCCTTTACACTGCAACATCGACCCATGCTCTTACAACATTATTGGCTCAACAAGATGACAATGGTAAGGAATGTCATGTCTATTACATTAGCCACACCTTGATTGATTATGAAACATGATACATGATGATAGATAAACACTGTTTGGCTCTTGTGTTTTCTACTATTAAATTGAGACATTATTTATTGAACGACGAAATCCATGTTATGACAAAGTTTGATCCCTTAAAACATCTTTTTACTAAGACGAATTTATCAAGATGCTTAGCTGTGGGTTATGTTGTTAACCAATTTTGACCTTAATTTTGTCTCAACAATCAATTAAAGGACAAGCCTTGACTAACCAGTTAGTCGATGCTCCTTCTCCTCTAGCAATACCTAACAAAGACTCATTCCTAGATGAGAATGTGTTGGACATTCAAAAAGATAAAGAAACATGGGAATTGTACTTTGATGGTTCTAAGTGTACAATGGGCTCTGAAGCAAGAGTTATATTAATTCCTCCTTTAGGTAAGCCTATTCCCTTATCTTTCCATCTAAACTTCCTGTGCACAAATAACATTGTGGATTATGAGGCTTTAAAAGCTAGTAAACATGCCACATTAGTGTTAAAATTCAAACACATATCTATATTTGGGATCCACTCTTAATTATCAAACAAATAAATGGCACATATCAAGCAAAGCATGATAAGCTTATCCGATATAGAGATCTAACAATGATATTATTAGACAAGTTTGAATCATATACGGCATACAACATACCATGAAAGGACAATCAACACACAGATGCAATGGCAGGTGCAACTTCCCTTGTATCCCCTGAAGACCCTCTCATTGAATTCACATTTAAAGTTTAAATGATCCCTAAACCATCAATAAATGATTAAATCAAAGAGGTGTTATCAACCGATAATCATAATTCTATTGAATGATATGCAACGATATTCAACTATTTAAAAGATGGTACCTTTCCTGAGCCTGCAACTAAGAACATGTGAGCTCGTATGTGAAAACTTGCATTTTAATACATAATCTTGAAAGACTTTCTATATAGAAGATCATTTAATGGTCTCTTACTTAGATGTATTAAACAATCTGAAATCCATATAACACTTGAAGAAGCTCATGCAAGTGCTTGTGGGGGACATTTTGGAGGAAGATCCTTGGTTCAAAAATTAATTTGCATAGACTATTATTGGAGACACACGGAACAATAATGCTTTGCGTACATGAGGAAATTTCATAAATGTCAAGAACACAACAATTTGATTCATGCCCCTTCCTCCGAACTTCGTGCTCAAGTTCTTATTTAGCCATTTTTAGTTTGGGGTTTGGACCTTATTGGGAAGATATCACCACCTTCTTCCACTGGACATATATTTATCATTACTACAATCAATTACTTCACGAAATCAGTAGACATTATCTCTCTTCATTCCACAACAGCTAATACAATATTTTGTTTCATATTGGAACATATTATTGCTCGCTTTGGTCTCCCTTGTGCATTACTTTCAGATAATGGAACTCAATTCAAAAACAATGAAGTAAATAAATTCTTAGAAATATTCAATATTTAACATCATTTTTCAACACCATACTATCCACATTCAAACAAACAAGAAAAAGCAACTAACAAGACTATTGGACAAATTTTGTGAAAAATAGTAAGCAAACACAATAAAGATTGGCATACACAATTAAACTATGCATTATAGGCTTATCATACGAGCATTAGAACATCAACTGGAAATACTTTGTATAACCTAGTCTATGGTGTTGAAGCAATAATTCCCTTAGAATTAGAAATTCCTTCCCTGAGAATTTCTCTTAAAAAGGGCTCATTGATGATACTACTTACAAAGAGCAATGATTGCATCAGCTCAAAATGCTCAACAAACAACATATCAATGCTCTCAAGCATCTACAAGCTTACTCTAAAATAGTGCAACATCGTTACAACGATAATGTCATTCCTCATTAATTCAATAAAGGTGACCTAGTATTATATGAAAATCAATGAAATGTCAATGCTCTCTTGAATGAAAAAGGAAAATTCAGCCCTAGTTGGTTAGGCCCTTACATTATCAAAGAAAAATATGGGTTTGGAGCCTACACATTGATAGAAATAGATGGTACACCTATAAAAGAACCTATAAATATCACACATTTTCATCAATGTTACATTTAATATTTCCTCTTTTGAATAGTGTGTTAGAGCGATGTTGTTAGATTAAGTAGATATTTTCTATTTTATCTCTCATTACTTTCTTCTTTGATACATTATAACAAGTCTGTATCTTAGATTCTGGGGTAATCTTTCAAATACTTTGATTAATTACTTTAGTTGCAATACTATTCAAAATCTACTATGTTATGTTTTTTTATTAGAGGTAAATAATGGGTTTTGAAGGGGCCTAAAACCGTTTACAAAAAAGAGCAGCTGGAACAAAAGAAAACTACAATAAGTATATATCAGCCCATACGCAATGCACCATCAACAAAAAATCGACAAAAATGGAGGAACACAATCAAAAACATTACATATTCTTCAATATATCTATAGCCTCCACATCCTTTTGACCCTCATCCAAGGCATTAGATAGTTATTTAATAGGAGCCCCATCCTGAGCTTTATTCTTGTTGTGAGTCATATCCCCAAGCCCACCCACATTCACCTCACTAATCAAAAAATTATTCTTATCACCACCCTTGTCAACAAACACCTCTCCCTCTAGTAGCTTACCACCAACACCAATATCACCGAAATGACCAGTCTCCTTGCATTTTTTGGCACTATCAAAAGGAGAGGTAATACCAAAAAACTCAAAATTAACCCCAAATTTAGCCCCCTCCCCACCCTTATCCATGTTAGCATAAATCCTCTCCAAATGATTTTCAAGGGTGAGAACTCTACGTTCAAGATTTTGCTTCATGTTGAGCGTTTCCTCTGCCACAATTTTCAAAGAGTTCATCAAATCATCAATTTGATTCTGAACTGGGGACTCATCATCTTTACTCATCACACCATGAACTTTCACATTGGTCATATTAAGTTCATGGAACATCCATTTAAATAAATTGTAAGAAATAATGGAACCCTCTCTAGCAGTTTTGAAAACATCAACAATATTTTCCTTATCAATGTTGAAAATTCCCTTACCCATAGCATCCTCTTCATGAGATGAGCTTACCTTATCCTGACTAGCATAGACTTCCTTGTACTTCCCAAAAACAACTGACATTTTGATTTTTTTAATAGACTCCATAATCTCTGCAACAACCGCCTTTCTTTTCTTTTGCCTATCCGGGTCTACAACTGGAGAATCGTCAGCACCCTGCCCAACCTCTTCCATGAACTTCCTTTCGATCAACAAGTCCAAAACCTCAATCGATGAATCCATGTCACCTTGTATGCCTACAATCTTAAGTGGAGAATTCATCTCCAACAGTTGGCTCACAGACCTAACAACCAACTTCTTATTACTTCCCATCTCCAAATCCTTTTTTTGTTTCATCCTAGAATAGGGGGAGGTGAAGACACCTCACCAACATTATTCTCCTTCATGCATCTACTCAACATTTTTGCAGTCAACTCCTTACTACAAGTTTCATAACCCTTATTAGGGCTCAAATCCCCTTTTTTAGACTTCCCCAAAGTAGGGGATTTTGTGTCCAATTCCACAGTAGCAAGAGATTCCAAAACATAGTCAACATCCTCTTCAAATTTCAGCTCCTTTTCCAAGATGAGCTTCCTCTTCTTCCCTTTCTTATTATCCATCTCCTCCTCAAAGACTGTATCATATTCTTCCTCTGGCTTCTACTGCTTACCCTCAGGGGTAGCCATCGACTTAGCTACTTCAAATGATTTAGCATAATCAGAGATTGAAAGTATAAGCGCCACATGTAAAACAAGATTATTTGGGTTTTTCTTATGGTCCTTGAGGCCAGAATCCAGAGAAGCCAAAAGATAATAGGGAAAAGAAATCCTTTTCTTATGGCAGAAGTGATTTAGAAAAACAAAATAGTATGCATTAACTGTGGATTAGTGACCTTCAAGGGTGATGTAACGCATGAGATCCTCAGTCACATCCCCCCACAACACCTTTATAAATTTCCTCTGGTAACCACCACTCCTCACCGCCCTCAGGTCTTGAGCTTCATCACCTTTGAAAAAATTTTGCATGGTAGCCTACAATTCCTTTTTATCTTTGAAGAATTTCTTACCCTTCATCGACAACCCCATGATGTTGGCTATGAAATCTTCATTCACATCAAACTTCGTTCCGCCCAACTTCGGAACCCTATTGTTCCAAGATATTGCGAATTTTATAGTAGTCTACAACTTTTTACCATGTAACCTCTCCAAGTATGGAGTCAGTCCGCCCTTCTTTAAGATCTTCTAAACCTCTAGCTTCTTCTTGATAGCATCACATGATTAAGTTTCACCGCAATTCCTATATCCTCCCATGGATTTAGGAATTGCAGAGTCTAGGATTTTGAAAACTTTAAATGCAATGAGAAAAAACCTCAAGAAGGCTATGCAAAGAGTACTCACAATTCATGTGAAAATGGAATAATTGCAGGAGAGATTAATGACCCTATATTTTTGTTCCCTATAAAATATTAACCCTTGTACAATCAACTCGATCCAAATCTTTCGTACTATCCTTCGATATAATAGCCTGCCACGTGATGAAATTCATGGATGCCTCAAGCCTTAATAAGTTATCAATCACTTTAAATTTGGCCATCATGATTAATACTTGCAATTGCTTCTATAGGGAGGGGGTCATTCAATCCCCATTCCCTAGCACCTCTAACGCCAAGATTTGTGAAAACATCAGCAAGTTAGTTTCCCTCTCTCAATATATGAGAAATGTAATATTCATCAAAATACTTAAGAATATCAATAGCATCTCTAATCAAATTTTCAATAGTCCATGAAGGGGCAACACTATTCTTTAAATTGTTGATGATATTGAGAGAATCCCCCTCAAGCCATACTTTCTTGTACCCTTTATTTTGTGCCAATTTGAGACTATGATAGGTTGTAGTCACTTCTACATAGTGGTTTGTTTGGGTTCCCAAAGGGAGTGCCACTGTGGAGACAAGCCTACCATTAGAATTTATGATCACTCCCCCACAACCCGCAGGTCCCAAAATCTCTTTAGCAGCTCCATCAAAGTTAACCTTTATGCAGAGGATCTTTCCAAACAAAACTCTCTCTAGAGGCTTTCCCTTTAGTAACCAGGACAAAAATATCACAAGGCAACTTCCAATTTTGTGCTACATAAATATCATAGTGACTAAGTGTAACCTTCGGCCCATCGTGAAAAGATATCCCAGCCACAAAATTTTATTTAATAGTTGCACAAATTTTATAGGCCAAAGACATAGCAAGGAGGGCAAAATTCCTAAAATATCTTGTTATTGCCCTCAAGCCACATACCCCAAGAAATATGAGGAAGAGAGAGGCCACAAAACAATAAGTTCCACAACTGTTTACCAAGAAGAGCAACATTAAACTCATGAATTTTCCAAATTCCAATACCACCAACATTTTTTATGTCTACAAACATCATCCCACACAACCAGACAAATTCTTCTCTTGTCCTCAACACCAAACCAAAGGATTTTTTTTTAATTCCTTCCAGTTTATCCACAAATTTCCTTGGCATATAAAATAAACTGAGAGCATAAACAAGAAGATTCTGAAAAGTAGACTTAATCAGATGCACTTTCCTAGCTTGGCTCAACAACACCCCTTCCAAGAAACCAATTTATAATTGAACTTGTCAATCAACCCCCGCCAAAAGGACTTAGGAACATTCAAGCACGAGGAAAGACCCAAATATGATGCAAGAAGATCTCCAATCTGGCACTCTAGAATTCTAGGAATTTTGATCTACCTATAGGCCGGAGTATTAAAAAAGAAGATAACACTCTTGGGTAAGCTAACCTTCTGCTCCAAAGTAGCCTCATACCTCTATAAAATAAGTTTAATAGCCTTGGGTTCCTTAATAGACACCTCCCCAAGCATGAGAGAATCATCAACAAATTGTTGATGGGAGAAAATCAAATTATTAGATGAGGGAGCCAATCCAGTCATGACCCCAGAATCAATGAATCTTTGAATAAGACACCCCAAATATTCTACCATAATAATAATAAAAAAGGAGATATCGGATCCCTTTGCCTCACACCCTTGGAGTAGTCAAATAGAAGAGAGGGTGAACCATTGACAAGAACAAAGAACTGAGGAGTGGATATAATTTGAAGCACAAGAGCCACCATTTTCTCCCCAAAGCCAAAATAAGTTAGAATCTTAGAAAGAAATCCCCAATCAACTCTATCATAAGCTTTAAGCAAGTCAAACTTCAACATAAACCCAACATGCTTATTGATGGTTAAAGATTGAATATTCTCATGAACCGAGAGAATAGAATCCAAAATTTTCCTATCAGCCACAAACCCATTTTGTTGAGGTAAAATGATAAGAGGCAGAACCCTTTGCAATCTAACCACCAACACCTTAGAGAAGATCTTATAGATGGAGTTGCATAAACTAATAGGACATAATTCATCAAAAGACATAGCACCCGATTTCTTAGGCACAAGGACAATAAATGAGGAATTCAATTCCTTCAGAAGAGATCAAAAAAAATATTTTGTAGCAGCAACCACATCCTTGGCAATAATTTCCCAAAAGGATTAAAAAAAGAACATGGGAAAGCCATCCGGGCCCAACACCTTATTCCATTCAAAGGAGAAAATAACACTTCTAATTTCCTCTGCCGATAGAATGCACACCAGCTGCTTATTAATATCCTCATTTACGATCTAAGGAATATCCTTGACAATATCCACCTGACAATCCATTTTCAAGCTCCCCTCCACCGCAAGTAGATTAGAAAAATAAGAAGGAACACTTTGAAAATCAACATCCTTTTCCAAAACATGATTATTGAAATTTATAGTCTTAATGTGTTTCAAAGTAGATAAGCGGAAAAAATTCATATTCCTATCCCTACATTTCAACCACATAATCCTAGAGCATTGTTTCCATAATTCCTCTTCCTTAGCAACAATATTTTGCAATCTGAAAAGGACATTTTCTTTCAAAACTAGGGCTTGATCATACCCAAAAACTTGGATAGATTGTTGCACATCTTGAAGCTCCTTAGTCACCCCCTCCTTTTTCCAAAAAAATGTGACCAAAAGAAGACCAATTCCATTTCCTAACATTGTCCTTCACATTAGCAAGATTTTTAGAAACTCTGAACATAGAAAACCCATCATCTTGAATGTTCCACCAATCAAAAACCAAATTACTCAGATTAGGATGATAGATCCACATCTTCTCAAATCTAAATGGATTTTTTCCCCTCCCAACAGATCTAGTGACAAAGACAAAGGAAAATTATCCGAGCCTAGTCTAGTCAAAGTTGAGAGCGAATATGAATAGGATACCAACCAATTAGGGGTAATAAGAGCATGGTCAAGCTTAACCTAGATAAGAGCATCTCCCACCCACTTGTTAGACCTAGTGAAAGAAGCACCTTTGAGATCTAAGTCAAGAAAAGAATTATCATTAATAAGATTCATTAAATCATATATGTTATCATCCATAATCTGCGAACCACCCATCTTATTAGCATCATGCAATGGTGTATTAAAATCCCCCATGACCAACCAATTACCAAAAAAATACCTCATTTTGAAGGATCCAAGGATTTCCCCAAAAAAAATTCTAGAACTCTTACTATTAGGAGCATATATGTTAGACAGAGTCCAAGAGAACTTATCCCTCAAATTAAGGAAAGAAGATTCCACATGGTTACAATATTTAAACACCTCAACCCCCTGAATCAACCTAAGATTCCAAAAAGTCACAATCCCTCTAGAAGCACCCATCGCATATGAGCAGTACATCCCATAGTCCTTAAAAATATTATTCTTCAATCTAGCTAATTTATCCATACCCATTCTAGCTTCTTGAATTAACACAATATCAAGGTGATGATCTCTTATAATATTAGTGAGGATATCATGCTTATGAGGGTGATTTAACCCTCTCATATTCTTGGAGATGATCTTCATAATTATGAGGGTGATTTAACCCTCTCATATTCTTGGAGATGATCTTCATAATAGCTTATGGGAGGTGCTCTTGGATCACATCTCCAACAAAGTTCTCTATGTACCATCAGTGATGTCCAATCAACTCTCCTTCTCCCTGGTAATATTCATAGGGGGTCGGACTCTTCCTCTTGGCTCAAACCTGCAGTCAGATATTTTCCTATTCCTAGTCATGACTCCCGGTGAGAGGGAATGCTTCTTTATAGTACACCCTCGAACTGGAATGTAAGGAAGACTATCCAAATCCTCAGGATCCCCATTATCCTTGACATCAGATAAAACCTCCAAGCCTTCACCCTTCAACCCAACATCTTATCGTTGATTCACCCCGGAAGGAGGAGAGCCCAAACCAACATTCATAGAAGCCTTATCTACCTCCATAACCTCCATCTGCATCTCTTCAATAGACTCCATAGTATCGATAATAAGGGAGGAAATATCCTCATCCCCCTATTCTTGTTCCTTATTCAACTCTACCAAATCCACCTGGCCCTCAGGAATTTCAACCTTCTTAGCCATTCCCAAACCCATTTCCATAGGTTTTTCAGCCTTAGCTTCACTACTCAAGGCAGACCCCCTTTGTCCAAAAGCTCTGAACTCCGTTCTGAAACATTCTCCTTCTCTCTCCATTTTTTAGACATTTCCTTCAACACTTTGAGAGGACATTTATTCGCCCAATGACCAACCTTCTTGCAATGGAAGCAATCAAACGTAATAGATTCAAATTCAACCACTTGTTCCCAAACTCCAAACTCAGAGTTTATCTTTATCATGGCATGCAAATCAGCGGATTGTTCCAAATTCATACAGAATTTGGCAGAAACCAGATGCTTCTAGGAATTCATCATTTAGTCTATCAACAATAAACAACCAAAATTACTTTCTATCCCTTTAAACACCTCCTCATCCCAAAATTCCATAGGGAGACCAAGAATTCTAACCCAAACTGGGGAAACTGAGAAGGAGCACATATTTGAGTTAAACCCATGTTCCCACCTTTTCAACATCAAAGAGGACTTCCCAATAAACTAGGGGCCACCTGTCAATGCCACCACCAAATCATCTTCACAGTTGAATGTGAAGGAGAAGAAACCTTTGGCCATTGCAGCCAAGCCAATTTTTCCCTTGGGCCTCCAACAACTTAAAAAAAACTTGTGCACCAACTCAATATGAGGTCAAGGTCCAAAAAATTTACCCAAAAGATCCATATCCATATTTGATATTATCTTTTCAACAATACAATCTGTAACAGAGATAGAGTATTCTCTAGGAGAATTACTTTTACCTTTAGGCTTCACCCCAAACAGATTCATCCGTTTGAGAGATGAACTCGACAAGAAATAATTCTTAGTCTTATCATTCCCAAGACTCGCACTATTAGGAGTCCCATTAAAAGCACCAAACAACTGGTCTGGCCCAGACTTTTCAGCCCCGAGATTCTCCTTTTCATAGGACGTCGTAGAATTTGTTGGGCAAACAACTTTCAGAGCCCCTTTCCCCCAAAAAAATTCATTTTCTGCTAACAGGGACCCACTACACTTACCTACAACAAAGGACCCAACTGACATCACCCTCCCATAAACAAACTGTTTGCCATTAATTCCAACAACATCATCAAGAAATCATGCCTTTTAAAAATTTCAAAATGCACCACCGCCATCGCCACCACTAGAGGAGCTCTTTATTTCCCCAATCTATTGTGTTATGTTAATTTAAATCCTTATATGAATTTAATATCATTATATCATAAGATTATTTAAGTTAACATATCATATTTAATCACAATGTAGCATCTAACATAAATTGTAAATGGTTTAAATAGATCACATAAAACATTAAATCATGGAGACATTTATTAGATTTTCTTACAAAGGATATTTGGTAAATCATATTGACATTTATTTCAACACAAGCATCATAAAAACCCAAACAAAATTGCTCATATATACATATCATCATAAAAAAAAATTATTACATATGCATCATTGAATACAATGTGAATAGGGTCTATGATTGCTAGACCCCTCAAGGGTTGGGACCTTTGTGGTCGTCATGATATAGTGGTATGTGATCACAACCTTCTCAAGTTTAGTTGTAGGCCATGTACTAATCTAGATGCTCTCACCTCTCCTATGAGTGCCTCAACATTCTCTTGATCTATGCAATCCCTGTATGTATGTACCCTTGCAAGCTCCTCCTGCAGCCTCAAGACGTTTTCCCATAGGTCGCTCTCTACCTTGTTGTCGATAGAAACTCGAGAGGCTAGGATTACTATGAGCTTTTCTTGAAGCTGGTTGGCATGACTCCTAGCCCTCTCATACACTATACCTAATATCCCCATTGACTCGAAGAGATCTGCATGCGGTCCTATAGAGGTGGGGGCATGTACTTTCTGAGTATATCATCCTTTGCATGCAACTGGGGCATCAATTCTATGATCGGTCACTAGTAGAGCTCGTGTCACTCTCATGTGGATCCTGCAAAGTAGAAATCATAAGAATATTAGTAACCATCATGATCATATATAAAGTAGATATATAAATCATACATGCATAAAGAAATAATGTAAATATCAAATCATCACCTAGCTCTCCAATTTTTTGGTCAAGGGTTGACCATATAACAATAGTCCCTCTCTATATTGGTGGTGTGGGTGGCCTATTTCTACTAGCCTCCCCATGCTCATGCGTGGGGATCTCTGGCTTGACTGTGGCGCGTGATCTAGTCAATCTAGTAGGAGGTATCTCTACCCTATTAGAGGCAACTGGATTCTCCTCGGTCTTGGTGATATCCTCGCTCATAGATTGTGTCTCCTCATCATCATCATCCTTTTTAATCCTCATCCTCCTCATCCTCCTCATCTAAACCTACAAATATTTTTAAAATGATATCATCATCACCTGTATCTGCATCTATGTGATCATTGTTTATGTCCCCTCCACGACCTAGAAGAGATCTGGTAAAACCTACTGGATGGTGTACAAGGAA
This sequence comes from Sequoiadendron giganteum, assembly GCA_007115665.2. Lineage (NCBI taxonomy): Eukaryota > Viridiplantae > Streptophyta > Pinopsida > Cupressales > Cupressaceae > Sequoiadendron > Sequoiadendron giganteum. The sequence goes on from CM021107.1 coordinate 631,798,343, forward strand.
CACTGGCATTGTCCTAGCTATAATCCACCACTCCTTGTATGCTTGAGTGGTACCTTTATCATCAACCTCAGAGAATGGGCTAGATCATGGTCCTCATTATCTGAATCATTGAAATATACATCATCCCTAGTAAGATGGTGATTGTCCCCAAGACTAGCAGCACTTCGTACTAATTGTTGGTATGTTAGTCTAGAACATGGAGGTAACTGGATGTTCCCAAACTTTCTCATCACACAATCATAACAAAAAGGTATAACTACATAACTATGTCTACCCAAAATAAAATAGCCCATTTGTTACCTATGCAACTCATATATGTGATCTGCCCATTACGATATCCACTGGTATGGTCTCCAATCAATTTCATCCTCATCCAATCGGTCAAATCTAATCCTTCAATGTAATAAATCTCCCTCTTGTCATGGGCGTCTAATGGGATAACTGAAGACCCTCACCTCACCCATGGCCACTGTGATAGGAAAGCCTTTGGGCCTCATATAGAGAATGTGCTCAAAACACCATATATGTAGTAGTATACAATGTACGATGTTGTGGTGCTCTTTGAATACAAATTAGCTAAGATCATAATACAGGTGGGTGAGCATGCTATGACCCCAGGCATAAATATTTTGTTGCTCCTCCCTCCCTCTAATCGTATGAACTAGAACATTGTCTAGGTGTGCCCCTAGACCATCTGGCACTAATGTGAGTGCTATTGTCATAATCATAATCCACCACAAAAGTAGTGACCATGCATTTAGGGTCCATTTAATCTCCACACGTGGTCCAATGCTCGAATTCCAAATAGGCTACTCTAGAAAATAAAGGATATCATATCTCATCTGTGCAAATGATTTGTCACTAGCTAGATGGACATGCTTGCCTAGGATAGAAATCTGAAGAATGCAGTGTATGTCCTCCAAGGTGACTATCATCTCTCTGATGGGATGATGGAAAGTACAAGAACCTATGTCCCATCTCTCTATCAAGGCTAGTAGCATACCATCGTGGTACCTCATAGGTGGCATTAGGTACACCCAAAATGGACCAACCTCCTGAACCAACCCAATCTCCTCCTCTGAAAGTCATGGAACTGACTTGTGTAGGAAGCAAAAATACCTCCCTCCTATGTGTTTTCGAGCTCGAGGAGGCACCTAAGAGAAAAAATACATGGAATAACTTCTAAATCAAATAATCCATACCACTAAATTTGTTCTAAGACACTTTTCAGACAATATGGACACCTAGGCCATTTTTGGATGGGGTTCTTAGACATTTTTAACTATTTTGGTACACTTTGTGCCAAAGTGGGATGCTTTGCGCCAAAGTGGGGTTCTTTGTGCCAATCTATTCTAAGATCCTAAAATTACTCTAATTACATAAAAAGGTATAGAAAATGCATGAAAAATGATGAAAAATAAAAATAGAATGCACTCATTGTGTGTCAAAGGATGCCTTGTGCTACATCACGATGGATCTTGTCCAATCTTGGGGACTTGTAGACTCTTCGGCTAGGCATGATCACTCACTCTGCACCAAGGTAAATTTACAGCAAGGTAAATGTCAAAGGAATAGTGAAAAGAGTCATTTTCATTAGTATATAGTAAAACCCTAGTAAATAAAGCTTATTCATTTAAAAGGGAAGTTCATTCAAATCATCATATAGGGAGCTAGAGGACTCTATTTTTGACACCATTTGTTGCATTGGATTCATAATTTCGCTCGCAGTCTCATCATGTGTCTATCACTATGTGGTATGGTTCTTGGAAATACACTATAATATGACCTAGGTGATTCAATGTGGTTTCATCTTCACCCTAATTCCACCTCCATAAAACAAGAAAAATCAAGGGGGCATACATCTACCCTCATATTCAATTCTCCATAGAAGTTTGATAAGAGGATTTTTGAGCATCTAACAAATCTGTGTTATAGGATGTGGTTTCTAACATTATGGTTTTGCAGGTAGCTACATTGGAGGCTTCATTATCCCTAATGAATCCATAGGATGTTGAATATCCAAGATATTGAGAGGGGGGCTGAATCAATATCTTGGAAATTCAACAATTGTGTCAAATATTTTGTTCCTCTGAGAAAGCCTAATAGCTTGAGTAAGATCCTACAGATTGAACAAATGGATAAAGAAGAGCTTCAGGTTGCTCTTGAAGATCTTAACAAGGCATAAATTGAAAACAAATATATGAAAGAAAATATTGATGACGCAAATGAATGCATTGAGAAATTGAAAGAGAAATTGAAGAAATTAAAAGAGAGACAGAGAAGTGAGTAAGAAAATGAATCAAGCAAATGAAGAGATCACTGGATTGAAGGTGAAAGTGGAAGAAAATAAGAGAGTTGAGGAGTGTCTGAATACAATGGTGCAGAGTAAGTTTGATGAATGCTCAAGTCTTGAACAAGAAGTGATGAACCTCAAAATAGATCTGGAGAAAGCAAAAATTTGTGAAAATAATTTCAAGACAAGCTCTACCAAGCTTCATGAATTGATAGCAAGATAGACACATTCTAAAGACAAAGCTAGTTTGGGAAATAAAGCTGGTGAAAATGTGCAGAACTCAAATCTAGAAGACAATCAAAAGACTCAAGATAAAGGGAAGCAAAAAATAAATCCAGGAAGAAGACTGCCTATCAGACAACCAAATGCTCAAAGGTACCCATCCTTCAATGGTATTTATTTTTTATGTAATAAATTTGGTCATAGGGCAACTGAGTGTAGAAGTAGGATGAATTATTTTTTTGGTTCCTTATCCAGACAATGTTATGCATGTAAGAAGATTGGACATAGAGCTAGTGAATGCAGAACTCAGATGCTAAACTGGTTTAATGGAGGTAGAATGAATCAATATTTTGATGGCTATAGCTATACCTATAACAAATTTTGACACAAAGAAAATCAATGTAGATCAACAATTAATGGAAGTCAAACAAACCAGACAAATTTTATCTACTACAATTGCAACAAACCGGGACACATTTCAGGGGTATGTAGAAGTAAAAAGGGAAAGCAGTCTACGCCGATAAAGGAATAAGAACCTGTTAAGAAGATTAAAAAATATGAGATTAAGAAAGAAATGGACAAGATATGGAAGAAGAAAGAACCTGATATTATATATGTGTGTATTCCCTCATCCAATTCAGACGATTCCTCTGGGAATTAGACCTAGCATGGTCTTAGGGGGAGCTTTAATAGAAAATTATTCAAACCCCCTAGAAATATGGCATGTCAGATGTTGGCATGGGGATATGTTGTAAGGAATGCATGGATAGAGGTTATGCAAAAGAAACTGAAAGAAAAAGTGAAAGAATTTTCTTTTGTGGAGTGAATTAGGGTTTCTGAATGTAGTGGAAGAAGGTTTTTATTAGATTTTTGAAGCTTATTGCAATTAATGTGAATTAAGGCAAAGTGATTATGTATAAAGGGAAATTTACAAGTCATTTTTTATCACCTATGCATTTGAAGAACTTGAAGAACGACTTGGAGCAATCTTGGAGCAATTCTAAAGCAATTTGGAGCAATTCTGAGAGATCATTGTGAACAATCAAGAACAAGTTTAACGAAATTTTTATCTCATGGCTACAGAGGAAGGTAAGAAAAGAAGTTTTGTTGTAATAATTTGAAGAAGTTAAGTACTACAATGGAATCTATTAATAGGGGATCAAGTGTAAATATTCCATTGAGGTTGAAAGGAGTTGAGCTAGAAGAATTCGATCATTGAAAAATTAAGGAAATGGAATTAGGGTTAGAGTCGAACGATTTGCAGAACATAAAAACCCTCGACATGGATTTATGGGGAGAATTCCCTTGGTTCACAGAGAGAGAATCCATCTTGTTTCTATTGATTAAAATCAAGGATGGCAACATTGTGTTGGACAAACCCTACCCTATTACGAAGGAAGTGATTGAAGCTATCACCAGGTTATGCAGTGTTGGTGACCTCCCCAGAAAGAAAACAGTTAAATACAAAGCGATGGAGGAATTAATTGGAATCGACAAAGAACCCAGAGCCTTGCTAATAAATACTATTGGTAACCTCGCCATAAGGTAATTTGTGTATGGTATTTCTTATAAAGTCTATTTCAGAAATCGTTAAAGTTCCACTTTGGCTATTACCATATATCTGGCGCACAAAATGGTGAAGGAAAATAAGCAGTTTGATCTATGTAGCTTGATTTTGGAAAATCTAACTAAAAATATATGAATTTCCCTGGTTGAGGGATACCATTTCCGATTCGGGTCTTTTCTTACATGCTTGGTATTCTACTTTTTGAGATCACTACTGAGAAAATAAAATGTCAAATGGGAATCCAGGATCCCTATTGGAAAACAAATCTACAGATAGTTGCAAGTTATGGAGGACAATGCAAGTGCTTGTAAAGCCTTTTTCTTATCCTTGCAGAAGGATTTGTGCTCTGGTATGACTGTATCTAGTCGGTTTGAGGAGGGTTTATTCTCTAGTACAAAGTAATTGGATGTTGTTATTGGTGATTCCCCTCTGGAATCTAAGAAAAGAAAATCTACCACAGAAGATATGCTCATCATTCTAGAAGAAAGGAGAATGAAGAAGAATCTCTGCTTGGATCTGAATCTTTTGATCTAGATGATATCCAAACAATGTTGGTTAAAGGCAAGATGAAGAAGATTGGTGAATTTTGGAATGCATCCTCTCTGGTGGACAAAATCAAGATTAGTGATGATCAAGTTGAGTATCTTCTTAGAAAATGTATTTATGTTTCAAGCATTTCTGATTATTTACCGGATAATTTAGTCAAATTTGTTGAAGAGAGAATGTTACTGGAAGGTTCACAAGGATATAAGTTATGATCCATGGTTGAGAAAATATGTGCTAAAGCTAAGAAAAAATAATCTAAACACATTAATGAGAAAAAGAAATGCATTAATGAAATTTCAGACATCTATAAGTATTGTCTTTGATGGCCTGTTGTAGTTGACAATTTTAGAAGCAAGATTGAAGCAATTGAATCTGAAATGAGTAACATTGGAGATAATTTTGATATCTTCAAAGAAAAAGAAGGAACAAAAGGATAAGATTTGGAGAATTGCAAGTAGAGTTGATTACTGTTCAAAGACAAAGAGAAGATGTGAAAAAATTCTAGCTTGTTAAGGAGATTGTTGAGGTTCGATTAGATCATCTCTTTGGAATACTCCATGATGCAAAATATTGTGAAAGTCAGTGCTCATCCACAGGTTGGTCATCCTCTTTAAAAATTTTGGTTGTGCTAGAGAGAATGTGCACGAGAATGGATTCTATTGTGTTTTCCTAGAAGAAGATCCTTCCAATCATGAAAGAGAGATACAAGAAAGTGTTTCAAGTGAAGAGTGTTATTTTTTCTTGAGTTTTTGTTGTTTTTCTATTGTGGAAAAAATGATGAGAGAAAATAAAAGTGAAAAGAAAAATGAAAACATGATGAGAAGAAAATTTGAATTGATGAACAAAGGGGGGGTTTCTAGAATTTTTTAAAGCTTTAAAAGTTTTGCATGTCTGAGAGTTTTTTTGAAATTTTTGAGTTTTGGAAGTATTAGAGTTTTAAAATTTTGAGAATACAATTTCACCATGTCAAATATGTTCACATCCTATTTTTGGTCACCCTTTTCCATTGATGTCAAAGGGGGAGAGATTTGGAGAGTTTTGGAGAAATTGTAGGGGAAATATTTTTGGAGAGATTGTCATACACTTTTTTTGGCACATGTTGCCATCAATGACAAAGGGGGAGATTGTTGGAAGAATGAAGAAGGCCAGTCTTTGTTTTTTCATTGATGTCACCATGTCGATTAAGGTGTCAGGTTGGTTTGATACTCTAAACTAGTATGAAGAATAGGTTTACATCCTCTGTTGTTTTTGGTCTGGTATTTTGGTCTACATTGCCCCTCCGGTGATCATTGTTGGTTATAGTTTTGGGAAAAGGTTTATGAATGTTGGAAGCATGCAAGTATGCAATCTGGTGTGTTCATATGATTATATGGCGAGTTGGCATTGGTTTGGTATTACATTTTATTATTAGGTCTATTCATGAACGACCTAATAATAAGTTAATGGTTTAATTTATGTTATGGATATATGAGCAACCTATCTTTGGTCCTATCCGACATGATATAGCATGATGCATGGTTGAATTAATTTTGGATAAGTTTTGTATGAAGCTGGCAGTTATGCTTTTATGTGTTGCATCTAATTAGGCCAACCTAATTGATGCCTATGGACAATTCATATATATATATATATAGGATGGTTTGGATATTAAATATGATGTGAAGAAGAGTGAATATTAGTCTGCTAACATGCGAATTCTCTAATAATCAAAGGAATTGAACTTGCACTTGAGGTGTAACTCCATCAATTCATATTTTGGATGTCAATCATTTTGCTCTATAATCCTTTTGTAGGTAGTGAGCCTCCTTGTTTGGACAATGATTCCTACTTGTAAGTAGTGAGATTTATATTTGGCAATGAGCCTCTTTTGTATCCAATTTTGGAACTATTATATATTGTGAGCTAATCCTCACCATGGTTTTTCCCTCATTGGGTTTTCCACATAAAATTTTGGTGTTCATGTTTTTGTGGTATTATGTTTTGGTAATTCTCTTGATTATCTTTTCTATCATCTATATTAGAGTAATTAATGGTGTTTGTTCAATAATTTTAAGAAGATACGGATTCACCGCCCCCCCCCCTCTCAATATCTTGGATATTCAACATATGAGTATCCTTTTTCATACTAGTTATTTTCTTTAGCTTGAATATTCACATAGTATCATATGATAGCTAAAGTGGGGCTAAATGTAGTGTCAAAAAAAGTAGTCCTTTTTCACACTTAATATGGGAATAATAGATGCAAAATTAACTTAATTGTGCCTTGGGTTAGTGTTGTAATGTGTTGTACACATTCACATTCCCTTTTAAAACTAAATGTATTAAAATTATACCTTGTTAAAAGTGTTGTAAAGTGTTGTAACATAATTTCACACTTTTCTAGGGTTGCTTTAATCAATCGAGCCTCATGGGCCCCTTTTCAAGTAAAATGTACCTAAAATTTACCTTATTTATGGTGTTGTAAAGTGTCGTAACACACTTTCACACTTCTCTAGGGTCTCATTAATTAATTATGGCTATTTGGCCCTCTAATTCAAACTCAAGCCCTCTTAATTACATTTCTGAGAGATCAATCTCGACATCCATAATTCAAATTGTAAAAAATTTAATTAGGCAAAATCAAGGTCCTAGAAATTGGTGCTAGGACCCATTCGCCCTATGTGGAAAATGGGTCCTCCCTCTATAGGACCCCCCTTTCTTTGCACATTTGACATGGGTTTTTGATGTTCTTTCTCCCCCTGAAGGAAAGGTCCTGGAAACTTGTGCCAGGACCATTTGCCCTGGGTGGAGAATGGGTCCTCGCTTAATATGGACCTCCTTTTTGAATTTAATTCTAGTGGGGTTTTAATAATTTTCAGTTCCAAATATAAGGTCAACTTGAATTATTTGAATCTGGGGGTTAATTCTCAAATTATGTATAAATACAAGGTTATTTACATAATTTCACCTAGAAGAAGATTTTGAGCAAGCTAAGAAGCAAATAAATTTCATGAGATCAAGCATTAATTTTCAAGAAACAAGAAAGAGTGAAGTTTGGAGTAGCATTATGGGTCTTCAAGCTCATTTTATGTCCAAGATCAAGCATTATTGAAGGTTGCTGATAAATGCCTATGGAGAATCATGAGGGATTCTAGGTGTTGGGAGATGCAAAACACATACAACCAAGCCTAAGGACTTGTTTCCCAAGTGATTCCATCTTCTATAATCATCCTATTTGTAGCCTACAAGAGGTATATTCAAATTTGTGGCTTATTAAGGGGATTAGACATTTCCTTTAGCGATTCATTGGATTTGTTCTTGTTACACTTAGGGTTCTATTCTAACACAATTGGATAGAATTTTGTTTACATTCTCATAGATCTTAGTCTTAGACACACTTAAGATTAGGATTACATACAAAATTACATGTTTTAGATTTTCATTCATCATCAAAGGTTTAATTCCCAACAAGGGGTTTGACAGAGGCAAACCCCTATCCACCAATAAGCTACCAATTTTTTCTTGTAGGTTATTGGCAGATACAGATCCGAAAATAGGAATTTCAAAGTGCTGGGGAAAAGAGAAGACCTGGAAGTAACAAATCAAATTTAGAGATTTCTAGAAGGACCTAGCAAGACCCATCCACCTTTAGTGGTGAATTAATCCTTGTTAAGGATTGAAGGGAATTAGATTTTACATTGTACAAGCTTCTGTTTCAAGTTTAGATCTCCCTGAACAATCCTACCAGGACCCATTCACCTTTGGTGGTGAATGAGTCCATGTTAGCAATCTAGAAAAGTCATATTTGGTTAGGTGCACAACATTATCCCCTTCTTGTTTTTCTAGAAAAGTTACAGTTTCATCCTATTTTTTGTTAGATTTATGCATTACATGTGTTAGACCTAGAATTAGGGTTTTCATTTTAGTTTAATTCCTTCTTCTCAAATTATGATTTAGCTCACCACCTCATCCTTTCATAAAAGAAAGATCACAAGATCTCTAAATCTTGACTCAACTCACCTCTTGGGTTGATATTTGTTTCAAGATTCTTGGATCTCATATTTTGAATGAAACCCTAACTAGACAAAGGGGGTTAGAATTCATTGACTTCTCCCTTTTTCCATGTTTTAGTGAGATTACAGTCAACTTTGCGGGATGGAAGAACCATTTCCTCTTTGCATCCTCGCTCATCTTCTCTATTACATAAAATGGATTGGAGAACCACATCATCTTCATCCTGGGTATATTCTCTTCAACCTCTTTCTATCTATTTTAGCTCTCACATGTTGGAATACATATGCTCGCTAAAGTGGGAGAAAAATGTTAAGTGGATTTTTGTTAGCGACACTAGTGTGGCATGCAAATTTCTACATGTCGCACAAATGTCCTAAAAATATTCCTAACTCTATGGATATTGGTATGTTACACTTCCTGGATTGCCCGTGAAGTGTAACGCCTCTGTGAGTAGCAGACACACCAAAAATTCGTTCTTGCATCTCTTTATTGCAAAAATTTGAGATCTAAGCTTCATGTCAAAGTATATGCAAGTTCATGTTTTTATATTATCATTGTTTGTGAAGGCTAGCCTTTTGTAGGTCTCCAAGAAATTCAACAAAGATCTAAGACCTTGAGGTGGTATGCATTACTTTAGTCATTCAAGGAAGTCATTGAAGGGTGGTGAGTTGTAGCACTTTGTTGATTCATCATTCCTTCCTACCATTTATCTTTCCTATCTAATGTAGGAGAATCTAGGGTGTAAGAGCAATCTTACATCAACCAAAAACAAAAGTGATGTTTCTTTTGAATAAGGGCTAGTTGATTTGCGTTGCTAAGTATGAATATTTCTAGAAGTTTTGGCTTTGAGCCTCAAACTTATCTCTTATCACTTGCCAAAGAAGATGGACTTAGTCATTTCCTGCACAGTCTTATCGGACTTCATACTTCAATATTTTGTCTTACTCTTTGTCAAAAGTGATCAAACAATGGGCTTCGATGTTATAACTTAGGATTTAACTTAGTTTCTCAGTGGTAAATCTTATGGATGAACTCCAAATCCCGACACCCGAAAGGAAAGGATTTAGCGAAGGAAATTTTCAAGCTCATTCCTTGAGTTATTTGTTGTGTTTAAGGTATGAAGTATAAGGGAAGGGCGATCCCTAACCCCCTAATGATTTTGACTCAGTTTGGTTCGCACAAGGTTTCAGCATGGTGAAATGTGGTGGGTGACATTTGGGTGACTTGATTCACATCTCTGTTGTGAATCAAAAGGCACAATTTTAATGATTTCATTTGGCATGATTTGGAGGTTCACGTGAAGAGTTGAAATGGATTTTTGTTAATAAATTTGGATGAATGACGTGTTGGCATAGAAAAATGAGAAAACAACTCTAGTTTGATCTAGTTATTGATTGGATGGAGAGATGGTACTACGATAATGCATTGAATCTAGACAAGGTTGTTGTTTCTTGATAGTGAATATTTTTGAGAGATAAAAAACTAATTAGAATGGGAATGTGGAGGTTGGCTTTTAGGGATTGGTTGACTTGGCAATGATATGTGTTAGGATCATATTGTGGCTATGACTCAAAATGACATTATTGCATATTCATGTAATTGAAAATCCCATGTGGTTATTTGGCATGTTGTAATTCTATTTTCAGAAATAATTAGACAATCTCAGTCTCCTTCTTGCATGTGTTGTGCTATTTTATGTTTTTGTTGTGTTCTTTCATATTGTAGGGGGAGTCTCCCTTCATCAAGTGGTATCAAAGCACATTTTCTTGAGTATGTAATAGATCGTCAAGTGTGAGGTAGTTGTACCAAGGTTTGTGGTTGTGGGCTTGCGGGAAAAGATGCAACCACGAAGAAATCAAGGTGAAAAGAATGTTGGAATACCAAAAGAGGGATTTAGAGCCCTCTAGAGACAAGTTCAAGCATTACAAGAGGATTTGTATAGTAGAATTTATGTTAGAAGAATAGATGGAAATTGAAGATGAGGAAGGAGAAGGAAATTTCGAGGAAGAAGAGGTACCAGCTAGAGATCCTGAAGATGATATGATATTTAGGGTCATTTCCAAGTTGGAAAGAGATCAAAGATTGATGTTTCTACATTTTGTAGAAGTCTTAACCCAAAATATTTCATTGATTGGATCAATGATATGGAGAATTATTTTGAGTATGAGGAGGTGGAAGATCCTTCAGGTCAAATTTGCTAAAACCAAGCTGAAATGGTGGAAAGAAGTCTAATTGGAAAGAAATCGAAGATGAAAAGAGAAAATAATAAGATGGGACTGAATGGTGGAAAATCTAAAGAGACAGTTCATTCCTATGGACTATGAGAAATATTTGTTGAAAAGGATGCAAGGGTTGAAATAGGAAGGAAAATCTGTCAAGGAGTACACTGAGGAATTCTATCGGATCCTTATAAGATATGGTCATTTTGAGGCTAACAAGGAGAAATTCCCCCATTACATAAATGGGTTGAAGCTGAGTATTCAGGAAGAGATGCTTATGGTGAGAATGTCTACCATTGAAGATGCATACTAGTTTTCCTTGAAGGTGGAGGAAAATTTAAATAGAAGATTTGAAAGCAAACAAAGAGGTCAAGGTGGAAAGTTTGGTGGAAGGTCATATGGTGGTTGAGATAGGGAAAAAATGAAGAATGAAGGGTCCAGTAGCAACTAGAACTAGAAAGGAGATAACAACTATCACCCTTGTGATCAAAATGATGGAGAGAAAAGAGGAAGAGGAAAAGGCCAAGAAGAGGAGGTTTTTTTTTAACCTATTTTCAATGTGGAGGGGAAGGACATCAAGCCTATGAGTTTCCTCAACATCAAGGAAGATAAAATAGAATACTTGAAGGAAATGCACGAGTTGCTCATGTGGATGAATATGTCAAGTCTTCACATTTTGAAGATGCTAAAAGAGGAGAAGTTCTTGTTGTGAGAAGAACTTTGTTGAAAGAGGAGAAAGAACCAGAACAAAGAAATAACATGTTTTGTATAAGATGCAAGTGTGAAGGAAAGGTTTGTAATGTTATCATTGATGGAGGTAGCATTGACAACCTTGTTTCGAAGGAAATGGTTAATAAGTTGCATTTTGAGAGAAGAAGGCATTTGATTCCATACCGGATTTATTGGTTCCAAAAGGAGCATAAAGATTTGATCAATGAACAATGCCTGGTAAAGTTCAAAGTTGGAAATTGTCATGATGAGGTACTGTGTGATATTATTCTTATGTATTTTTGTCATATGTTTTTAGGAAGACCATGGCAGTTTGATCAACATGCAATAAATGATGGACATGCTAACACCTATTCATTTACAAAGGATGGAGTTCATCATAAGTTGAAACCCCTTAAAAACCAGAGCAAAAGGTATGCAGTAATGCCAAAATTTGTTTGGTTGATGGAAGGAAATTTTTATCAGGTATGAAACATGAACATATGTGTTATGCTTTGATTCCTAGAGTTGATAGAAAATATGATAAGGAGATACCCATAGAGGTTTCTGATTTACTAGATGATTTTCAAGATATTGTGTTTGATAATGTAATTGAGGGATTGCCTCCAATGAGAAAAATCTTGAAATCATCAGTTGGATCTGATTCCTAGAGCTAGTTTTCCAAAGAAGGCAACCAATCGAATGACTCTAGTAGAAAATGAAGAATTGAACAAACAAGTGCAAGAGTTGTTATAGAAGGGATTGATTTGTGATAGTTGGAGTCCATGTGCAATACCTATTGTACTAACAACAAAAAATGATGGAGGATGGAGGATGTGTATAGACTCTTGATCCATCAATAAGATTACCATTAAGAATAGATTTCCTTGCCAAGGATGGATCACATCATGGATTGTTTGAGTGGAGCTGAATATTTTATGAAGATAGATTTGAAGAGCAGATATTACAATATTCAGATTAGAGAAGGAGATGAATGGAAGACAACCTTTAAAACAAAGGAGGGCTTGTACGAGTGGTTAGTCATGCCTTTTGGGCTAACCAAAGCATCGAGCACCTTCATGCAGATCATGAATGAGGTATTGAAAGAATTCTTAGGAAATTTTGTTATTTTTTATTTGGATGATATTCTAATTTTCAATAGGACACTGGAAGAACATTTGATGCATATATCAAAAAAAAATCTGAGAAGCTAAGAGGAGAAAATTTGTTGATTAATTTGAAGAAATGTAGCTTTGTGAAGAAATAATTGGTATACATGGGATTTTTTGTCTTGGTTGATGATGTTAGGATGGGCCGAGAAAAGGTTAAATCTATCATTGAATGGCCTACACGAAGGAGTGTCACTGAGGTGAGACCTTTTCATGGGTTAGAAAGTTTTTAAATAAAATTTATTAGAGGTTCCAATAGTATTTGTGCACCCCTAACTAAAATAATGAGAGGAGATAGAAAGGTGTTCAATCAGACCACAAGAGCAATGAAGAGCTTTAAGCTGCTGAAAAGGAAAGTCACAAAGCATCCTATTTTGGAACTTCCATATTTTAGTAAGGTATTTCAAGTAGACTATGATGCTAGTGGCAATGCCATTGGATCTATTTTGAGTCAAGAAGGTAAAACCATTATTTATTTTAGTGAAAATTTGAATGATGCAAAGAAGAAGTATTATGTTTATGATCGATAGTTTTATGCTATAGTCTAGGCTTTGAAGAAATGGAGACACTATTTTTTGCCAAAAGAGTTTTTTTTATTTACTAATTATCAAGCTTTACAATATTTGAATAGTCAGGGGAAGTTAAACAAAACACATTTGAAATGGGTTGAATTTTTGCAAAGTTATACATTTATCTTGAAGCATAAGAGTGGAAGGTATAATAGAGTTGTAGATGCCTTAAGTAGGAGGAAAAGTTTGTTAACAAAAATGCAGGTTGAATTTGTTGGGTTCAATGAACTCAAGAGTTTGTATCCAGAAGATCTTGATTTTGCAGAGGCTTGGAGATCTTGCATGGAACCTATCACTTTAGATAGGAAAAAATTGTTGGATTTCATAATCCAAGATGGTATGTTGTTTAGAGGAAACAAGTTGTGTATTCCGAGGAGTTCTATGTGAGAGAACTTGATCAAGGAGAATCATAGTGGAGGATTAGTTGGACATTTTGGTCATGATAAGACAATTGCTAATATTAGAGAGTGCTATTACTGGCGATAATTGCAGTAGGATGTAAAGAATTTTGTGCAGAGTTGTAGAGTATGTTAGATGGCTAAAGGAGTATGACAAAATATTGGGTTATATCAACCACTACATATACCAAAGAAGCCATGGGAGGACATTAGTATGGATTTTGTTCTTGGTTTGTCAAGGACACAGAGAGAGGGCATGACTCAATATTTATGGTGGTGGATAGATTTTCTAAGATGGCACATTTTATTCCTTATAAAAATACGATTGATGTTCATGTTACAGACTTGTTTTTGAAAGAGGTGGTGAGATTTCATGGATTACCCAAGAGCATATTTTTGGATCGAGATACCAAGTTTATTGGTTATTTCTAGAGGAAATTGTGGAAGAAGTTGAAGACTGATTTGAAGTTTAGTTTTTCAGACCATCCACAGACCAATGGACAAACAAAAATGGTGAATAGGAGTTTGGGAAACCTACTATGATGCTTGGTAGGAGATAAACCCTAGGATGGGATTTGATTTTACCACAGGCGGATTTTTCTTACAACAATTTTGTTGATATGAGTGTTGGTAAACAACCATTCTAGATTGTATATGGGAGCAGTCCAAGAAATGCTTTTGAGTTGAGGAAGATGGATAAGGGAGAAAAGACAAGTGTTGAAGCTACAAATTTTGTTGAGCATATAAATAATTTACATGAGGAGGTGAGAAATCACATTAATAAAATGAATAGTCAATCTAAGACTAGGTTAAATAATAAAAGGAGACATAAGGAATTTCAAGTTGGAGATGAAATCATGGTTCACTTGTGGAAAGAGAGATTTCCAGTTGGTACTTACAATAAATTGAAAATGAGGAAGTTTGGGCCATGTAAAATCTTAAAGAAGCATGATTCAGGGAATGCTTATAAGGTAGAGTTGCTTGAAGAAATTCATATTTCACATGTGTTCAACATTTAAAACTTGATAGAGTATCATCAAGAAGTAATTGAAGAAGAATTGGTAAGAGCACAGTGGAATATCCTTGCACCTACTTCAGAGAAGGAAGAGATTGAAGAGATTTTGGATAGTCATATGGGTAGGAGCATAAGAACTAGACAATATTCATAATACTTAGTGAAATGGAAGGGAGGACCTATTGAAGATTATTCATGGTTGTCTGAGGTTGAGGTAAACCACCCTAGTTTTTCTCTAGCCCTTGAGAAGTGATAGGTTCACTTTTTAAATTACCCTAGGTGTCTGATGTAGGAGCATCCAAGGTGTAAGAGAAATCTTGCATCAACCAAAAACAAAAGTGATGTTTCTTTTGAATACTTGGGCTAGTTGATTTGAGTTGCTAAGTATGAATATTTCTAGAAGTTCAGGTTTCGGGCCTCAAACTTATCTATTATCGCTTACCAAATAAGATGGACTTATTCATTTCTTGCCCAATCTTATCAGACTTTGTACTTCAAGCTTTTGTCTTACTCTTTGCTAAAATTGTTTGAAACATCGAGCTTCAGTGCTACGACTTAGGCTTTAACTTAGTTTTTCAGTGGTAAAGGTTATGGAGGAGCTATGAACCCCGATACTTGAAAGGAAAGGAGTTAGAAAAGGAAACTTTTGGGCTCATTCCTTGAGTTTTTCAATGTCTTTAAGGTATGAAGTATGAAGGACGGGCGATCCCTGACCCTCGACAAGTTTGACTCTCACAATTCCATCAAATACTTATTTTGACTTGGTTTGGCTCATGTGGGGTTGCGGCATGGTGACATGTGGTAGGTGGAATTTGGGTGACTTGATTCACATCTCTGTTGTGAATCAAAAGGCATAATTTTAATGATCTCATTTGGTACAATTTGGAGGTTCACGTGAAGAGTTGAAATGACTTTTTGTCAATAGATTTGTATGAATGACTTATTGGCATTGAAAACAAGGAAATAACTCTAATTTGATTTGGTTGTTGATTGGATGAAGAGATGGTACTATAAAAATGCATTGAATCTGGGCAAGGTCGTGGTTTCTTATTGGTGAAGATTTTTGAGAGATAAAAAGTTGAGTAGAACAAGAATGTAGGGGTTGGATTTTGGGGCTTGGTTGACTTGGCAATGATATGTGTTAAGAGATTATTGTGGATGTGACTCAGATTGAAATTATTGTATATTGATGCAATTGAAAATCCCATATGGTTATTTGGAATTGAAATGGTGAAAATTGGTGTCTCCTTTCACCTCTAGGGTTTTGAACCTAAAAGGAAAGGGCCAATCTTCACACACTTCACTCAAGAACAACCCTTGAGATCTCTTTGCAAAGGAGAGAGAGATCTTGTAGGAGGGTTGTCCTAAAGGATGAATGAGATCTAATGAGGGGTTCACCACCAATTTTAGACTTGGAAAAGATAATGATATGAAATATGTAAAACAAAACCCTAATTGAATGCAAACTAACTCTAAATGACATAGAAATATTAATGATATTCGACAAAAAACTATAAAAATGGAACGTGTGTACCTAGAAAACTAGAGAAGGAAAAATAAAGATCTGAACCACTGAAAAATATACTGTCAAGGCTGATTGGGACTCATTTTCTAGGTTGGGCGAATTAGTCCTATTTCTGGAAAAATGTGCAAGAACAAGTTTCTACCAAAAGGGTATCCAGATCTGTAAAAACATCTTTCAGGCCTGTATAGTAGGACTCATTCACCACTTGTGGCGAATCAGTCCACTTCTAATTTTTGGAAGTTCTAGACCTGATTTTGTTCCTCTCAGCATACTCTAGTTTTCTTGATTGATTTATAGATCTAAAACTGCAAATTGTCACCTATAAATCTTCTCCAAGTTTCTCCAAGGGTTGATGAAAACTTTGGCAACTTTGATCACTTGACAACTTTTCTCCAATATTTCTCCTTGGTAAGTATACAACCTAAACCTACAAGTCACACACAAAGGAGAGGGGAAAATGTTGTGGGGTTAGTGAATAGGGGTTTTCCTTGGTTAAACCCCTTGTTGGTAATTAAACCTTGAAATGAAAGCAAATAAGAATAGATAATGATGAATGAGAAAAAAGACAATATTATAACTCACTAAACCCTAGCAATAATGTGTTGCAAATGTGATTGAAATGGATGTGGTTCTTGAATCTTGCTTGAATGATGTTGATCTTGCTTGAAACACTTGCTTGAATCATAAACTCTACATCATAATTGTTAGGACAATAACAAACATGATATATGAAATCCTTGACATGATGATTGGCACTTGAATGTTGCTCTAAAATGCTTGATAATATGCCCTTGAATGCTCTTGAATTCTCTTGTGAATGCTCAAATGATCTTATGAAATCTCTTGAATTATATGTCACTTGATTGCTTGCTAGGAGAAAATGATAGAAAAAACATTGCATTTATAGTCAATTATGCAAGAATTCCTGAAATTACAACACTACAAGCAGACATCAAATCTAGGAGAATAAAATCATGCCAGAATTTTGAATTTTGGTCACATGGGACTCATTAGCCCAAGATGGTGAATGAGTCCCATCAGACATAATGTATGGGACCAAAAACCAAAAGTGTCTAGAAATGTGTGAAAACCAGTTCGAGGCCAAAAGATCCAAGTGCGACCCATTCACCCAAGGTGGCGAATGATTCCCAAATCCCTAAATCTGGGCCACACAAGCCAGAAACACCTGAATTATGATTGGTTACTAATTGGTTGCAGGATTATCCTCAAAAGATGCAATAAATGAGGCTCGTGGATGCAAAATGGGGTCAATTAAAACATAAGGAAGCCCAATTATTAATGACAAGCCTAAAAAAGTGTGAAAGTGTGCTACAACACTTTACAACACTCCAAATAAGGCAAGATTAAAGTTGATTTTAATTAAAATTATGTTTATTATGCTTGGTTATTTGATAAAACCCTTGAAAAGTGTGAAAGTGAGTTACAAAACTTTAGCAAGGTACCATTAAAATAAATTAGTTCACAAGGGCCCAAGACCTAATTTGAATGTCTTATCCACATTACAACACTAAATCAAGGCAACATTAAGCCAAAATCCACAAGGAGGGCCCAAATGAGTGTGAAAATGTCAAGGGATCCATTTTATACACTACATTTAGCCCCCACTTTAGTGAGACGATGATCCTGCTTCAAACTCACACTAAAGTAGACAATCACACACGTCAAGAGGGGTTCAAACGTACCAATGCCAATAAGATGAGACAACAATGATCAAGAGGGGTGATGAAGCCCCTAGGATCAAGGTCCCAAGGAAAATCAACATGGGAACAAAAGAACACACATGAGAATGATGTAAATAGAAACAACAAAGAACAAGCATACATTGCCAAAGATAAAAGAGAGAAAAAGGTAAAAGAGAATAAGATCAAGCTTCGATTTTTTTTTCATCCCGATGTGGACTAGATCTAGACTATTTATCCAAAGAATGCATACTCACTTTGAGGCAATTGAACTCCTTGTTGTTCGCTGGGTGAGAAGTCCTAAAAGGTGAGACACATATAGTCATGGCTGGTATGTTCTCACGCAAGACCACAAGAGAGTGAAAAAAAAGAAAAACCTTTTGGGTCAACATGGAAGAGACATGAATGTCTCGATGTCTTGTGTCATCCCCAAAAGGAAAACAAAATACAAATAAAAAAGATAAAGAAAAATATTTTGGGTCAACATGGAAGAGACATGAATGTCTTGACACCTTGTGTCATCCCCAAAAGGAAAACACAAGACAAATAAAAAAAGATAAATAAAAATATTTTGGGTCAACATGGAAGAGACATGAATGTCTCGACACCTTGCATCATCCTTGAAAGGAAAACACAAGACAAATGAAAAAGAGAAAAATCACAAAAAGGATTATAGAGAAGAATGGAGGTACAAATAGAGGAATTCCACAAAGAGAGAGAGAACATCAAATAGAACATCATGGGGGATCACATTACGCACATGCAATCACACAAAATAAAATGAAAAAGAAAGAAACAAATGCAAAAAGGCTAGTAAGGCACAGGTGATTCAACCAATGAGGAGGTCATCTGCTTCCCAATCATGTGTATTATATACTGAAGGCGAGTAATTGGCTAAAGGGACAAGAGAAAGTGCCGAACTAGGGGAAGCACTAGGTTCAATACTCTTTATAGAAGATTTTTCATCTAAGCTCATGGAAGAGGAAAACAATGTATTCAATTCATTATGCACCTCTTTGTCACTTGTAGCAACCTCGTCATCATCATCTAAGTTGATCACATTAGGTCATATGATAATGTCCCTAGAAGAGTTTACCTCTTGTTGTGGAGGTTGTATTGGAAGATCTTGTTTCAATGGGGAGGGAGGTTGGTCATGTATTGCTTCATTCAAATTTGGATTTTGATTTTGTTTGTTTAGTTCCTCATGTAACTTGCGAGCAATAGCATGATGTATATGCTTACACTCTCTAGCATCTCCATTTCTTTCTTTTCTTTTCAATTTGCATTTATGTAGGAGCGGGTTGATCAACCATAGGTTTTTTTTCTTCCCTAAGGGGAGGAATGGAAGAGACATCAGGAGGTTGTTCGACAACTTTCTCTTTGACTTTGTAACCTTGTTTTATTTTAGGGGGTGTAAGGGGATTGTTTTCATTGTCTCTTGGTCTTGGTTTTTTGGGTCTTTTTTAGGTTCAAGAATGGTTTCATTAAGGATGGTGGACTGAGAGGTTCATGGGGACATGTTTTAGAGGGATAGTTCAGTTATCTTTTTTGCCTTCAACTTTTGAAGAATAAGTCTTCTCTTGGTTTTATAGGTTCCATGGGTTTGGACCAAAAGGCATCTAAGGAAAAATTTCCTTTGGATGACAAGGGGTTGAAGCCACTATGGTGGAACAGTGAATATGTCATTGTCAAAAGGAAATTTTAAGCATTTATACACAAACAAAGGGATAACTTTCATGGAGAGAAGCCACAAGTGGCTTAGCTTCACACAAAATTGATCTGACTGTGGGATGATGGATAATGTGACATATAGTATCTTTGGTCCTATTTGCAATGGTAAGGTGATCAATCCAATCATAGGGGAAGAAAAACCATTGTGTGTCCTGATCCATGCTTTCATTTTATCATATGTGTCTTGATAAAGCTCATGCAAAAGTAAAAAATCCTCGATGATCACATTCTCTCCATAGGCGAGATCTATTAGTATCCCATTAGTGGGCTTGTCATAGATATAGTTGGCTATGTAAAGAGGACCATCAAGTGCATGAGAAATCAATGTCAAGAGGATTCTTAGTTCGACACTTATGAGGGATGATGTCTATCACCCCAACCATTTCATCTATAGGATTATTATTGATAGCAATATTTAGAACAAAATCATTGTTTTCATCATCTGTGTCAACATTGATCACATTATTCTTTGTAGGTTCGCTAGCTTTGACAAATAAAATATTATGTTTTGGCATTGGGTTGGTGGAAATTTGCAAGTTTTGGTTAGGAGGGACAACAAACTTATTTCCTTGATCATTAACAACTCTGATGGAAAGACGATCAGAATCAATGAGGTCTTGCACAAGATGTTTAAGATGCTTACAATGTTTTGTTTCATGTCCATTATATCGTTGATAATGGCAATAAGAATTTGATTTAAAGCTTGGGGGTAAAGGTTTATTGGGATCAAGTGTTTTCACGAGAGGCAAGGTAATCATTTGTTGTTCTAAAAGTTGGGACATTGTGTTATGAAGGGTATTGAGTAAGGGAGTGAATTGTCTTTTTGGGTCCCCATAGCTAAAGGGTATCGAGGCTTTAACAACTACTACTTGGTTATTGGAATTGTGAGTTGTTTGTTGAGGGGGATTGAATTCGAGGAACCCTTTGTTTTGTTTTCTAGAAGTTTGGGAATGGTTTTGGCTTGTAGGTTCAGATATCTCCATTTGGCTAGAAGTGGACTTTGTATCTCTCCTATTAACTAAATTTTGATAATCACAGAGGGTATTACACAAGTTCATGAAGGATGGGAATTTCATCATTGTAAGCTTGTCTTTAATTTTACTTTGTAAATTTTATATGAACATATTTTGAAGGTGAGGTTTGGGGAATTTGACATCAATTTGGGAATAAAGTGATTGATAGGGTGAGATAAAGTCAATTAACATTTCTTCTTCTTTTTGCTTGCATCTCATCAAATCGGCCAAGGTAATATTTGGAGTCATATGCACATGGAAATGGTTTACAAATACATCAGCAAGTTCGTTGAATGAAAATTTTTTGTTGTTTGATAAAGAGGAAAACCATTCCAAGGCAGTGTCTTTCAAAGATCTAGGAAAAAAAATTCCAACAGTTTATCATCAAGGATAAAGTCACTACATAGGGCAGTATAGGCATTGACATGGTTCGAAGGATCTCCCTTTCCTCCATATTTCTAAAATCTAGGCACCTCTACACCTTGTGGCATCGGTGTTCACAATATCTCTAAGGACAATGGATTACTTCAAATATAATATGTAGGTTGGCCATTTTGATTTTGATTGATGGTGGAAACTTGCTTTTGGAGGGATGAAATGGTTTGAAAGAGTTGAGTTATGAGAGGGTCATTGCTTGTGTTATGAGATGGAAGTGACAAAGTTGAAGGGGTGTATGTGTTCGTAGGACAAGTGAATGGAATACTTATATGCGATGCCACATAGGAACTAGGGATGCTAGCAGGAATACCCAAGGAAGGAATTACATTACTAACCTGTTGCATTGTTGTTGGGACTTGAAGAGGGGTATAGGTAGATATTGAGGCAATTGTTTAGGGGGGAGGAATTTGAGTTCCTCCTTGTATTGTAACATTCCTTGTTGGTAAAGGAAAACTAGTGTTTGGGGGGAGATGTTTTCCAAATATTTGAACTATGTTTTTCACAAGGTGAAGCCCATCTTCACTTTCAAGAATTCGGTGAATGTTATCTATCGTAGGGATGAAAATAGTTGAGATGTCATTTTGCACTTGGTATTTTAATTTTGCTAGGTCCTCATGAATTTGAATTATGTTTTCTTGAGAGACACTATCATTCCTTGGTTCAACTTGCATACTACTTGAAGGTAAAGAGTTGTAAAAGGTATTGTCCATATCTAGTGTACTAGTGTCAATACCAGGAGTGAAAGAGCTAGATAACCCAAGATCCACAATGATTGTGCTATCATGGGATGAAATGAGTCTCAAACTTTGTCTCACTATAGTATTAGAAATAGGACACAAAATACTCATGCAAGGGCTACTAAATGTAATGTGAATGCAAATGCAATGTAAGCTAAGAACAATGAAATGCTTATAATTGAAATAGAAAGTAAATAACATCAAACAAAAACTAAATTCTAAATGCCAAAAAATGCAATACAAAATGTGCAGAGAGACTGATTCACCCAAGGTGGCGAATGAGTCCCAGGGATGATTTTTTTCAAAATTTTCAAAAAAATTAATTGAATTTTATGTTTTATGATCTAAATTTGAAATGCAAATGCAAAATTTTAATGATTTTCAATGAAACTAGATGCAAAAATGCAAGCTAAATGAGCTTTCACTAATGCCAAATTTGAAACCCTAGAATGCAAATTAACCAATGCAAATCTTAATGCAACCTAAATCTAGGATGAAAATGCACTCCAAATCAGGAATTTAGGGTTCTAAATGCAGGTTCACCAAAATGAAATGGTGAAAATTGGTGTCTCCTTTCACCTCTAGGGTTTTGGACCTAAAAAAAGGGGGCAATCTTCACACACTTCACTGAAGAACAAACCCTTGAGATTTCTTTGCAAAGGAGAAAGAGATCTTGCAAGAGAAATCTCAAAGGTTGAATGAGATCTAATGAGGGGTTCACCACCAAGTTTAGACTTGGAAAAGACAATGATATGTGAGATGTAAAACAAAACCCTAATTGAATGCAAACTAACTCTAAATGACCTAGAAAGATGAATGAAATGCAACAAAAAATTATAAAGATGGAAAGTGTGTACCTGGAAAATTGAAGATGGAAAAATGGAGGTCTGAATCACTAAAAAATCTACTATTAAGGCTGAGTGGGACTCATTTTCCAAGTTGGGCGAATCAATCCTGTTTCTAGAAAAATGTGCAAGAAAAGGTTTCTTCCAAAAGGGTATCTCGATCTGTAAAAATCTCTATTAGGCCTGTACAATGGGGCTCATTTTCCAGTTGTGGAAAATTATTCCACTTCTACTTTTCTGGAAGTTCTAGACCTGATTCTCTTTCTCTCAGCCTACTCTACTCTTCTTGATTGATTTCTGGATATGAAACTACAAATTTCCACCTGTAGATCTTCTCCAAGTTTCTCCAAGGGTTGATGACAACTTTGGAATCTTTGATCACTTGAGAAATTTTCTCCAATCTTTCTCCTTGGGAAATCTGCAACCTAAACCTGTAAATCACACACAAAGGAGAGGAGAAAATGTTGTGGGGTTAGTGAATAGGGGTTTGCCTTGGTCGAACCCCTTGTTGGTAATTAAACCTTGAAATGAAAGCAAATAATAACAGAGAATGATGAATGAACAAAATACAATGTTGTAACTCACCAAACCCTAGAAATAAGGTGTTACAAATGTGCTTGAAATGGATGCAATGGATGTGGTTCTTGACTCTTGCTTGAAACACTTTCTTGAATCATAAACTCTACATCACAATTGTTAGCACAATAACAAACATGATATGTGAAATCCTTGACATGATGATCAGCACTTGAATGTTGCTCTAAAATGCTTAATAATCTTCCCTTGAATTCTCTTGTGAATGCTCAAATGCTCTTGTGAACTCTCTTGAATTCTATGTCACTTGATTTCCTATTAGGAGAAAATGAGAGAAAGAACCTTGTATTTATACTCAATTATGCAAGAATTCCCGAAATTACAACACTACAAGACGACATCAGATCTAGGATAATGAAATCCTACCAGAATTTTGAATTAAATTTGAATTTTTCTCACATGGGTCTCATTCGCCCAAGATGGCGAATGAGTTCCATCAAACATAATGTATGGGACCAAAAACCAATAGTGTCTAGAAATGTGTGAAAACCAATTCGGGGCTAAAAGATCCAAGTGAGACCCATTCTCCCAAGGTGGTGAATGAGTCCTAGATCCCTAAATCTGGGCCACACAAGCTAGAAACACCTAAATTATGATTGGTTATTGATCGGTATCAAGATTATTCTCAAAAAGATGCAATAAATGAGGCTTGTGGATGCAAAATGGGGCCAATTAGAGCATGAAAAATCCCAATTATTAATGGAAAGCCTAGATAAGTGTGAAATTATGTTACAACACTTTACAACACTCCAAATAAGGCAAGATTGAAGTTAGTTTTGATAAAAATTGTGTTTATTATGCTTGGTTATTTGATAAAACCCTAGAAAAGTGTGAAAGTGAGTTACAACACTTTAGCAAGGTACCATTAAAATACATTAGTTCACAAGGTCCCAAGACCTAATGTGAATGTGTTATCCACATTACAACACTAAATCAAGGGCCCAAATGAGTGTGAAAATGTCAAGGGATCCATTTTTCTACACTACAGGCAGGTTATAATTCTATTTTCAAAAATAATTAGACAATCTCAGTCTCCTTCTTGCCTATGTTGTGTTATTTTATGTTATTTTTGTGTGCTTTCAAATTGTAAGGGGAGTCCCCATTTCATCATTATCATTGACATTGTCATGGTGTAAGTGGAAACACAAACATGGGTTTTGACTAAAGCAAGTCCCTAAATGGCACAAATTTGCCTCTCTTTGATTATGGAGGTTTTAGGTTTGAAGGAGATTGAAGGAAGCTTGAAGATCCATTGTCCATTGTTGCATTCAAAACCCTACACCTTGTCAACTCATAAAAACTCACCTATAGAATTATTTAACAAATTTATAGGCGAGAATCGGGAGCTTAGATTTGACATTAGAGGACTGCGAAAACATATCCAAGACACCCCTACAAGGACAAGGATTTCGTTGGGCGCCTATGTCCTCTTATTTTGATTGATACCAAATTCTTTGAATAGGTACACAATACTCTGCCTTTCCTAGATCTACCTGCAAATCTTTGTTACAACCTATCAATTGTCATAATCTTGCAATTTTCATATTAGGGCACATAGTCTAATTAACTTAATCAAGGAAAATAAATTCAAACCCATTTCCAAGGCTAAAAAATATGTAGATCTAGGTCTAATTGGCTCACCTTCATGGTTGAAATTTAATCTAAACACCTTGTTGATTTGCATCATAATGTACCCTTGAAAAAGGAGTAAAATTAATCCTAAGTTTAGACATTAAACTTAGGGTTCCCTTTTTCAATGTTACAATCTTAATCCTCTAGATTTGATGCATGTGTCCACTATATTCCATTATCCTCCAACCCATATCTACTCAATATAGCCTTAATCACATTCAAGTTGTTCATTCTCAAGCAATTGATTTTTTATAGATGGTGATTAGAAACATGCCCTTGGAAAAATAAGCTTCTAGATCCATGAAGACAATCCCACCCATAATCTACATCACCCACATAGGAGAACCAATGAAGAAGGTAGTGAATAAAAAATCAATAATAAAATCATGAATGTGCCACCTAACAAGTCCATATATCTAATAATAGATCTAAAACATATTTATTTTCATAATGAAACGCTAAAATTATAGCTTCCTATATCCTCAATATCTTTGAAAGACCAAAATTAATTTCCTTCCATCATCAAATAAATAAATGATAAGCTTTTAAGGTTCCATATTGACATGCCTGTGATTGTTATCTATGAATTATAGCAACCATGATAACCAATCATCATTTATAAGTGTAACAAGATCTTGTCATTCATTAATGTCCTTACTTTCCATAAACTAAGCTAGAAAAATGTATACCTTTATTAGCCAAGAAAACCACTACTCTATTATGTTCCTAATAACAATGGATCATTTGTGAATCTGATTCTCAGGTGGTGGTGACTTTGTTGAAGAGGCAACAATTAGAAGATGTCAATTAACATTTAGGTTTGATTATAAAATAGATTCTTAATCTGTGTGCTTTCTTAGAATCTGTTACTTTCTATCACATTCCTAGAGAATGGAATGGAGTTGTGGATTGTTTGGCCAAATGGGCCTCCGATCATTTGCAAAATTAAAATGTTGTGGATAGGGGTCAATTACCCCTGGATTTGTCTCAAAAGTTGGACCACTTAGTGGAGATTGACAGGGGTTTGTAATGCCCTTGCTTTGTTCTTCTTTGTTTTAGTTTGAATAATTTTTTACCCCTCTTTTAGTGTTACTAAAAATGGATCATTGCAATTTTCTCAAATTTTATTTTCCAAACTAAAATTTCCTCCAAGATGGCTCTAAGTTTCCAATTAGAATAGAAACATTTCTTCGAAGTATTTACCACTATTTTTGAATCTCCCTCTACAACTATATTCTATCATCCTTCGACATATACAACTTTCAATCATACAATAAATGCCTCTCATTCTATGCTTTTCATTTATGGCCTATGTTGAACTCCTCCTAACACAAAATCACATTTAGACACAAAGCATATAACCAACACCATAGGGCTAGGATTACCTTGTGATACACAATCAAATTTTAATTTATCCCCTTCCAAAAAACTTTCCATTTTCCCTTTCTTCCACTATCTATAGGAACAACTAATCCATTAACAAAAGAGCATTAATTACAAATATGTACATTATTTCTAATCCTAATATTTGAAACTAAAATAATAGAAATTTAACAAATTGTCTCAAACCTAATATATTTTAACAATGAACTATGACCATTTCAATTCCCACAACCTAATAATGTTTTATGAGTTTGATATCTTCATGAATGAAATATGACTATTTTGACACATATATCTTCACCAATAAACTATGTTCATTTTTTACCTACACTCTAATAAATATTTGTACAATATATTTGAACATCAATTAATCATTCACTATTTCAACATCTAAATTAAATAATTTTACATGAAGTAATATATTTTTCAAAAAAAATCATTTCAACATCTACAACCTAATATTTTCTTTTACTACTTTCTAACTTATTTAAGAAACGGTGATAATTTCTTCAAATGATCAAAATCCTCCCTTCAAACATTTTATAACTTTCAACCCACTAAAACTTTAAAATTTAATATACTAATAATATTAGGTTTCAACCAATTAACCTAACCAACATCAATACATGTAGATCAATAATCACTAGCAATAAACTAAGTACAAGAGAGAATAGTAAAAATCAAAATTCAAATATAAGGGAAAGAATTTCAAAAACTCTTATTCAAAAGAAAAGTGAGAGTTGGAGAGAGATCTAGAGATAATAAAGTTTGAGATGGTTTATTTATTGAGTTGTTTCGATTGGTAGTCATAAAAATACAAAAAATATAATAATAATCAATATTTAAAAATGGTCTATTGCATGCAAATAAAATCATGATTGCATTAACATTTAGATTGGAATAAATTTTCAAGAGAATTTATGGTCATTTGGCATCTTGATAATTAGTTTAAAGAATGAGGAATTGACTAAAAAAATAAAACTTTACATTGAGATTTATAAATGAATGACATAGAGTAAAATTGTGTACATTGTATTTTCAATTCTATAATATCCACTTATCCCCACAAATCCATCTCATTCCTTAAACACCTTATTTATTGTCATAATTTCATTACACATGTATCATTGATCTAGTTCAATTTTTGTGCATGAATCTAAACCCCAAAATTTAAAATTTAAACCTTTGTTGTCTTTTTCCCTTGACCATTTACAATCAAACAATGAATTTTCTAAATTATACATTTGGTTGGTGTATTTAATGACCAGTTCTAATTCAAATGAATCATCTACAACACATCTACGAGTCATTTGTAAGCACTCCAAAAATCGGGTTTGGTAAACTTTTTTCATGTGACCTGCTATGCACCTAGTAAACTTTACACCCTCTAGTACCACAAGGATAAAGGAGAGACTAGACCTCGTGACCTCTTACCTGCAATAAGATGCTTTAGCCAATCGAACCAGGCCTTCCACCTCTAAAACAAATAAATTTCAAACTATAAAGTTGTCTCAAATTATATAGATTTAAATCCACACATCAAAAAATCAATTTTACATTCATATAAATAGTACTTTGTTAGATTTGTAAGTTAAGAAACATCTTAAATACACACCCAAAAATCAATTTTACACTTATATATGCTAGTAGAAAAATAGTACATTGTTAAATTTGTAAGTTAAAGAAAACACCATAAAATACACACCCAAAAATCAATTTTACACTCATATACCCAGTACATATAACTAATTGATTTCTAAGAATTGAATAGTTTTATAGGTATAGAAGAATATTCCTCTTTATAAACACTCACCAAAAAGAAAGGTACTCTAGATCCATTCTATATATTAAAAGCTAAGCTTCCCTACAGTCCAAAAGGCCATAACTTATGGTCCTTCAAAAGGACCTTCCCCTCGCCTATCACGAGGGAATTGTTTTGCCAGCCAATCCCAAGTAAGTTGACAACTGTTAACAGAAAGTCATTTCCACTAGAGGCGTGTGCAATTAGTACACTGTCCGTGATAATAAGAAAGCCCTGTCAATTGACGTAAGATAATTTCACAAATATATCTTTTCCCCTTGCTGGCTAAAGTTGTGCCGTAACTGAATATTTTCCCAGATCTTGGTGGGCCCCACCCACGTAACTCGAGCCCGACACGTTGCACGGACAACCTGCTCCGCGTGGTACTCATAAATTATTGCTTTGGATTTGACGAAGGCGTATCTGAAGGATTAAATTGGCGGATATCGCTATCTTACTGTTTTCTGTACATATTTGTACTGCCAATTTGGCGGTTTGGATAAAATCAATGTAAGTCTAGCTGCAGTTTTAACTATTTGTGATTGGTGGCGTCTTTATGTTTAGGGTAGTGGGGCCCGCCAGGACGATAGGTACCTTGCACGTAGCACGAAAAATGTATTTTGGGATTAGTGCATGGCAGAAGGGGTGTACCGGAACCTATTGTGTGTATCCATCCATGTAATGATGGATGGATATACAATGTGTATAAGGTATGTATGTTTGTGTGTTGCCAATGGCCATGGACAATGGGGTTTTTGGGGATTGAAAATGAGACCTTCGGAATGTCTCGTGTACTTTGTAGGACTTGCACTTGTTTTGGGAATGAGTGATTTTGGGCTTTTGTTTGTTGGGTTGGGTTGGGTTTGTTGAGATAGTGTGAAGGATTGGGGTAGATTTTGATGGATGGAGAAATCTAAAAAGGTTTTTATGGAGTCAAAAGGAGAGGTTTCAAAAAAAAATATTGGGTTTTAAGTGTAGTTATATTGGATATAAAAAGAAGAGTTAAATTTGAATAGATTGAGATTTTTTATAAAGTTATAGGATTTGATTTCAAAAGCATGGTTTGTTTAGATCTTCTTTAAAAAAGAGTTGTTTTGTTTTGTACTATTTGTTGTTACATGTCTTTTTAGGATGTTTCATTATAACGCTCATTATTAGGGGGGCGCTTGGTTGTCCTTGCCACATGCATTGTAAGATAAAAGATGAGTTTGTTCTATTGTTTGTTTGTTGATTAGGTTGATTAGTTGAGACATCCATTTTTCACATAAAAGATTAAGTTAATTTTTAATGGTATGAAAGCTTCTTTTTATCCATTAAATTTTGAGCTTAAGGCATAAATTGTTGTTTCAAATAAAAAAATGTCTTCACATACTATTTTTGATACACATTTCATTTGATGTTTCACTAAAAGACACCTTACTAGAGATAAAGTTGTCATTTCCACACCCATTCTACAAAGAAGATGTATTTGTTATACTTTATTTAGTTATATTTGGAGGATTAGTTGAGACATGACATTTCCACATAAAAGATCAACTTAAATTGTAAAGGATACATTAGGTTGATTAGTTGAGACATGGTGTTCCCACATTAATTTTTTTGACTCAAATCTTAATAGATTAAGAGCTCTAAAAAGTTTATAAGACTTTAAGCTCAAATGCATAGTT
Organism: Sequoiadendron giganteum; assembly: GCA_007115665.2. Lineage (NCBI taxonomy): Eukaryota > Viridiplantae > Streptophyta > Pinopsida > Cupressales > Cupressaceae > Sequoiadendron > Sequoiadendron giganteum. The sequence continues at coordinate 631,828,108 of CM021107.1, forward strand.
TATTGCTAAAAAAAAACATGTTTCTTCATAGGTCATTTTCATCACATGTTATATTAGATGCTTTATTACAACACTCTTTATTATAGATTACATCTTCATTGCCACATGCATCCTCTATTTCTTCATTTGTTAAGAACAGGAGGATTACTTGGGACATAGAATTCCCATATAAAAGACCAACTTGAATCTTAATGGATTGAGAGCTCTAAAAACATGTATAAGAAAAATATGATTTACTCCTTAATAAAATCATTTCCTCCTATGCTTCATTTGGATGTTTCTCCATAATCCTCCTTAACTAGAGAGAGAGGTCAAGTCCACCTTGACACATGCTTTGTATAAATCACAATGGGTTTTGGTTTAAGGAAGAGAGAAATGCTATCAAACAAGCAATTTGAACAAATTATTATTTTACATTTTGAAGAATACTTATTTGATGTGTACTAGCACATAATTTGATTACATGTTATGATATGAATATATGGTAGAAATTAGGAAAATACATATGTAGAACTTACTTATAATACATAAAATATGGTGGATTATATTATATGTTTAGAGGTTAATAGCCATGGAGGTCAAGGAGTTCCCAATAGTGTTTTATTTTTATCACAACTTACTATATATAAAAGATCTTATTACAAGGATGTGCATAAAATGATGAGCATGCTTTACTTGGTCATCCAAGAGAGACTACCAATTAAAGGAGATACCTCTCAAAGAAATAAATTTGGTAGGACTTTAGGCTTATACTAAAGAAGAGATTCCACAAAAGGATAAAAAGGAAATAACATACAGTAATAATTGTGTATCCTATAAAAAATTGAGAGACTAATAAGTATAATTTAAGAATCATTAATTACGTGTAAAATATCTAGACCTGATGTAAAGCTGTGAAGAAACCGTTGAAGGATCTAAGTAATGAGGATTTATTTGAAAGGATAACTCTGTCATTAAAGAGATACTAAGTTTGTATTAATTTTAAGAACAAGAGTACAATACAATAGGTCTAATCGCCTTTAATCTCACAATGTTCCAACAACATAATAATACTTCACTTGTATAACATAATGAATTTATATCTCATACCTCCAAATTATAGCATAAAGGGAAATACAAAACCAGAATTAATTTCAAAAAATAATGGTTGCCACAACCATTGTCCATAATCAAAATCCCATGCCCCATTATGTAATTAATCAAGTACTCAAGATACAATCCAACTAAGGAAGACACCTTTGAATCCATATCTCCTAGTAGGAACCACTCCCAAAGGTAGTGCTCTACGATGAGCATGACATTTAATCCAAGGCCCATCAATCATGAAAATGTGCTCCACTCATATTAATGTAACTCCCAAGCATTCCATGAGAGAGATGGGCATTCACATTGATGGGTGATAATTTATCATGATTATATATGTTTCTCCTTACCTCTACTTTATTGCATCCCTTACAAGCAATAAATTGGAGGGGGCACATGTGTACTAGTGTTCCTTTTGGAGTTATGTTTTTTTAATAATAGGCTCATAATCATCCACGTGCTAGAGGGACCATTATCAACCTCTTTGCGTTGTTAGAATCTTTTGTGTAGTCAAAATCCTTTTCCACTTTGTGAGAGTCTTGCCACTTTCTATGTAGATAAAATCTCTCACTCTTCTCCTTTTTCACTTTTATTATTTCAAAAGATAGTTTTCAAATAAGTTGTAGTTAGTGTTTTTTTAAGTGTGTGATAGTTACTACTCATTGTATTTTTTTATTTTGCAAGTTTTTAAAGGAGCAATCGTTGCAATGAAAGTATAAGAATCATTGTCCGTATGTGTATCATCTGAGCATTTGAAATATTACTTTCTATATTGATTACTTGTTTCACTTTGACACACATTCTCATAGTAGTACACATGCACATCAAAGTGGATAAAATGTATTGGGAAAATCACACACATATGCCATTTTCCCTTATGTTTTGGGCCCACTTCCACTGGTTTGTCCTTTATGTAATAACAAGTTGACAAGTGGCATATTATTGAATTAAATTTGACTCATGTGATCTTATCCTAGCATATCCCCACTATCATTAATCCTTAAGAACCATTTATGATCTCTAGATCTCTCATTCACCACCTTATTTTAGGTTCTCAGGTACAAATATGAGCCAAGTCATTTTTACTTGCCTAGATATAAACCTTGAACTTGTAAACCCTAAATTCATATTCGAACCTTGCCATCCTTTTCCTACTAGCCATTGTGAGCCGAACTAGCTGAATTTGTGTGTTATGTAAAATTTAAGCACGTTCATTATCCATTTAAAATCATGCAAGAAACTCTAGAAGAGAATAGCAATTTCTTTAGAGCATCCTAGTTGCATTGCTAGCTTGCATCACCATCCCAGGAATACTACATGCTTGCCTATTATCCTCAATATTTGTTCATTGTGATTATATTAGTCCACATAGGGACTATAAAAGAAGAAAAAAATTGTGTGACAAATTCTCAAAGGAGGTCTCTAAAATCACCCCACTTCAAACAAAAAGTACAAGTTGAGGTAAGTCAAATTCATTTTCTTGTGCCAAGTTCATTCCAACGAACATGAAGTTCAATTTTTCATGCATGAGTCTAAACAGAGTGATCCACAATCAATTTACAAATCTCAAAACATTTTTCTACCAAAAACTTATTTTTCTACCAAAAACTTATTTTTCTACACATTAAATTAATTCTGATATCTTTAAAATATATTTTTTATATAAGTTTTAAATTAAATATCACGTTAAATTTACTTTAATTTCATGAATTCAATTCTATATTATTATCACAATATCAACTCTAAAATATTATTACAAATCAATGGTTCAATTAATTTCACTAAAAAAAATTTACACAAATAAATATTTTTGATTTCTTCCACCTTAAATAAAAAACTTTGAAAAAATATGTCAACCTTTCTTTTTGCCGTGGTTATATTTAGAAAAAGAAGCATAATATGCAAAAGGAAACTAGTGATGCCTCACATTAACTCCCTTCAAGTAGTGATATTACATTTAAAAAGGAGGATTGAGGACACTTCAAAAGTAATTTAAAGGGTTGATTCTAAGCTACTTAAAACATTCATAAAATATTCCCAAAAGATTTATTCTAAATTGAGTAGATATACTATACTTAAAAGGATGCACAAAAATACCCAAAAGATAGATTTTATCACTAAAGTATATATACACCAAAACCTAAAAAGTTGAACCCATGCAATTTTAAACACACATTGAAAACATGTCTAAGAGATTGGTTCTATGCTACTTGAAAAATGCATACAAATATGTCCTAAAAGCTGAGGATGTTTCAACTTAAATGTTTTCTATGAAGAAACTTTCAAGTTTAAAATATTTTTTTTTGTGTCGGTGGCTTTGAAAAGAATTGCCTTTTATAGCTTGTTGAGCAAGTGTTATGATTAACATGTATTAAAAACCATTTTTTTCAAACATCCTTTTGAAACATCAGTTTGAACTCCTCCCTCTTTAGTAATGAAATAAACAAACACTTTGTTTGCAACTTGTTCATAATGGATTTGGTAGAGGACCCATAATGGCGAAAGGACCTTTTAGAGATTAATTAGTTACATGATATGAGAATTGGAGAACTTAGTAGTAAACGACTCTTAAATAGGATAAAGGATTAAAGAAACCTATTGGGGAGGGATCAATTGTGAAGGTAAGAAATGAAAAGGAGGAGAATTAGAGATCAAGTAATGTGGAATTAGTAGCCAAGTTTATAGGGGAAATAAAATTTAGGAGGTATATGTATATTAATTAGTTTATTTAAAGAAGAGGTTAGTATCATTGATGTTGAAGAGTATTATGAAATTTTTATTTGTGATGAATTCAAATCAAGATTATGTTTGACATGTCATGTTTAGTGTGTTAGGATTTTTGGATTGAAACTGTGTGGGATTTTGTTTTTACATCAACATTTCGGATCATACTCTATGATCCATCATTAGGATGCTCTTGCTATATTGCATCCTGATGATGGATCATGGAGTATGATCCAGAATGTTGATGTAAAGAAAAAGTCACATAGTTTCAATCCAAAAATCTTAACACGCTATTATTATGGACTGTGGAAACTTCATGTTTTTAAATGTCATGTTTAGATTATAACTTCAACTACAAAAGAAAGATATCAATATAGACCACTCATGATAATCTTGATGAGTCTCATAATTATTAGTATTTGGAAAATAAGAGGGAATTGAAAAGTAGGGATAAAAGCTCATAAGTTTTGAAAATAAATTCAAATTGTTAATAGGCAATATTAATATGATAGTAGATATATACAATACAAAATGAGAAAATAATGGTTCAATATAGATATATAAGTGAAAATTCAAGGATTTGATCTCAAATTTGAAGAAACCTCACATATAGACTATTGAGCACCATCATTAGTCAATAAATCTAGTGCAGTAAAGGCATGCACTCAACTCAACGGATCTTTTATCGAGCAACTCACAAATTATGATATGCTACATTTACAATGTCAAACAAAAGATCTATTTTTTTGGATGGTACTAGTACTATATGTACAAATTAAGGATTTCTAGCAATTGTCCTACGTAGTTGTGTATAGGAAAATAAACTTAGCACTCAAAGAAATTTATGCTATTAATTTTAACCAAACAAAAGCTATACAATAGTTGCTACGGGCTATTTTCAATGTTGTAGGTTTCCCTAATAACAACAAATTACAATTTGTTATGGGTTAACAACTATTTCAATAATGATAGAAAATTGTTTACATAAAATAAATCTAACTAGGACTATTGAAGTCTAATTATTAATACTAACAATAGAACTACAACTTTACCTCAAGTGGAACCTTACTTTGGGTTAACTGCACTCTTTTACTTCACGAAATATTAATCAAATCTCTTTATCATTATCTTTTAGAGTATGAATAATTTCTCATTGTATCATAAACATGTTTTGATGTTATATGATGAGTGGTGCTTTATAGAGTGGTATTTTAATTAAAGGGGTTTTACCACATATTATAAATGTCTCTAATATTGTGATATGTGCCTTTATTTCTTTCTCCATTCAATTTAAAATAAAATAAAATTACAAATCATTATGCTACCGAAATTTTATTAGATATAAAATTTTTAACCCCTCATTTGTAGGATTGATAGAGAAATTATCTTATTTCCAAATATTTGGTACTAAAACATGACCAACTTATGAGATTTATGGAAGGAAGTGATTGCTTGTTTTTAATCCTTATTGGAGTTCCATTTTTGTATTCATCTTAATTTCTAGAAAACAATAGTTTGCACTTGTAGAATGGAGGTGGGAAGGATTTTATTTCCCAAGATGAAGGATGTGTGGATGTTGTGTAGAGATTTTATTCCATGTGCTTATACAACTAGGAAAGTTCTCATATTTATTTCTTGGGTTTAGCTTCCTAGTTACATACCAACACTAGCTATATTAGTTGTTATTTTTTAATTAGTTAAGTTGATTACATTTTTTTTCTCTTGGTCATATGTGAAATCACACTTGATGTTTTACAAATGTATGTTCTTGCATGATTTAAATCTATGATATTAGATTGTTTTAAATTAGTGAATTTGGTGTTTTTAGGTTTATATATTTCATGGATGATCTAATCAAATTTATTTGGTGGTTATTTGTTAACAATTGGAGGATTATTTGGGACATAGAATTACCATATAAAGACCAACTTAAATCTTAATGGATTGAGAGCTCTAAAAACATGTATAAGAAAAGTATGATTTACTCCTTAATAAAAGCATTTCCTCCTATACTTCATTTGGATGTTTCTCCATAATCCTCCTTAACTAGAGAGAGATCAAGTCCACCTTGACACATGCTTTATATAAATCACAATGGGTTTTGGTTTAAGGAAGAGAGAAATGCTATCAAACAAGGAAGATGGACAGATTATTATTTTACATTTTGAAGAATAATTATTTGATATGTGTACTAGCACATAATTTGATTACATGTTATGATATGAATATATGGTAGAAATTAGGAAAATACATATATAAAACTTACTTATAATACATAAAATATGGCAGATTATATTAAATATTCACAAAATTTTATGTGGAGGTTAATAGCCATGGAAGTCAAGGAGTTCCCAATAGTGTTTTATTTTTATCACAAATTACTATATATAAAAGATCTTATTACAAGGATGTGCATAAAATGATGAGCATGCTTTACTTGGTCATCCAAGAGAGACTACCAACTAAAGGAGATACCTCTCAAAGAAATAAATTTGGTAGGACTTTATGCTTATACTAAAGAAGAGATTACACAAAGGGATAAAAATGAAAGAACATGCAATAATAATTGTTGAAGTTGATAAACCAACCTCACAAATCCCAATGAACACCTTCAAGCAAATAAATTGTCACATAAAGGAGATCAAGAGGCACAATAATGGTGCTATGCAACCCTGAAGCAAAAATATGCAATAACAAGAATTGAATAATTACAAAGAGATCAATCCTTAAGAAAGAAGATCAAAAGCCTAAAGTGAATCCTAGGATTTAATAAAGTAATTATTAAATTGCCTAAGTTTAGCTTAAGTGAAAATAAAGTAAAAGGTGACTTAATTGATTAATCGATATGATTGCGTTAATTAATTAATTAACCTTATTACTCCAACACCCCCCTTAAGATGAACTTGGGGAGAAGCTAAAAACTAAGGACAAAATGCATGAAAGAAAATATGGGTCCCGACAAACAAGGCCTAATGAGGTACACATGTACAAATATAAAATATCTCTCACAATAGGAGAAAAAGAGAAAACCTCGTGGGAAAAAAATCCTCTCCAAAAGAGAGAAACACATGTGAAGGACTAAGAAAGCCTCCAAACAAGAATGTCCCCAAAATAATAGGAACAAGTGAAGGACTAAAGAAGCCTCCAAACGAGAGTGAAGGACTCAAGAAGCCTCCAACAAGAGTGAAGGACGAAGAAGCCTCCAATCAAGAAGAAATTGTCCCAAAAGATAGGAACAAAGGATGAACATAAAATAAACACCACTGAAGCATGAAGAAGCTGCAAACACTATCATAGAATGATTGTTGAAATGTTGAAAGAAGAACCTCCATTGAAACATATGATGATCAGGATCAAGAAGACAAGAATTTTTATGAGTTCCCTCAATGACATTACTCAAATCTGATGGCAAACCAAGGCATACATCAATAATTCAAAGATATAGATGGCACAAGTACCAATAGTCTGAAGAACTGATCAAGTGAAAAATGGAAGATCACCTCCAGAAATAGGAATGCAAGAGTGTTTATATGGTAAGTGCTCCATCTCACTGAAATGCATGGGTAACCAACCACTGCATCCGCCTAGTACAAAGGAACAAATAATGTATGCATAGCTCACTCCAACGTGAAACCAAGGAAGCATTACCACCAATAGTAGAAACCCCCCCCATAATGCTAATAAAGGAGAGGTATGATAGGTACATTGAAATTGAATGCCTAAATGTAGTGCATGATAAAGAACCAAGAACATTTGAATGTGCAGACATGAAAGTACAAGCATATATAAAGGGTGCGCAAACCAAGGCACAGACATGAGAAAGTTATGAAGGAAAAACAAAGGCAAACATCAACCCCCATGGAACTTTATATCATAGTGCGAGTACAATAAGGCACAAAGTGATGTGCAAGATCCCATAATACAAGTGCAATACAAAGGCACTTTATCTTAGTGTGTTTACAAAATCATAAGTTCTTACAATGGAAGCTCATAATTTCAACAAAACACACAAGATTGGAAATACATGTAGAACAACCAAAAAGAAGCCATCCAACTCAAACAAGAAGTTTCCAAGAGCTAAGATGTCCAAGTAATTCACCAGAATGTGAAAACACAAAAAAAAAAAAAAAAATTTACCTCATAAATTTTCTGATAAAAAAATCTACAGATTTGGAAAGAGCACTAGAAGACCTTTCCAATGCCCATTCGTTTTCGAAAAATGGAGTCCGTATGCAAAAGATATGCCCTCAAAAGCACAAAAATGATGATCTGACTTTGACTGGAAAAAATGCAACAAAACAAAAAAATCTAGACAAAAAAAACCACACCACTAGATTGGGCTCAGAACCAACTTTTCGACAATATGTTGTTTTCGAAAGTCTGAGTTCAGACGCAAAAGTTATGGTCAAAATATCAAAACTACTACAAAAGGGGTTTGGTGGTTAAGCACGGTGGTTAAGCTAGCATTAACTGCTAGTGGTTAACTAACGGCAATGCCTTGCAACACTGTGTTTTTAAAAAAATATTCTTGGATTACGTGTTGTACCAAGTCGTATGACCCAGGAATGAAAAAAAATTACCTCCCGGAGTCATTGTGTCTAATTTCGATGATTTGACAATCAATTTTCGAGTTTTTGGGTGCTCTAAATGCAATGGTGAGGTTTATTTGGGCTCAAAATGATCCAAAATTATAGATATGCTCTGGATCTGGAAACCCTCATAAACTTTAAACTCTCGCAGATCAGGCACCGTATAACCAAAATTGATGAAACAAAGGTTAATCTTGACCATTTCAAACCTTTTGGACATAATGGTGAGGTCTAAATTGACTCAAGATGTAAGAAAAATACTATTTCAATGCTTCAATCCCTTAAACAATGAACAAGAAGCGACAGATTTGAAGCTCTGATATCATGTTGAAGTTGATAAACCAACCTCACAGATCCTAATGAGCACCTACAAGCAAATAACCTACCACATAAAGGAGATCAAGAGGCACAATAATGGTGCTCTGCAACCCTGAAGCAAAAATATGCAATAACAAGAATTGAATAATTAAAAATAGATCAATCCTTAAGAAAGGAGATCAAAACCCTAAAGTGAACCCTAGGATTTAATAAATTAATTATTAAAGTGCCTAAGTTTAGCTTTAAGTGAAAATAAAGTAAAAGGTGACTTAGATCAAAACTCTAAAGTGACCCTAGGATTTAATAAAGTAATTATTAAAGTGCCTAAGTTTCGCTTAAGAGAAGATAAAGTAAAAGGTGACTTAATTAATTAATCAATATGATTGAATTAATTAAGTAATTAACCTTATTACTCCAACAATAATTATATATCCTATAAAAAATGAGAGACTAATAAGTATAATTTAGGAATATTTAATTACGTGGAAAATATCTAGACCTAATGCAAAGTTGTGAAGAAACCCTTGAAGGATCTAAGTAAGGAGGACTTATATGAAAGGGTAACTCCACCATTAAAGAGATACTAAGTTTGTATTAATTTTAAGAACAAGAGTACAATACAATCTATCTAATTGCCTTTAATCTCACAATGTTCCAGCAACATAACAATACTTCACTTGTATTATATAATGAATTTCTATCTCATACCTTCAAATTATAGAGTAAAGGGAAATACAAAACCATGATTAATTTCAAAAAATAATGGCTTCCACAACCATAGTCCATAATCAAAATCCCATGCCCCATTATGTAATTAATCAAGTACTCAAGATACAATTGAACCAAGGAAGACACCTTTGAATCCATAACTCCTAGTAGGCACCACTCCCAATGGTAGTGCTCTACAATGAACATGACATCTAATCCAAGGCCCATCAATCATGAAAATATGCTCCACTCATATTAATGTAACTCCCAAGCACTCCATGAGAGAGATGGACATTCACATTGATGAGTGATGATTCATCATGATTATATATTTGTCTCCTTACCTCTACTTCATTGCATCCCTTACAAGCAATAAATTGGAGGGGGCACATATGTACTAGTGTTCCTTTTGGAGTTATATTTTTTAGTAATAGGCTCATAATCATCCACATGCTAGAAGGACCATTATCAACCTCTTTGCATTGTTAGAATCTTTTGCGTAATCAAAATCCTTTTCCACTTTGTCATAGTCTTGCCACTTTCTATGTAGATAAAATCTCTCACCCTTCTCCTTTTCAATTTTATTATTTCAAAAGATAGTTTTCAAATAAGTTGTAGTTAGTTCTTTTTAAGTGTGCGATAGTTGCTGCTCATTGTATTTTTTTATTTTGCAAGTTTTTAAAGGAGCAATCGATGCAATGAAAGTATAAAAATCATTGCCCATATGTGTATCATCTGAGCATTTGAAATATTACTTTCTATATTGATTACTTGTTTTAATTTGACACACATTCTCATAGTAGTACACATGCACATCAAAGTGGATACAATGTATTGGTGAAAATCACACACATATGCCATTTTCCCTTATGTTTTGGGCCCACTTCCATTGGTTTTTCCTTTATGTAATAACAAGTTGACAAGTGGCATATTCTTGAATTAAACTTGACTCATGTGATCTTATCCTAGCATATCCTCACTATCACTAATCCTTAACAACCATTTATGATCTGTAGATCTCTCATTCAACACCTTATTTTAGGTTCTCAAGTACAAATATGAGCCAAGTCACTTTTACTTTCCTAGATATAAACCTTGAACTTGTAAACCCTACATTCATATTTGAACCTTGCCACCTTTTTCCTACTAGCCATTGTGAGCCGAACTAGCTGAATTTGTGTAATATGTTGTAAAATTTAAGAACATTCATTATCCATTTAAAATCATGCAAGAAACCCTAGAAGAAAATATAAATTTATTTAGAGCATCCTAGTTGCATTGCTAGCTTGCATCACCATCTTAGGAATACTACATGCTTGCTATTATCCTCAATATTTGTTCATTGTCATTATATTAGTCCACATAGGGACTATAAAAGAACAATTTTTTTTTTGACAAATTCTGAAAGGAGGTCTCTAAAATCACCCCACTTCAAACAAAAAGTACAAGTTGAGGCACATCTATAAAGATCTTCATTTTTTTTCTAGTTCACTTCTCCAAGTCAAATTCATTTCCTTGTGCCAAGTTCATTCCAATGAACATGAAGTTATTTTTTGCATGCATGAATCTAAACTAGAGTGAACCACAATCAATTTACAAAACTCAAAACATTTTTCTAACAAAACCTTATTTTTCTACACATTAAATTAATTCCAATATCTTTAAAATATATTTTTCTATATAGATTCCAAATTAAATACCACATTAAATTTATTTTAATTTCATGAATTCAATTCTACATTATTCTCACAATATCAACTCTAAGGCCTTATTACAAATTAATCGTTCAATTATTTTTCCTTAAAAAAATTACAAATGATAAAATAAATATTTTTCATTTTTTCCACCTTAAATAAAAAAATTGAAAAAATATATCTACTTTTCTTTTTGGTTTGGTTATATTTAGAAAAAGAAGCATAATATGCAAAAGGAAACTAGTGATGCCTCACATTAACTCCCCCAACTAGTGAGACATTTAAAAAGGAGGATTGAGGACACTTCAAAAATATTTTAAAGGGTTGATTCTAAGCTACTTAAAACATTCATAAAATATTCCCAAAAGATTTATTCTAAATTGAGTAGACATACTATACTTAAAAGGATGCACAAAAATACCCAAAAGATCGACTTTATCACTAAAGTATATATACGCCGAAACCTAAAAAGTTGAATCCATGCAATTTTAAACACACATTGAAAACATTTCTAAAAGGTTGGTTCTATGCTACTTGAAAAATGCATACAAATATGTCCTAAAAGCTTAGGATGTTTCAACTTAAATGTTTTCTATGAAGAAACTTTCAAGTTTAAAATATTTTTTTTTGTGTCGGTGGCTTTAAAAAGAATTACCTTTTATAGCTTGTTGAGCAAGTGTTATGATTAACATGTATTAAAAACTATTTTTTTGGAACACCCTTTTGAAACATCAATTTGAACTCCTCCCTCTTTAGTAATGAAATAAACAAACACTTAAAGTTTTGAAACTAGTTGATAATGGATTTGGTAGAGGACCAATAATGGCGAAATGACCTTTTAGAGATTAAAGAGTTAACATAATATGAGAATTGGAGGAGAGCTTAGTAGTAAACGACTCTTAAATAGGAGAAAGGTATAAAGAAACTTATTGGGGAGGGATAACAATTGTGAAGGTAAGAAATGGAAAGGAGGAGAATTAGATATGAAGTAATATGGATCTAATAGCCAAGTTTATAGATGAGCATGGTGTGTACATAGACAAATAGAATTTAGATGGTATATGCATATTAATTAGTTTATTTAAAGGAGAGGTTAATATCATTGATGTTGAAGAGTATTATGAAAATTTTATTTGTGGTGAATTCAAATTAAGATTATATTTGACATGTCATGTTTAGGTTATAATTCAATTACAAAAGAAAGATATCAATATAGATCTGTGTAAGGGGGAAATTGGGAAAGGATGCGTTAAGATAAATGAATTGAATTAGAACTAATCTAACTCAAAACACAAATCAAGATTCATGCCCATTACTCACGAAATGAAACTACAAAGAACAAATTCAAATGATGCAATCAAAAGAGACAAACACAAAATGAATTCAATAAACGCAGCGTTACCATTTCGTGTCCGAGTGTGTTCGCGAAGATGTTGGGTTGTTCGTATCAATGCGAAGCCTCTATTGTGTGTGCAAAAAATTGAAAAACATGTGTGTGTTGATCGAAGATATGTGTAAAGCTTTGTCAAAATATCGATTAAGATTTCTACAGTTTTTGTCGTGCAAATGATATTGATTCTCCGATCATTTTTTAGAAGAAATGAGGTTGTTATATAGAATTTGTGTTTCGAAATGAATGCTTGAGATCGCGTGGTAGAATATCCTTATCAATGGTTCAAAACCGTTGAGAGGATTTAGATGGGAATAATCAGTGCCAATTGATTACGTAATTGGTGTGATTGAAGAAATCATTTTGAGTGTTCAGTGGGATTGAGGAAATAGATTGAATAATTTGTGGGATTGAAGAAGAGATGGATCTATTAGGAAATAGATGGATCAATCAGGTAATCAGATCGAGCAATCAGTGGTTTGTAATTTTCTCAATCATGAAAGTGAGTGGCGATAATTAATTAATTGATTTAATTGATTAATCATTTTGGAGTTGAACGTACAAATCAAGTTTGACTTTTGCAAACAAAGTTGTATTTGTTTTATTTGATTTTTTGTGATGTTTTGAATAATGTATTCAATTGTTCATGTTTAGGGGAAAGTGACATAGTTAAATTAGTATGTTTTAATATTTTAATTGACTTAGGGGAATAAAGTGAATTAGCAACATAATTAAATATTTGACGTTATTTAATTAATCAAGAGGAATAAAGTTAGATTAGGACTTCATTAAATAAATGAAATTTATTTAATTAGTCAAAAATGATAAAAAAAGAAGGTGAATTAATTAAATAATGTATTATTATTCAATTAATAGAGGAAATTAGGGTTTTTGATGTTGTTTATGTGAAATGCAGTGATATTAAGTGATAATGACGTCAATGATGAGAAAATGTCATTTAGGATGTGCGATAAGTGTTAGGTCAATTTTACATGTCTACATTTTGCCTCTCTTTGAGGCAAAGTAGTGGTTGCTTTGTTTCAAAGATTTTGATGTTAAGATCAATATTTTAAAAAAATTATATGCCCCACTATGCCTTGGCGGTCAACGAAATGATGGTAGGATGATGGGTTGCCCCCTCGAGAATTTGGCCAAAAAAAATCACTTTTGAGGTCGAGCTCACAACACTGTTTCATTTAAGTTTAGATGCGTAGAGGATAAAAAATTAAACCTATAGGTCTCTCATTGCTAGTTCAAATGTTCTCGGGAGGTCTTAATTTCAATCTAGGAGTGCTTCTTAGGTAAAAAATTAGGATTTTAGGGGTTAAAATAGGTAATTAGGGTTAAAATTACCTCATTTGTACTTTGAGACTATAGAAAATTCTTCCCTCTCAATTTCTTGTTTTGTCAATTATTGAGGAGCTATGGTGAGCATTCAAGGAGCCCCACATCACGTGGATGCAATTCATGAGTTTGGATGACCTGTAGGCATTGGTGCCTCAGTACGTATCCTTTTGTTTCTCATTTTTATCTTTTCATGTTTGCGTAATTAATGCATGAAGTCCAAGCTTTCGATAATGCTAGGTTTAGGATTTTTTTGCTTTTTCATCATTTTTCTTGCTTTTGATGTTTGTGATTGGTTCACTTTTGACTTTTTATATTGCACCTGCTCAAAATGTACGTATTTGACATACATTTTCGCTTTTGCTTTTTGCCCTCACCTGAATTTTTGTGCTTTTGATTTTTTGTCTTCATTTTGTTCGCTTTCCTGATAAAAAATTTCTTTTGATATACATATGCGCTTTAGAAATTTTCGTTATTGCCTTTATTTTTTGCTTTTGACAAAAAAATTATCGCTTTCGCTTGTCTTTAATGCTTTTGCTAGAAAAATTCTGACTTTTGATAAAAAGGTTTAAATTTTGACTATTAGAATTTTAAGTCAATTTGTTTGCCATTTCAGACGTGTTTTGCATTGTCATAGTAAATCCCTAATATCATGGGTTAAATGGTTGTAGATGGTTCTTAATCTGCTCTAGTCGAGGGAGTGATGATTGCGTGATCTGTTCGATTTGATTGCTGGGTTTCAGGAGTTAGAGTGATATATTTTAGATGATTTTGGGTTGCGGTATATTTGATATATGCCTACCATCAGATGCCATAGAGGGATGATGATCGCTCTTATGGAGAGGTGGCACTCAAAGACCTCATCCTTTTATCTACCTACCGGGGAGGCCACCATCACCCTAGAGGATGTGTGGAGGATCCTCTATATACCCATTCATGGAGAGCTTGTTACTTATTTCATTCGACGGGGTACCCACACTATGCGTTGAGTTCTTAGGGTGAGACATCTTGAGGTTTGCGAGGCAGAGATAGACTTATCTGATTTTGTTGGTAGTGTTGATCATGTTTCACTTGTTCTTTATGGTTTGGTCATGGGACTCATTGTTCCTGATAGGTGGGGCTGATAGTTTCCTATTGGTTGGGGTGTGTGCATCAAGCAGATGTTCGAGCACGACACTAGATATGCATGGGGCCCATGTCTCCTTGCCCACTTGTATTGAGATATGCACGAGGTTGCATATCGTGGAGGGAGATCTATTTCTATTGGTGTTTCTTTGCTACATGTATCGGCTTGGGATCACATCCCAGTTTTTCGACCTAATGGTATATTGGATCAGACTCTGGGGGATCCATATTCTTATCATTATAGATATTTTCTTCACTACACCTGGCCTAGATAGCTTCCCTACTAGTGTCGTGTTTTTGATTATATGTCAGGTTTTGTATGGAGGCCATATATAGATTGTGAGGCATATCTTGATGACCAAGAGCAGTTAGTATTTTATAGATAGACTAGATGGCTCATTGGGTAAACCCACAAAACTGGTTTATAATTCGAGTGAGGAAGGAAAAGTTGCAAAAACGACCCCATGAAAAAAAATTGCTTTTTGGGGTTCGAATGAACTATTTGGTTTGATCAAACCAAAAGAGGGTTCGCTAGAACCTGCGTTCGAGCGAACCCATTAAATGCAAAGTCCCACCATTCCTGCAAAAAACACAAAGAAAACCTTTTTTAAAAGGGGGTTCACTCGAACCCCTCCTGGTTCTCTTGAACCCCCCCTTTTCCCACCTTCTCACCCTCTAGACCCAAAAAACTCCAGAATTTTTCCCTTCAAAGGTCGGGTTGAGGATTAAAATAGAGATTTCACAGACCCAACTGGATGATGGTAGTCCTCAGAATGAGCTATCCAATAAATAAAATTTTAATATGTTTTGGTTTTATTCTGTTTTTTTTTAGTTTTATTAAACATATGTTTTTCATTGAAAATCAAGCTCTTTGTTCTGCACATGTGGAAAAATAATAGATTATCAAAAAAAAAAATTGAAAAATATGAGTGCACTAGATATTGAAGCCCTTGATTCATCAAAAAAAAATTGAATTTTGATACATTCAAAAAAAGTTACATTGTATACGGTTTGCCTATGTCTGAATTGTAATTGGTTTGACTTCAAAACTTGATTAAGGAAAAAATATTCAATAAAACACTATGAAACCAATTGGAAGCACTAGATATCATAGTTACAAATTTAAATTTGAAAAAAATAAAATTTTATCCTTCATTGAAAAAAATTTATGTTGCATATGGTGAGCGTCACTCTTTAAAAATGTTGTTTACTAAAAAAAACTAGTTTTCGACGGAGATGGAAAAATAAGTGCAATTTGATTCCTAAATTTTTGAAAAAAAAATATTTAGAATCTATAGACAAAATGTCACAAATCACTAGTTTGCATCATCTTCAAATTCCTCACAGTTTAGCCGCTATAGGTGCCCGAAAGTGAAGATTTAGTTAGAAAAAATTATTTTAGTGTCCAGTTTGGCCAAAAATGGTAAACCAGTATTGTGGGATCACCCTATTGGTCGCGTTTTCTCTTTACTTGAGATATATCTACCCGATAGGGTTTTCCATCAATTTGGAGAGAGACAGGGTCATTTCCCAGATGCCTATGAGGCTTTTTTTAGTCGGACTACTAGAGAGGTTCGTGTTTGCGGTGTACAGGTTGATCGTGATGCAACTAAGGTATATTTCAAAGCTCTTGCCCCATTCAGGTGGGGTTGGTCAACCAGTTTAGTAGATCTTGAGACTACCCCAGATTTTGATCAATGGTGGGCACGATGCATTCCATTGAGATTCACAGATCCTGTCGACATTCTTGTAGTAGGTAGAGATGGCATTATTGGTTGCCAAGGGGAGAGGCAACATGTCAAGATTGTTGTTGAGCATCTTGCTAGGGCCCAACAGGATGGTGGACAGGGTGATCTGATGCAACAGGATCAAGGAGAGATTTTAGGTCCTCTTCCACCACCTAGAGATGGAGGGGTATAGTTAGCACAAATGACAGTTGTGAGAGACGCAAAGGTGGGGCAACGATAGGTCATAGAGGCTCGGGTTTTTGTACTAACAACAAAGAGGGACACCGCTAGACAGGAGAGAGATGGCTTTAGGGGCAAGCGAGACATCGAGATTGGGTTTCATCTTGTTGCTAAGACACAATTGCAGGATATTACCACCGAGAGGGATAGTCTTAGGATAGAGTGTGATATTCTCTGTTTCGAGCAAGATCAATTGTTACAGAGGAAAACATATTATCATACCTTGTATGATGCCTTCATTCCTAGAGCACAATGACAATTGTGGTTTGGAGAGCCTAGTACTGCTACGGAGGTTGCGTTCGCTAGACATTCCATTAGATAGTCTGATTCACAACCTGATCCTTAGAGTCCTCCTCCGATCGGGCAACTGTTTATTTGTACTTGATCTTTATGATGTTTACTATTCAAAGACTTATATTACAAAAATCATTTTGTATATATATTTATTGGCCCAGCTGAGGCCTCGTATATACGTATTTATATATATATATATGTATTATCCTATCACACTTGTTTCATTATGATGATGTACTTGACATTCTCATTTTTTATGATGATATATATGATATATGCATGCTTCGATTCAACTTCATTATGTGTTATTGTGATGATTATGGATGACGATCTATGATTTATACATGCATTTGTATTTTTCTCATGTATGCATATGATGTGGATGGATGGATTGAACATATTTTGTTTCATATGATGTTTTATTATGTATATGATGGATGTATGCCCTATACATGATACATTATGTTTTATTGGTTTATTATCATCATGCTATGTATTGACGACATTGTGGATGTAGGATGGATATGGATCTAATGATATTGTTATGCAAGATGGAGTTTCTAGTTAGAAGAAATGTTGAATGATGAATAAAAATTTGATGTTGTTAGTTACTTGATGAGTATTTCTTTTTCTTCACATAGAGGCTTTGCATTTTTAACAATCCTTTTTGATGTAGAAAATAGCCACTATGCACCAGGGTATTGATAACCAAGGTGGCATTGTATCCATTGTGTGGACTTTGACTCAACATACAAAGAATATTCTTGCTCATACTAGATATGCAAAAACTTGATTTAAAATATATGGTTGCGTTGTGTTAAAAAATTTCAGACCAATTACACAAAGAGGTATGAAATACCTAACATATAACTGGTACATGAATTGTCTTAAAACAACTTCCATACACTTAATAAAGCAAGTATTCGTCGTGGTAGTGTCACAAAAACCTATTACAAACAACAAACCGAAATGGTGCTCAATTTCCCCCATTCCTTCCTCTCTAAATCCTTATGGACATCCTTGAGAGATCCTAGGAATGAGTCAATATAATAAATAATAAAGATAAGACTATAAAAAGATAAAGCAATCTTGTAATATCACTTTCCATATCTTATTTGAGGTTTTAGGCTATTATCCGTTGTTGATCATGTCTGTCGTAGGAAAGGATTCATTAAGGAATATCTCAGGATGTTGTTGGTGAATTGTCAAAATATAGGTAGTTAACACTTTGTCATTGTTTTTGTCTGTTTGTAATAAAAAAAATTTGATTTTTTTCTCTGTTTGTTTGTCTGTTTTTGACAAAGGGTGAAGATGATGGATTGTTTATTATGTATGAAAAATTCATTGCGGATTGTGGTAATGGAGTTAGGACCTTTCTTTTTTTTTAGTTTTTATGATTTTTTTTTTGTTTTTTTCAGGGGACTAACCTAGGGCCTTAGGAGCTCATCAAAGATGAGCCTTTCCTACGTTGTACACATAGAGACCACACAGTTCGACTGGTTTGATGTGAACATGTTTTTGATCTTTTTTGTTTTTCGAATATTTTTGGATTTTGAATTTTTGTGAATGTTTTTGGATTTTGAATTTTGTGACTAAGTTGAATAAAACATGATAGATACCTAAGGGGACTAACCTAAGGCCTTGGGGTTTGATGATCCTTTCCTACGTTGTACACGCAAAGACCACATAGTTCGACTAGTTTTGACTCAAAAAAGCATAACATGTTTTTGGGATTCAAACAACATTGATAACTTGGATTGATATTATGTTTCTATTTCTAGAGGATATGTTACAGTAAATCTACTTGAACTAGACGTGAGGCTCAAGCAAGTGTTAATATTTTAGAATTTTGAGTGAAAGAATAATCAAAAGTTGTTTTTTATTTTGATTTTTTTTTGGATGTTTTTGATTTTGTGGTTTTGTTGTTTTTGGGATGTTTTTGATTTTGTATTTTTGACCATGATGGGACGCACAAGGATATAATCCACTACCTTTTTACCTTTTTTCGATAAGTTTTCCCCAATTTGAGATAAGACTACCTTCTCTAAGAGATTGGCATTCATGGTGCAACAAGGTTCAATACTCAATCAGTTAGCAGGCCATAGTTGGACACATGTTTTATTATGGTACGAATGGGTGGATGCTTCAGATAGTGTTGATAGATAATGATGCAATTTATATTCAAACATAGCGTTTATTTGCCAGGTTTTCACCATGGTACTTGTTCTAGGAGCGCTACAAAGTGGTTTTCACTAAAAGAATGTTTTATTTCTCTTTACTATTTTTCTTGCTTTTTGATTTTTATTTTTATTTTTTGGATTTTTACCCTTTTTCCCAAGGTATTCTGACATGCTTCAAGTATAGAACCTATTGAGGTGGCTATTGTTTAGTGATTCAGCTAAGGTTTCTCCTTCAGGAGTAGCCAACTAATAATCTCCAAAATCATAGCTTGTCGTGATGATGAATGGGCCTAACCAATTGGGTTCAAACTTGCATTTTCCATCTTGATTCAATTGTACATGTTGATTCTCTTTGAGTACCAAGTTACCAACCTGAAATTTTATTTCTTTGATCTTTTTATCATAGCTTTGTTCGATTCTTATAAACTTGAAGATGGTTTAATATGCTCAAACACCTTTCGTCTAGGATTTCCAACTCATTTAATCTAGACACCCCATACTTTTCGTTGTTGCCCATGCCTTTTAGTGAGATTCACAGTGAGGGGATTTCAACTTTGATAGCTAAGACATATTTCGATCCGTAGACCAAGGAGAAAGGTTTGGCACCTGTAGGTGTTTGGATATTGGTTCGATAATTCCATAGAGTTGGGTTCAGTTGCAAATGCCAATCATGATAAAACATTATTAACAACCTTCTTTAGTATCTTCGGGATGGTTTTGTTAGACACTTCAGCCTGACCGTTTCCTTGGGGGTAGTAGGGCGTGGATAATTTGCGTTGGATAGAGAACTTGGAACAAATTTCTTGGACGTCTTGATTCTTGAATGGGGTTCCATTGTCCGTTATAATGGTTTGGGGAATTTCATACCTACAAATCACATAATTCAAGATAAAATTTGATATTTGTTTTCTAGTGATGTAGGTCAATGAAATTGCTTCTATCCATTTGGTAAAATATTCAGTTGTGGTGATAATAAACTTGTGCCCATTAGAGGAAGCAGGATAAATCTTACCTATAAGGTCCAATCCCCATTGTGAAAAAGGCTATGGTGTGGTGATAGGTCTTAATTCATGTGCTAGCGCATGAACAAGGTCACTATGTTGCTGACATTGATGACATTTTTGGGAATACTGAATACACTCTTGTTCCATGGAGGGCCAATAGTACCCTATTCTTAGTACTTTTTGTACTAGGTTAGGTCCACTAGAAGGACCCACAAACACATTCGTGTACCTCTTTTAAAGCAGTTTGTGCTTCTTCTAGTTAAGAAATTAGAGTAACATACAATCTAAACTGTGACAATAGAGAGTATCTCCTAAGATCATAAATCGAGAAGTCATACGAGTAAAGCTCTTATTTTGGGTGGTTGTTAGGGAAAGTGGTATGACACCATGTTGGATGTAATCGAATGTGTCTTGGTACCATGTTAAATTAGGACCAACAACAACACACACTAGTTCCAATTCTGAGATATCGAACGCTGGTATGAGTAATTTCTCTACAAGGAACTCATACTTAGGAATGTTCTACGAAATATCAAGAAGTGAACCTATTGTTTCCATGGCATCGACTACTTTGTCGTTGATCCAAGGAATCTGTTCAAAGGTGATGGTGACAAAATATTCCTTGAAGGTATCCACTATCCTTTCATATGACATCATCTTGTCATCTTTTATTTGATACTCATCATTCACTTGTCTGATTACTAGTTGGGAGTCTCTGAAGACCTACAATTCTTTAATCCTTCATTCAATAGCCATCTTGAGTCTTGTGATTAGGGATTCATACTGTTGGGTGAAAATAATGTAATCAACTTTACAATAGATTACACCATCTAGATTTCAGCCATAGCTATGTGAGATTACTCTCTCCTCTCGGAAAGGGGAGGCACCCTTCTTACTGCTAACTTGAAGCTATAGTAAACTTAAAAGAATACTTACAAAATGTACACTGTACTCGTGAAATGGGGGGGGTGTGTTACATTCATGCTTCTCTCTTTTTTCAAAGAAGATGTTTACAATGCTTCACTATGAAAAGCTCTAGATCTAAATATCCTAAACTTAATCAACAATAGTAATACCAATATTTCTATCTTGACAAAGAAAAGCTTAGAAATACCAGGTGTGATTTATAATAACAAAGGTAAAGAGAAAATGGAAGGCTCACGAAGGCACAAAGTTGTTCCGTAGCCTTTTCAATGTTGAATCTGGTGATGATATCGTTCGTTGTATTAGAAGCACAAAGTCTTCTTAGACACAACGATTCCTCAAACAACAAGAACGATTACAAGCACAAAGTCTTGTAGATCCTTCAACAAAAACTTCAAACGTAAACAAATCCAAATGATAAACGTAACACAAAGTTTACATCAAACACTTCAAGCCCTTTCAATCTCATCCAATAATTACTACTGACATAATCAACACACAAAATGATTGATTCCAACACAAAGTCTAGCATGCAATCTTCTTCTTTATTGATTAGATATGAATTCACAATATTGAACACAAAGTCTCAATGCTTGTTTCAAAATAGCAGCACTTCGTTGCAAAATATCAAAAGGTAACTATTACAAAAGAAATCCCTCTCACTTATAGAAAAGGAGGGAAGAGCACCTCACGTAATTGCACCTCATATTTTGGTGTAATTACATTTTACAAAAAGACACCTAAAGTGTCAAAAACTATTTACAATGTGCAAAATAAGGGACACCACAAATGGCGAACACTGGAGACGAAAAGAAGACTATTGTTCTCTGCTTTGGGCACGAAAGTCTTCATATTTCTTTGTTGTCTCTATCAAGAACTTATCATCTGGTTTGATTGTAAAATCCACCAGTGTATGTATTTTGGTAATCGACTTCTTTGCAAACGAAGAAACCTTTTTACATCTTTCAAGATGAGACTTGAAACAATCAAGTGAAAGCCGTAGATCACATACAGTGTGTAAGGTGTTTTTAGTAAAACCTTTTTCATCCACCAACTTCATGAAGGCTTCTTTATACACTTGAATTATTTCGCTCAGGGGAAGGAAGGTGTGCTCATCATCAAGAAGATCACCTGGCAACTCTTCCATCCCATTTACTAGAAGAACCCTGTAGCCTTCAACATCTTCTTGTGCCTGGTGAATGTCATCAATCAGAAAATTCAATACCTGGATTCTATGCTTGAGTGATTCCTTTACTTCAACATATTTCTCCTTACCAGGTATTATTCCATTTTTTACCAATTGGCTGATCTTGGATTCTTTCGTTTGCAGCCATGATGATAAAGTCTTTTCCATATGGGATAGATCTCTCACAAGTGATCCTTCTTCTTTGTTAAGCTTAGTCTGTAGCTGGGCTATTTGTATTTTCTTCTCACTTGCGGTGGTGATGACCCGCGTTCCATGATCTATGATCTCTTCAATAAACTCATTTAATATTTTACCCTTGGATGCAGGTTTTTCTACCTTTTGAACAGCTGGTTCTTCCACATTTACCAAGGTCATAGATTGGGCATCACCCATTGAAGATCCCGCTATGTTTCTCAAAATGTTTGCATAGCGTTCAACTTTCTCTTTGTATATATTTTTGGCTTGCTCCATCTTGTCAAGCCTTCTTGCCAAAGCATCTAATACTATTTGGGCATTTGCTTTTGCACTTTCATTTGTCACCTTCCCAAGTTGTATTCTTTGAATGGTATAATCTTCCATGATCACATCTCCCTCTGGTTGTGGAGGAAAACCTACCTCAACAAACTTTTGACCAGCTTTATCAACCTGCAATCTTGACAATACCTTAGCATTTTTCTTTTCTTTTTTCTTGGGAGCAAGTATTTCTTCCAGGTCTAGCTCATCAGGGGAGATCATCTGCTTTTTTCGTTTAGGAACCTATGACACCAACCAAGGAGGAAGGGAAGAAGTATACACATCACTTGTTACTGCTAATTCTTGAGCTGCAGGGGCTTTTTGAGGAATAGTTGAAACAATAACAATGGGTGCCGTTGTAGTCATTATGGGCCTAGTTGTTTGTACGCCAAGTTGATTCTGCAAAGATTCATTCATAAATCTATCAAAATCAGCCTCTGAAGAAATGTCAAAAGATGGAGATGAAAAACTAGGGAGAGAAACTGGCGAACTAGATAGGTCATTGATACTTTTTGATTGGCCAACTGCAGGAGAAACCAACATTGTTGACACTACTAGTAGGGAAGAAACATCTTCTTCCCCTATAACCGTGGTAGGAAGAGGAGAAGAAAGAATGGGTGGAACAGGAGATTTCGGGAGTGAAGGAGTATGAGGAAGTGAAGAGACTGGAACTTGTTCGGTTTCTCCTTGAGGAGGTGACAAAACCTACTCATCCTCTTGGTGTCCCTCAACCTCTTGTGCTGATTGCTCCTCTTCTCCATTTGACGCAGTTTCTCTAGAGTCCTCATCGTTCAATTCTTTGGATTCAAATTTTGTATCTCCTCCTTCATCTGAAGACAACTCCTCGGAAACAAGCTACCTCTCTTCAGCACGAGATGTAGTAGCCCTTGTTTCTTGTGTTTCAGTAGTTCATGGAGTATTTTTCCCCACAGTGAACTTGATCCTTGGCCCTCTCCTTGACAAAGAAGGGATCGCGGCCTATTTTTCTTTGGCGTGAGATTCTGGCGGTGGAGTAGGATTCTCTTTAGGGAGCTCTCCTTCAGAATCTATCTTGAAGTTTTTTATTTGAAAAACATGCTTGGCGAGCCATTCTGCCATGTTGTGTAGGATAGAGGCCAACCTTTCTCTCATGTAAGTACACTCTTTTTTGGACCATTGTACTGCAGGCAAAGGTTTCCCAGCAATGTTGTCCTCATCATAGGTAGAATTAAGGACATCACCTGGATCCGTGAAATCTTCAAGTAAATCAGCTATTTGGAGAGCCCTGATTTGATCAACTGTCAACCTGCAGAAATAAATTTTTTGTACATCCTCTTCATCTCTGTACTCAGCCCATATGTCTTCAAAATGGTAGACATGGCTATGACCTTTCTTGAGTTTCTTCTTGACATCTCTGAAGTCAAAATCATGCCTATACCTGTAGGTCTTGATAGTATTGATGTGCACCTCAACTGAAACATTTTTGGCCTTCTGCACCATTTTGATCGTATACCTGCCAATGGTTATTGGAAACTTAAACCCTAGCTTATGATTCTTTTGTCATTCCTTGTGCATCAAAATTGATTTCCTGCACAACTCCATAAGAATCCATTTATCTGATGGGTATCTGGGAAGCATATAAGGGCATCCTGTGAAACAACCTACCCTTATGTAAGTGAAGGTTGGAAATTGTAGAAACACAAATCCCACTTTGCTGACCGCCTTGTAAGCTTCATCTGAAATCCTCTTCTTCTCTAGAGTTGGATCAAAAGTAAATAGAAAAGGAGCAAAGAAGGCATCTGTGACTCTTCTAAAATGATGGAAGCTTTCCCTGAGGTTCAATTGGTAATAATAGTCATAAATTGGGGTAGAATGCCTATTACCTTTGGTGGATAAACCTGGAAACTGTCTCATCATCGTTGTTGAGTACACCAAGAAGGAAGTCATATAAAAATTTAAGGTGGTAGGCACCTTGATCAGCTGATCATGAATTTCGTCACTGATCTGCATTCCCCAATCAATGTGCACTTTCCTCCTTCGGATAATCCGGATGTATTCATACATCCAATCTTGGAAATAAGAAGAACCAGGCAAGCCCTTGACTCTGCTTAACAAGGTAATCATATCTCTTACATCCTCTTTGAAGTCACTCCTAGGGAGCCCCTTAGGCCACCTAGAAACAACATGCCGAGGGGTCTTCAACCACTGTGAGTTAATCAATGTTTTGGCTTTGATTGGATCATTTTCAAATATTTCTTTAGCCCTCTGTATTATGATAGGGGTGTATTGTTCCATTTGTGGCACTTTGAAGACTACGTCAAAAAACTCACCATCAAGCCTCATTATTACTTGTCCTGTTGAATCCCTTACCGTTCTATCTTCTTCGATGTAGTGTGCAGCTACTTGAAGTACAAATTCCATGTGATGGGCTGAAGTTGGAAAAGTTGAAACCATATGAAGATTACTATGTACGATGGCTTTCAAATTCTCATCTCATGGCCTCTGTTGAATCCTCTTCACAAAATCTGCCAGATCTTGATGGCCGATTTCAGTGCCTTTGATTTCATCTACCTTAGACAACACCATGGTTGGAGGGAAAACGCCTTGGTACTTACACTTCATCTTCTCCTTATCTTTAGGAGATGGTGATGGCATTTGAGTTGACATTTAGGAGAGCAGAGACCAATGGAATTCTTATCTCCGAAGATCCTTGATGAAACCTTAGAACAAACTGCAAGAATGGCGGATGCAATGATTGTCAGGAAAAATGTCACATGGGAAAGCATGAGATGATCAAGGCGATATGGAGTTACTGTGTTTTGGCCGAGTGGCATGGAAAACGAGGAGCAAAAATGAGCATGGAGGCAAAAAATAAGAGGAAACACTATTTTAAGTGTTAGGTAAAAAGTGCAATTTTTGGTGCTCGGGCGGTGAAAATCACCGCTCGAGCACCGAAGTGATATGTCATTTTGGTGTCGAGGTGGTGAAAAACACCACTCGAGTAGCAAAATTTATACTTAGGAAATTTTGGGGAACTGTTCGATGTTGGTGTCGGGGCGGTGAAAATCACCGCTCGAGCACCAACATGTAAAATTTTTTGTGTCGGGGTGGTGATTTTCACCGCTCCAACACCTAAGGGTTTATTGGAGTCGAATGTGTTTGGTGTCGAGGCGGTGAAAATCACCGCCCGAGCACCGACCTTTGTAAGATAGTTCGGTGTCATGGTGGTGATTTTCACCGCCTCGACACTTAAGGAAATTTGTGGATGGGTGTTATGGCGGTAAAAATCACCGCCACGACACCAACATAACTTGGAGCTTTCGTGCGAGGGCATTAAAAAACTCCGCCTGTACACTGAGAGGAAAAAGGGGACTAACGTGTTTAGCGAATGGGAGGACTTTACCACGAAATGCAAAGGTTTTAACCTTAAGCAAAATACATGAGAAGGGCATGAGAAAGACATGAAGGAAAAGAAGATGACAAAGCGACATGAAGGAGAGGTGAAGAATACCGAAGACAATAGGAAAATCGAGGGGGTTTAAACTTAAACAAAGAAAACTTAATCAACTGTAACAAAAAGATGAACATACCTGTGACAGTTATGATGAGGATCACGGTGCAATCCGCATGCTTAGAGGAAAAACCAAAACTTAATCTCAAAGGGAGGCAGCTCGTAATGGCACGAGAGCGAAGCATGGAGGTTACTTAGCAAATAATGAAGAAATAACTCTTAATTGAGTTAATAAAACCTAAAAATGAACTTAAGTTACACACATTGAATGCGGCTGATAACTTAGACATAACTCACAAAAAGGTGCTCATGTGGTGAAAATCACTGCTCGAGCACCAACATATAAAAATAATCCCTTTAATGGTGGTGAAAATCACTGCCCGAGCACCAAACTTACAAAATGAAAATAGGTGCAGTGGCGGTGATTTTCACTGCCGTTGCACCAAAAACAATTTGATGGAAATGGTGCCACGACGGTGGAAAACACCGCCCGAACACCAAAAATAGTTGAAAAATAAACTAACTCCCGGGGAGAAGAAGGAGTCAGACTTTAAGCTTGAACTCGAGCCTATCGTCACCTACCTAGACTAGGTAGGTTTAGGGACTTCGTAAAACAATTTTGTGCCTCATTTTGTGTGCTCAAAACACACGGTCCCAAGAAATGAACTAGTTTCATAGGGGGGTTATCCGTGAATCGAGCGCAGCTAGATTCTGTGATAACAGCTGGCTCTTGTTGGGGATCTTTCTTCAATCGTTCTTTCAAATGAGTGAAGAGAGAAGAACCTTCAGAATTCAAATGCCTTTATCCATCCGTTGGGCTTGGAGTCAAGCGACAATGATGAAAATCAAAAGAACAAAAAGACTCAAAGACTAAGACTAAGAATAAAAATACTTACCTCTGGAATGCTCGATATTTTAACATACAAAGTGTTTGAAATGTTGTCCGCTGTGTGGAAGAGCGACGGCGTTCCATCTTTGTATGCTAATAAGAAGCTATTTTCACCGCACAGTTGATGAACTAGGAAGGGTCCATTCCACAGTGAATCAAACTTCCCATGCATACCTTTTGTCTCTCTTCGTTTGTCCCATAGGAGAGCGAGGTCGCCAATTTGGAAGTCACTAGATTTAACTTTCTTATCAAATAGTTTCTTCACTTGTTGTTGGTGTCCGAAAATGTGGTCAGCAACTTGGACACGCTTCTCCTCCAATTCGAAGAGATACATTAAGCGTTTATCTGCAGAATTTTTAAAGGTCTCGTCTTCGATAGCCTTTGCCAGCTTGAGGGCCAGGAATTCCAAAGTTATGGGTAAGTTGGCATTTAACCCGTATAAGAGTTGAAAATGAGACATTTCAATTGCTCGCTTGGGAGTAATCCTATCTGCCCACAAAGCATAATACAAAGCCTTATGCCAAAGGCGTTGATTTTCCTCTACTAACTTCCAGATGATAGTCACTAGATTTTTGTTGCTCGATTCCGCTTGACCATTACCCTGTGGATAATAGTCAGAAGAATGTGACAAGGTTATGCCATGCTCAAAACAAAATTCGGTGATCTCGCTTGAAGAAAAGGCAGAAGCATTGTCGGCAACGATCTTGTTTGGAACACCAAACTTGGAAATGATATTCTCCTTCAAGAATTCACACACTACTTCAGAAGTCGCGCGCTTAGTGGGGATTGCCTCTACCCACTTGGTAAAATAGTCGGTAGCAGTCAGGACATAGACATGTCCAACACTGGAAGATGGATTAACCGCACCTATAAAGTCTATCCCCCATTGTTGGAAAGGGTCCTCTATTACTACTAGCTTCAATGGTAAAGCTGCTAGTCTCGATCGGCCAACAAACTATTGACATAACTCGCACTTACGTACCTAGGAGTACGCATCTTGGAAGAGCGTAGGCCAATAGTATTTTGCTCTCAAGATTTTGTGAGCAGTGACCGGTGTTGAGAAATGATCTCCACATGCCAAATCATGGTATGATTTTAACAATTTTTCTTGTTGTTCTTTGTCCACACATCGTAGAAAAGTACTATCAATGGCGCGCTTATACAAGCCATTGTCCCATAAGACAAAGTTTGCTGATTTTAACTTGACGGTCCTTTGTTCTTTGGCTGTCAAGTTGCTGGGACATTCAGTGTATGTGAGAAAATGAGCGATTTTAGAAAACCACTCATCAGTGGTGCTGACAAATAGCACAAGGGGTAGTTCACTGGAATTCTCTCCAACATCGAGAACTTCTTCATCCTCTGAAACTTCCTCGCTGGGGTTGTTCTCAGCAATGAGTTGACATAGACCATGGCCTCATATCAGTTTGGTGGGTTTGATCTCTAGATCATACTCCTGAATTTTGGCAACCCAGTTGCCTCTTTTCGTTATGAATTCCTACTGTGTAAGAATTGACTTAACAGTTGTATCTGGAACCAAGACCTTGACATGACTATTTAGGATGTAAAACTGAAAATGCTTGACAACTTTGACTATGGCAAAGGCGTGCTTTTCCATTTGAGAATACTTCAACTCATAGTTCTTGAGGGGACAACTCCTGAATGCAATGGGTGATTCAAAACTTTCATGGTTTTCTTGTACCAAAATAGCTGAAAGTGTATGCTTGGAAGCATAACTATAAATTATAAAATCTTTGGTGAAATTAGGACAAACCAATACAGGAGCATGAGCGATCGCCTCCTTGATGTCATCAAATGCTACTTTCCCTTCAGCAGTCTAGTGGAAAGTGGTATTACCTTTCATCATATCTACAATATGACGAGTTTTTTCCACAAAATTTGGGAGGAACCTTCACAGGAAATTTACCTTACCGAAGAATGAGTGAACTGCCTTTTTGCTTGATGGTAGGGAGAGAGTTCTGATGCCATTAACTCTTTCTGAGTCAATCTTGATTCCTTCGGTGGAGACTATATGACTGAGCAGTTTTCCCTCTGTAACCCCAAAGATTGACTTTTTGGGGTTGAGGGAGATGCCATGCTGACGACATCTCTCTAACACTTGTCTCAGGTGATTACAGTGCTCGTGACGCCTTTTAGAATATACTGTGAGGTCATCAAGATATACCATAATGAACTTACCCATCACGTCATGAAAAGCCAAGTCCATAGCATGTTGGAAGGTAGCACCGATGTTTATCAAACCAAAAGGCATTCAGCGATATGCAAAGGTACCCCATGGCATCGTGAAGGTGGTCTTGTGTTGATCTTCTGTGGTGACCTCAATTTGATTGTAACCAGAGAAACCATCCAACATAGAAAGCATCTCGGATCAGGTTACATTCTGCAAGCCTTGATCCATGACAGGGAGAGGGTAATTGTCTTTAAGGGACAACTGGTTAAGATTTCTAAAATCAACACAGATGCGGATCTCGCCGTTATTTTTATGCACAGGGACAATATTTTCTATCCATGTGGAATGATGAATCGGGAAGATTATTCGTGCATTCAATATCTTCTAGACTTCTACAAGAATTGTTCCAAAAATCTTTGGGTTGTACTGTCTTTGCTTTTGCTTAAAAGGCAAAGCTCCTGCCTTTAATGGGATATCATGTTGCACTTCTTTTGGTCGGAAAGATTTGAGATCTTCATATGAGTATGCTAGAACATCCATATATTCTTGCAATAGTCTGGTGAATTGGATCCTTTCTTCTAGAGTGCAACATTTGCCAATGTTCACCATCTTGGGATCTACTTCAGTTCCCAAATTGTATTGCTCAACCTCATTAGACGAATCAGAGTCGGTGAGCTGTTGTTTGACATAGCGGTCGTGCTTGTCAAAAAGCCTTTCTAGAGATACCAACCCTCTAGGGATCTTGTTCCCTTTTAGTTGTAGGAATTCTTCGCAGGAAACTGGATCTATGTCGGACACAGATTCTCGCAGAGGAGAATCACTTCCTTCGAAGTACAATTCATTGAAATTCTCGGCCTTTTCCAAGAAGGCAACTATTTGATGATCGTCATTGAAGATCTGCCAATTTTCTGAATTGTTGGGGACACTTGGGTGGAAAACCAGCTCGATAGTGTAGGTAGAATGTTGAAAATCTTTGTGCAGTATGAGAAGTGTGGCTGACACTACCAAAGAGTCTGCCCGACCATTGTATTCCCTTGGTACCGTAGAGATATCAAAAGCATCAAATTCTTCAATGCAATCCCAAACGAGATTGTGATAATGTCTAAGCCTATCATTTTTTGTTTGGTAAAGTTTTCGTACCTGACATACTATTAGCTCAGCATCAGCTTGTGCGTGGAGGTTTTTGATACCTTTCTTGTGTGCTATTTGCATTTCCAAAAGCAAGGCTTCATATTCGGCAGTGTTGTTGGTATTATCAAACTGTAGCTTGAAAGAAAAAGGGAAGATCTTTCCGTTAGGAGAAATGAAAACTATTCTAGCTCTAGAACCTGTTGAAGAACAACTACCATCGAACTCCAACAACCAAACATTGTTTGGATCACCGAGGCCAACGGTATCAAAACTTGAAAACTCGTCTCCTGGTAGAGTTTCAGAGTCCGATGTCGATGAATCATCTGGTGGTGAGTCATTCATCAAGGAGAGAGATTCAACACTCTCTAACTCATGCGCCATTGAAGATTCACCAACTTCTTGAGTCTGGAGATAATAAGTCCCCATACTTGAAGATTCAAACAAGATATGGGATCATCTGATTGGGTCATAGAGAATTTGGCTTCCTTCTCAGGAGTCAGTTTTTGCATTACACCCTTTACTGGTATTCTAGCTTCAAACATATCCATGCTTAGTTCTCCTCCAACATCCTTGCAGAAATTCCTTCGGAGGAGAATTATGTATGATGCTGGTACATCAGCCACTAGGACTGTCATTTTGATCTTTTTATTAGGATATGTGGCAAACGCATATTGTGCATCTTTGATCTGACCGATCAAGGGTACTTGTTTTCCATTGAAAAGCAACAGCTAAAATTTTTAGTCATTTCT
This sequence comes from Sequoiadendron giganteum, assembly GCA_007115665.2. Classification (NCBI taxonomy): domain Eukaryota; kingdom Viridiplantae; phylum Streptophyta; class Pinopsida; order Cupressales; family Cupressaceae; genus Sequoiadendron; species Sequoiadendron giganteum. The sequence continues at coordinate 631,859,598 of CM021107.1, forward strand.
AGACCCAAGGTAGTGGCTACTTTGGTGGGCATCACGTTGTCAGATGCACCGGAGTCTATGACACAATTTCTCAATTTGAAACTGTTTACCAGCAAGGAGATAAAGAATGGATCGATGCATCTAGATGCAATTGGGGGATTGGATAATAGATTATTGTGGGACACCTTTGGTATAGGAACAATCGGGACCTCGGGGGTGAATCCCGAGTTGGAGCAATTCCCTGATCCTTAACAAATTGGACAAGCCTGTCAAATTGGTCGGGATTAGCCTTGAGGTATTCCACCTTGGACATTTGGATTTTGATTCTCTTTGCATGGTCAATGATATCAAAGGCTTGAAAATAATTCTATAAACTAGATGTAGTGACTTCACTAATCGGTTTAACAGAAAGCACGTTGGTCTTAGGAACTGGGTGATTAGCTTTTAGTACAACGAGAGTGGGAGTTGAGGAACGTGGTGTATTGGCTTGTGGATTTGCTACTTTCTTAGGTTGCCAAGGGAGAGGAGATCCTCTTTTAGCAATCGTGACTAGTGGATTTTCTTTTTCAAGTGGGGCTATAGCTTGAACTTTGTCAAGCTGGTTTTGTTGATGCCGTGTAAAAACAGCATAAGCATCCATCACCAAGTCATCTTATTCCTCTTCATCCATTATCTGCAAGTAATTAATCTTGGAGTCGCCAGCTGATTCCATTTCTTCCTCTTGGAAGAGATCGACATTTTGTTCTTCGGGATAGTCCATCTGAGCATAATCATCTTGCTCAATTTTATAATATCCTGAAGTAGCATTGGTAGGCAGAGCTTCAAGGGCGAGCCTACCTAGTGGTGTCGGAAGACGATTTTGGGTTTTGTTTTTGGCATAATTGGGGAAAGTCCTTCTGGGGATGTCCTTGTAATTTGTATTACTATTGGCCACTTGCTTCTTCAGAGCGAGGAGCTCATTCACTAGTTGTTGCACCATAGGGTCAGTGAAATTGGAACTGGTGCTAGGAGTAACGACATTGGATGTTGAAGACCCTGATGCTTGCATCCTTTTGTTGGTGTTAGAGCCGTCATTGATCCTGATTTTTCCAGTTAGGATCATATCATCTTCAAGACTCGTGGCTAATTGTTGTGCTGCTTCAACATTAGCCAGAGTTTCCCTACGCAAGAAGAAACTCACCTTGGGTAACTGGGTATTTATGAAGAAGCACTTCAAGTTGTGATCTGTAGGTTTTGCATCTTGTGGGATCCATGTCACCAACTTGTTGAACTTAGCCATGAATTCTCTCATCGGTTCGTGAGCTTCCTTTCGCATGGTTTTCAGTTGATCCAACAAAGCATGCACATCTTTAGCAGGCTTGAATCTTTCCTCAAACTTTGTTCGAAGAGTAGCCCAACTGGTGATTGAAGCATTGGGAAGTGTATAAAACCATTCGGCAGCAACCCCTTGGAGGGATTCGATGAAAAGCCTTCTGGAAACATCTTCATGTTCAACGGCTAAGACACCGCAAATGATATAGAAGGCAACAATGTGTTCATCGGGCTGTTGCTTGCCATCACCAGTGAATTTTGGGAGATGTTTCCTTGAAACTCATGGAAGATCATGTAGTGGTGCAGCCAAACATAGAGGACCAAAGGCATTTCCCCACGGTCCAGCAGGTGGTGCGGTCATTGCTGGTTGCACGATAAAAGCTTGGGTTGGACGACTGCTATAGACAGACCAAATAGGTGGGAAAGAATATCTGTCTTTCTGAGGAGGAAAGCTCGTAGCACGGTGCAGTGGTGACCTTGTTCACGAAGGAGGAAAAGGGAAGTTATGTTGCAGTAACTCTTCAAACAGAGGATCTGTAACTCCTTGATCTCTCAAACTTTGTGTGTAGCTTCGGTCCGCCAGAATGTAGATCTAAAAAAGATGAAGACTGATAGAGAAAAATTTACAAACAATAATAAGGAACTGGAAAGTGTATTTACTTCAATCAAAAGCGTGAGGCTTGGATTGCGTGATACTTTCCCCAACGGAGTCGCCAAAAAACTATTGGGTGAAAATAATGTAATCAACTTTTCAATAGATTACACCATCTAGATTTCAGCCACAGCTATGTGAGATTACTCTCTCCTCTCGAAAAGGGGAGGCACCCTTCCTACTGCTAACTTGAAGCTATAGTAAACTTAAAAGAATACTTACAAAATGTACACTGTACTCATGAAATGGGGGGGGGTGTGTTACATTAAAGCTTCTCTCTTTTTTCAGAGAAGATGTTTACAATGCTTCACTATGAAAAGCTTTAGATCTAAATATCCTAAACTTAATCAATAGCAATAATACCAATATTTCTATCTTGACAAAGCAAAGCTTAGAAATACTAGGTGTGATTTACAATAACAAAGGTAAAGAGAAAAGGGAAGGCTCACGAAGGCACAAAGTCGTTCCGTAGCCTTTTCAATGTTGAATCTGGTGATGATATCATTCGTTGTATTATAATCACAAAGTCTTCTTAGACACAGCGATTCCTTGAACAACACGAACGATTAAAAGCACAAAGTCTTGTAGATCCTTCAACAAAAACTTCAAATGTAAACAAATCCAAATGATAAACGTAACACAAAATTTACATCAAACACTTGAAGCCCTTTCAATCTCATACAATAATTACTACTGATATAATCAACACACAAAATGATTGATTCCAACACAAAGTCTGGCATGCAATCTTCTTCTTTATTGATTAGATATGAATTCACAATATTGAACACAAAGTCTCAATGGTTGTTTCAAAATAGCAGAACTTCGTTGCAAAATATCAAAAGGTAACTATTACAAAAGAAATCCCTCTCACTTATAGAAAAGGAGGGAAGAGCAAAATTAGGGAATCGGATGAGAAAAAATAGGAAACCCTAATCTAACTGAGTGTAATTTATTTCTATGTAATTGCACCTCATATTTTGGTGTAATTACATTTTACAAAAAGACACCTAAAGTGTCAAAAACTATTTACAATGTGCAAAGAAGCGGACACCATAAATGGTGAACACTGGAGATGAAAAGAAGACTATTGTTCTTTGCTTTCGGCGCGGAAGTCTTCATATTTCTTTGTTGTCTCTCTCAAGAACTTATCATCTAGTCTGACAGTAAAATCCACTAGTGTATGTATTTTGGTAATCAACTTCTTTGCAGACGAAGAAACCTTTTTACATCTTTCAAGATGAGACTTGAAACAATCAAGTGAAAGTTGTAGATCACATATAGTGTGCAAGGTGTTTTTAGTAAAACCTTTATCATCCACCAACTTCATGAAGGCTTCTTTATACACTTGAATTATTTCACTAAGGGGAAGGAAGGTGTGCTCGCCATCAAGAAGATCACCTGGCAACTCTTCCATCCCATTTACCAGAAGAACCGGTAGCCTTCAACATCTTCTTGTGCCTGGTGAATGTCATCAATCCGAAAATTCAATACCTAGATTCTATGCTTGAGTGATTCCTTTACTTCAACATATTTCTCCTTACCAAGTATTATTCCATTTTTTACTGATTGGCTGATCTTGGATTCTTTCATTTGCAGCCATGATGATAAAGTCTTTTCCATATGGGATAGATCTCTCACAAGTGATCCTTCTTCTCTGTTAAGCTCAGTCTGCAGCTGGGCTATTTGTATTTTCTTCTCACTTGCGGTGGTGATGACCCGCGTTCCATGATCTATGATCTCTTCAATAAACTCATTTAAGATTTTACCCTTCGATGCAAGTTTTTCTACCTTTTGAACAGCTGGTTCTTCCACATTTACCAAGGTCATAGATTGGGCATCACCCATTGAAGATCCCACTATGTTTCTCAAAATGTTTGCATAGCATTTAGCTTTCTCTTTGTATAGATTTTTGGCTTGCTCCATCTTGTCAAGCCTTCCTGCCAGAGCATCTAATACTACTTGGACATCTGATTTTGCACTTTCATTTGTCACCTTCCCAAGTTGTATTCTTTGAATGGTATAATCTTCCATGTTCACATCTCCCTCTGGTTGAGGAGGAAAACCTACCTCAACAAACTTTTGACCAGCTTTATCAACTTGCAGTCTTGACAATACCTTAGCCTTTTTCTTTTCTTTGTTCTTGGGAACAAGTATTTCTTCCAGGTCCAGCTCATCAGGGGAGATCATCTGCTTTTTCCATTTAGGAACCTGTGACACCAACCAAGGAGGAAGGGAAGAAGTATACACATCACTTGTTACTGCTAATTCCTGAGCTGCAGGGGCTTTTTGAGGAATAGTTGAAATAGTAACAATGGGTGTCGTTGTAGTCATTATGGGCCCAGTTGTTTGTATGCCAAGCTGATTCTGCAAAGATTCATTCATAAATCTATCAAAATCAGCCTCCGAAGAAATGCCAAAAGATGGAGATGACAAACTAGGGAGAGAAACTGGCGAACTAGATAGGTCATTGATACTTTTTGATTTGCCAACTGTAGGAGAAACCAACATTATTGAAACTACTGGTAGGGAAGAAACATCTTCTTCCCCTATAACCATGGTAGGAAGAGGAGAAGAAGGAATGGGTGGAACGGGAGATTTCGGGAGTGAAGGAGTATGAGGAAGTGAAGAGACTGGAACTTGTTCGATTTCTCCTTGAGGAGGTGACAAAACCTGCTCATCCTCTTGGTATCCCTCAACCTCTTGTGCTGATTGCTCCTCTTCTCCATTTGACGCGGTTTCTCCAGAGTCCTCATCATCTGATTCTTCGGATTCAAATTCTATATCTCCTCCTTCTTGGTCTGAAGACAACTCCTCATAAACAAGCTCTCTCTCTTCAGCACGAGATGTAATAGCCCTTGTTTCTTGTGTTTCAGTAGTTCGTGGAGTATTTTTCCCCACAGTGAACTTGATCCTTGGTTATCTCCTTGATGAAGAAGGGATCGCGGCCTGTTTTACTTTGGTGCGAGATTCTGGTGGTGGAGTAGGATTCTCTTTAGGGAGCTCACCTTCAGAATCAGTCTTGAAGTTTTTTATTTGAAAAACATGCTTGGCGAGCCATTCTGCCATGTTGTGTAGGATAGGGGCCAACCTTTCTCTTATGTAAGTACACTCTTTTTTGGACCATTGTACTGGAGGCAAAGGTTTCCCAGCAATGTTGTCCTCATCATAGGCAGAATTATGGACGTCACCTGGATCTATGAAATCTTCAGGTAAATCATCTATTTCGAGAGCCCTGATTTGATCAACTGTCAACCTACAGAAATACATTTTCTGTACATCCTCTTCATCTCTGTACTCTGCCCATATGTCTTCAAAATGGTATACATGGCTGTGACCTTTCTTGAATTTCTTCTTGACATCTCTAAAGTCAAAATCACGCCTATACCTATAGGTCTTGATAGTATTGATGTGCATCTCAGCTGAAATATTTTTGGCTTTCTGCACCATTTTGATCGTATACCTACCAATGGTTATTGGAAACTTAACCCTGGCTTATGATTCTTTTGTCATTCCTTGTGCACCGAAATTTATTGCCTGCACAACTCCATAAGAATCCATTTATCTGATGGGTATCTGGGAAGCATATAAGGGCATCCTGTGAAAAAACCTACCCTTATGTAAGTGAAGGTTGGAAATTGTAGAAACACACATCCCACCTTGCTGACCACCTTGTAAGCTTCATCTAAAATCCTCTTCTTCTCCAGAGTTTGATCAAAAGTAAATAGCAAAGGAGCAAAGAAGGCATCTGTGACTCTTCTAAAATGATGGAAGCTTTCCCTTAGGTTCAATTGGTAATAATAGTCATAAATTGGGGTAGAATTCCTATTACCTTTGGTGGATAAACCTGGAAACTGTCTCATCACCGCTGCTGAGTACACCAAGAAGGAAGTCATATAAAAATTTAAGGTGGTAGGCACCTTGATCAGCTGATCATGAATTTCATCACTGATCTGCGTTCCCCAATCAATGTGTACTTTCCTCCTTCGGATAATCCGGATGTATTCATACATCCAATCTTGGAAATAAGAAGAACCAGGCAAGCCCTTGACTCTGCTTAACAAGGTAATAATATTTCTTACATGCTCTTTGAAGTCACTCTTGGGGAGCCCCTTAGGCCACCTAGAAACAACATGCTGAGGGGTCTTCAAGCACTGTAAGTTAATCAATGTTTTGTCTTTGACTGGATCATTGTCAAATATTTCTTTAGCCCTCTGTATTGTGATAGGGGTGTATTGTTCCATTTGTGGCACTTTGAAGACTATGTCAAAAAACTCACCATCAAGCCTCATTATTACTTGTCCTGCTGAATCCCTTACTGTTCTATCTTCTTCAATGTAGTGTGCAGCTACTTGAAGTACAAATTCTGTTTGATGGGCTGAAGTTGGAAAAGTTGAAACCATATGAAGATTACTATGTACGATGGCTTTCAAATTCTCATCTCACGGCCTCTGTTGAATCCTCTTCACGAAATCTGCCAAATCTTGGTGGCCAATTTCAGTGTCTTTGATTTCATCTACCTTAGACAACACCATGGTTGGAGGGAAAATTCCTTGGTACTTACACTTCATCTTCTCCTTATCTTTAGGAGATGGCGATGGCATTTCAGCTGACATTTAGGAGAGCAGAGACCAATGGAATTCTTATCTCTGAAGATCCTTGACGAAACTTTAGAACAAATTACAAGAATGGCGGATGCAATGATTGTCAAGAAAAATGTCACATGGGAAAGCGTGAGATGATCAAGGTGACATGGAGTTACTGTGTTTTGGCCGAGTGGCATGGAAAACAAGGAGCAGAAATGAGCATGGGGGCAAAAAATGAAGAGGAAACACTATTTTAAGTGTTAGGTAAAAAGTGCAGTTTTTGGTGTTCGGGCGGTGAAAATCACCGCTCGAGCACCGAAGTGATATGTCATTTTGGTGTCGAGGCGGTGAAAAACACCGCTCGAGCACCAAAATTTATACTTAGTAAATTTTGGGGAACTGTTCAATTTTGGTGTCGGGGCAGTGAAAATCACCGCTTGAGCACTGACATGTAAATATTTTGGTGTCGGGGCAGTGATTTTCACTCCTCCAACACCTTAAGGTGTATTGGAGTCGCATGTGTTCGATGTCGAGGCAGTGAAAATCGTCGCCCGAGCACTGACCTTTGTAAGATAGTTCAGTGTCGTGGCGGTGATTTTCACTACGTCAACACTTAAGGCAAATTTGTGGATGGGTGTTATGGCAGTAAAAATCACTGCCACAACACCAACATAACTTGGAGCTTTCGTACGAGGGCGTTAAAAAATTCTGCATGTACACTGAGAGGAAAAAGGGGACTGACGTGTTTGGCGAATGGGAGGACTTTACCATGAAATGCAAAGGTTTTAACCTTAAGTAAAAGATGTGAGAAGGGCACGAGAAAGACACGAAGGAAAAGAAGAAGAAAAAGCGACATGGAGGAGAGGTGAAGAATACAGAAGACAACAGGAAAATCGAGGGGGTTCAAACTTAAACAAAGAAAACTTAATCAACTGTAACAAAAAGATGAACATACCTTTGACAGTTATGATGAGGATCACTCTGCAATTCGCGTGCTTAGAGGAAAAACCAGAACTTAATCTCAAAGGGAGGCAGCTCGCGATGGCATGGGAGCTAAGCATGGAGGTTACTTAGCAAACAATGAAGAAATAAATCTTAATCAAGTTAATAAAACCTAAAAACGAACTTAAGTTACGTGCATTGAATGTGGCTGATAACTTAGACATAACCCACAAAAAGGTGCTCGAGCGGTGAAAATCACCGCTTGAGCACCAACATATAAAAATAATCCCTTTGGTGCAATGATGGTGAAAATCAGTACCCGAGCACCAAACTTACAAAATGAAAATAGGTGCAGTGGCGATGATTTTCACCGCCGTTGCACCAAAAACAATTTGATGGAAATGGTGCCATGGCGGTGAAAAACACTGCCCGAACACCAAAACATCTGAAAAATAAACTAACTCCCGGGGAGAAGAAGGAGTCAGACTTTAAGCTCGCACTCGAGCCTATCGTCACCTACCTAGACTAGGTAGGTTTAGGGACTTTGTAAAATGATTTTGTGCCTTGTTTTGCATGATTGAAACACACGGTCCTAGGAAACGGACTAGTTTCATAGGAGGGTTATCCGTGAATCGAGCGTAGCTAGATTCTGTGATAACACATACTTTGAGATATTATTTGTGCATGGGAAAGAAATTATGTATGCCTTAGGTATACTATCTCCTTGTGGTGTGAGAAATAGGATACTTGTTCTAGAGCCATGTTGAGTGTGGGACCCTTCAAAATATAAGGTCCATTGGCTTGTCTGTTTTGTTAGCAATATACTTTCATTTGGGGATTCTACTGTAAGAGGCTTATGATCTTCTATTGGTGTGTGAGCTAGCTGGTCTTCTATGATCCATCCTTTGATGGCTCTCCTGTCTACTTACTCTATGTCAAACTCACTCAAAATCATTACCCATTTAACAATTTTGCTTGTTAGAGTTTCTTTTGCTAATAGTTATTTTAGTGGATCTACCTTTGAAATCAACTTTACTTGTCTATTTAAGATATAGTGTCTTAGCTTCTGTGTTGCAAATACAATAGAGAGACATGCTCTTTCTATGAGTGAATAGTTTAACTCATAGCCCACCAATGTTGAGATGATGTAGTAGAATTCTCTTTCTTTGTCATTATCATATAGTTGTGCTAGGAGAGCTCCCAACACTGCTTGTGTTGTATATACATAAAGTATCATTTCTTTATCTGGAATAGGTGACATAAAGACTGGAGGAGTGAGTAGGTACTCCTTAACTTGCTAGAATGCTTGGTCACATCTCCCATCCCACTTGAATGTGATTTATTTGTGTAGGAGATGGGTAAAAGGGTGACACTTGTCTATCAGTTGTGAGATGAATAACCTGATAGATTGTAGATTCCCTTTTAAAAAATTTAGTTGCTTCAATTTCTTCGATGGAGACATTTCTAATATGGCCTTCACTTTTGTAGGATCTACTTTAATGCCCCTTCTTGATACTATGTACCTGTGTCACCAAAAAGTGTATACCTTGACGCTTTTCACTCATTTGGAGCTTGGCCTATGATCTTGGACCATTTTTAGCCTATTTTTACACCTTTCCAAGCCTTGTGACGAAGTTTTGTAAAGTGTTGTAAAACATTTTCATACTCTCCTAGGCTTGTCATCATCAAATTAACCCCTTGTTATGCTATAATGACCCCTTAATATGCATACATGACTTATCTTAGTGTGTTTTATGAATACAATCTCAACAAACACAAATAATAAAATTTTAATTACTAAAAACACTTAAAAATGCCCAGGTGGACTAGGTCACCATGTTGGCGACCTAGTCCCATGTGGCTTAAAATAACATTTTAAGTTAATATATGTCAGGATTCAAGTCTCTAAAACCCTAAGGTCGGTCAGTATGAAGTTATTTCAGGAAATTTAGGGCATAACCTGTATAAATAACCTCCAAAACCCTAATTTATCGTTAGGTACCCTCATTTTTTCTTCTCCTCTCAATTTCTCAACTCCTCTTCCTCTCAAGCAAGCTAGGGTTTGATCCTTCCAAGTCAACAATACATCTTTGTTGAAGCATTCAAGGGATGATTTCTACAAGAATACAAGATCTCTCACCAAGACAAGGTAACTTAATTCACTCTTCCATTGTTTCATGTTTTCATTAAATTCTTTCTATTCATTTTGGTTTAGTTACCTAAAAGGGGTTTGACCAAGGCAAACCCCTAATCCCTAACAATCAACATTTTTCTCTTTCTTGTCTTGTGTGATTGTAGGTTCAGGTACTTTGAAGATCATTGAAGGCTTTGAAGACTTATTGAAGACCTCTCCTTGCTTGCAAGGTCAAATAATCCACGAAAAATCACTCTCAGGCCTGAATATCAAAGTTTCAGAAGTGGGAAACTATGAAGAACTAGGGTGCAAACCTAGGGCTTTCGTTTCCTCTTCGGAAACTCAAAAAATCCTGAAGAGGACTAAGTCGCCAAGAATGGTGAAATAGTCCCTCTGGATAGGCCATTTTTTGATTTTTACATTTTTGCATATCCATTTGGCAGAAACGGGCTCCAGACCAGTTTTTGAGAATCTGGGACTAGGTCGCCCAGATTGGCACAAGTGTCCCTCTCGGGTTTTGCTAAATTTTTAGCAGCATTCCAGACCTCCAATAGATCCTTCTTCTATTCCTAGGTGCACACATTCTAACTCCTTCACTTATGTATAGTTTAGTGTATATTATTAGTTCATCTTGTATATGTTTGCATACATCATTGTGTTTTCTAGCACTTTATATTTCATAGATTAGATTAGCATCTCTTCATTTTAGTTTATTGCATTTATACACACACATTCACAATCCCCCAATATCAACACAAACCCCTTCTTTGACTGAACACCTAAAAACACCAAAACCACTAAGGTGAAAGAGAGCCATTCACTCAAAAGTTAGCTTCTAGGGTGAAAAACCCTAGAAGCTCATTGGGGAATCCTCTTTCCCTTCTTTGTGTCTTTTTTTTTGGTGGTTCATTTTGGTGAACCCAAACTTCCTACACCTTATTTTCTGATCTGAACTTCTTCCTCATCCTAGGATTAACTTGCATTGCATATTACATTAGTAAAAGTGCATCCTAGGGTTTCAAAAATTTGCATTCGTGAAAAGTGCATTTAGGTGGCATTTTGCATATTATAACATTAAATATTTCTACAATTTTGATTGTTTTTTGTTATGTCTGCATTACCCTATACAAAAACCACCTGTATTAGTCCAAAACTCTTGAAAAATCTCAAAAAAATCATCAGGAGGACCAGCTCACCATTCTGGGCGACCTAGTCCCTTTAGGGTTCTAAAACTCCCCTTTACAAAGCTGAAAACCTTATTTTTGAGCTTCTATTTTGTGCCATTACATAAATGTACCAATAGGTTATGTTTTTGTTACATGTATTTTACTAAAATTAGCATAAATTAGCTCATTCTATGCATTGTAAATTTTCAAGTTTGCATTTACAAAGATTCATTTCCAAATCATTGATAGTGTAATCAGTATTTAATTGCCTTCTTTTGCAATCTGAAAATGGAATTCCTTTATCTTGCATTGTAAATTCTTTAAACATATTCATATATTCCTTTTTTCTTTATATTGTTTATAAACCCTTTAAACATGTTAAAGATTCTTTCAATACATTACCTAGTTATGAGAGTCTAGTGAATAAGTTTTTTTATAATTGTCCTAAACATAAACAACCTACCATCTCTCCCCTCTATAAGGATGATGTGTTAGAAGTAAATACACACTTAGATAATCATGATGATTATAATTTTTCCCCTCTTGATACCTCTCCTTCTAGTGATGAAGATATCTTATTAAAGGAAGGGCCAATCATAGAGCATCATGACGGTCTTGCTTGTTCTTCTCCTTGTCCCCTTTGGGAAGATAGTTTAACACAAGAAGATGAAATTATAAACACATTCCTAAACATTATATTACCTATTCTCCTTAACTATAATGATCAATCTTTTCCCTCTTCTAATACCTCTCCTCGATGCAAAGAGGATAGTTTGGTGTTCAAAGATACCTTGACCAAGGGTCATGAGACTATTGACCCCCCCCTTCCCTCATGCTCCTGCCCTTTGGGGTAATCTATTTGAAAATCATAGTGGATATTCTCTTGATGCCTCCCTCCCTTGTGATGAAGCATGTGATAGAACTCTTCCATGATCTCCTACTCGGGTAGATGGTATGGAACAAGCGAATGAGACCTTTGAAAATAAAATAGACTCCCCTCTTAACCATCCCTCTCCTCCATATCCCATAATTGATCTTTCCTATATTAGTGATCAAGTCACTTTAGAAAAACCCCTCCTTCAATGTCAAGCACATGAAGCTTGTAGTTCTTCTAAACTTTCTTCTCTTAGGGAGGATATCATGCTGCAAACCAAGGATAACATTGACTCTCCTTCCCAAGGATGTCAATATTATTCAACCTCAACTCATCCTTTTGCCACCTTCTAAACCTGAATTCACTCTCTCCCCACCTAAGCCTAATGTGTTGCAGCGATTGATTCAAGATACCATTGCTCATACACATTACACACAAAACAACCCACGTTCCCAACCATCAACCTCACCTTATTTACCTTCATCCCCTCCTATTCAACCTACTACCACTCGCTTCAATTCCTTCCTTAGGGAGTATGACCTTGTTGACCAACTAAGGAATACTCTTGCAAAAATATCTTTATGGGACCTTATCCAAGCCTCCCCTCACTATCACAACATGATGCAGGATGCCTTACAACAAATTCCTATCCCTTCCAATGTACAAACAAATGACATTGCAGCTATGATCCAAGGCTTGATTGCTGACATTTATTTCCACCAAAGTGAGCTCCCTCCTTTGGAATTGAAAAAAAAGCCGAATCCTTGATGATCATATCTCAATACAAAATCATAGGGATCAAGGGAACCCTTGTTGATAATGGCTCCGCTGTCAATGTGTGTACTGTCAATCTCTTGGATAGGCTCCATATTGATAGATCAACCATCCAACCTTCCTCCATGTCCCTCACTAGATTTGACAGTATTGGAAAAAAGCCTCTTGGTGTGATCACTTTACCTCTTACAGTTGGAGTGGCCACATTAAACACATCAATCCATGTTATGCCTAATGATGTTTCATATAACCTCATTTTGGGCAGGCCATGGATTCATGCAATGAATAGTGTGCCTTCCACACTTCATCGAAAGATGAAGTACATCTACAACAACAAAATTTACACCATTGATGTTAATCCTGAGCCTTACAGTGTCTTACACCTTGAGCGAAACAAATCCAAACCCTTCACCACTACACCACCCAAACCTATGGAACCCGTGCAACCCAAGTCCTTAGATGATGTTTTGGGTTCCTTAGACCTCACCCCTCCTCTCAAGGGAGAATCCAAGCCTAACAAAAAATACTATCCAAAGGGTAACACAGTCTTGTTAACACAAGACTCGGCCGATCCTTTGACAACATCCAGCTCAACTCCCTTAGCCAACAATATAAACAATAAAACCTCACCTGTTCCAAAGAAGTTGAAAACACTCTATGTTGAAAACACTCTATAGAAAAGGTTACAAGATCATGAATTGGCTTGGCTATAGTGGACAAGGTTGTGGTGCTAACAAATAAGGTTTCCACAACCCTATTGAGCCTCATTTGAAAACATTCAATCATGGTCTTGGATTTTTCCCTTTCATCAAAATCATCAAACCTTTCTCCAACACCAACTCTATCCCTCATCACCTTTCTAACCCAACCTTCCAAAGTGATCCTTTGAAACTAACAAAGGAATCTTTGATTACAACCAATGTCATCTCATACCCTCCTCTAGATTCTGATATTACACACTCCTCTAAGAGAGTGTATAATATCTCACAATCCATAGAGCCTTGCATAGGTATGACATCCTCTACTAAGCAAGACCCCTCCTTGTCCCAAACCAAAGGATCCCCTTCTCCCCTCAATCAAGAGGGAATCTTGTTGAGACTCCTCCAAGATCATTTGATCTCCCTTCCTCCTCGCACCCAAAAGAAATGTCCTAACAAAAATTCCTTTTGTGCTTACCACCGAGTTCACGGTCACATCCAACATCTTAAGGATTGTGGTGTTGTTCCTTCTGCAGGGGCACCTTCTTCCTTTAATCGATACTGATTTTCACCCTCCCTTTCATCCCTTCAATCCCTTTTGGCTCACTCTTGTCCTGTACTAAGTGGGGGTAAGAGGATAGTTAGCCTTTCTCCCCTCGTATGTCAGTTTTTGTTGTCTCTTTCAGCTTATCGTTAAACTTTCATGTACATCTAAGAGCAAGCTTGGAATGTGGATGACATGTCTTAATTTGACTCGCATATAACATACTCCCCTCTTTCTTTATGATGTATCTTTTCAGAACCATATGAATCGGCATAGGGCTTTTTGAACAAGCTCCCATGTCCCTTTCTTCTTCTTCTCTACTTTAAAGAAAATTTTCACAATACGACGATTCACAATTCCTTTAAAGTGGGGGCATACATCACCACTCACATTTCACTGTGTGATCTTCTTTTTCTTGTGATTCCTTCTCTTGAAAACATTACACACAATGTTGTTCAAGATTGAGACATCTACATTTTTCCTCTTTTGCATACAAGATGAGCCCTTGCCTCTCTTTGTAACATTACGTATAATGTTTCCTAAGTTGAGACATCATATGAACAAAGCAAAATCCCTTTGAACAAAATCATTTCAAACATCACTTTCTTTTGTGGCACCTTATCAAAGTTATCATGGTTATCATGAGGTATAACTTTGGTATGGCTTGAGTGGGAAGCCCAACAAGCAGCACAAATTTCCCCATAGCCACCTTTGTGGGTACATACCAACCATGTGTATGTTTCTTACCTTTGGGGATAACTCACCCCGCAAACGACCTTGTATTTTGTGGCCCCAGAGTGAGCACATCTTTTTCACCATTTCTCTTCACTTCTAATCCTTGTCATCGCATGACCATGGATCTTGTCTTTTTTTAATGCATTCACCCTTGAATGTCTTTTGCGTTGATTTCGATTTGAATTAGAATCTTGAATCCTTGGGGGCTTGACCACCTCCTTTATTCTTTCCCATTCTTCTTTTTAATTCTTCACCATCTGAATCATGTGGCTACTTTAGTGTGAGTTTGAAGCAATTTCATCCTCTCACTAAAGTGGGGGTTGAATGTGTCACCAAAAAGTGTATACCTTGACACTTTTCACTCATTTTGACCTTGGCCTATGATCTTGGACCTTTTTCAATCTATTTTTACACCTTTCCAAGCCTTGTGATGAAGTGTTGTAAAGTGTTGTAAAGAATTTTCATACTCTCCTAGGCTTGTCATCATCAAATTAACCCCTAGTTATGCTTTAAGGACCCCTTAATACGTATACAAGACTTATGTTAGTTTGTTTTATGAAGACAATCCCGATAAACACAAATAATAACATTTTAATTACCGAAAAACACTTAAAAATGCACAGGTGGACTAGGTCACCACCTTGGGTGACCTAGTCCCATGTGGCTTAAAATAACATTTTAAGTTAATATATTTGTCTGGATTCAAGTCTCTAAAACCCTAAGGTCAGCTAGTATGAAGTTATTTCGGGAAAGTTAGGGAATAACTTGTATAAATAACCTCTAAAACCCTAATTTCTCATTAGGTACCCTCATTTTCACCTCTCCTCTCAATTTCTCAACTCCTCTTCCTCTCAAGCAAGCTAGGGTTTGATCCTTCCAAGTCAACAAGACATCTTTGTTGAAGCATTCAAGGGTTGATTGATACAGCAACACAAGATCTCTCATCAAGGCAAGGTAACTTACTTCACTCTTCCATTGTTTCATGTTTTCATTACATTCTTTCTATTCATTTTGGCTTAGTTACCTAAAGGGGGTTTGACCAAGGCAAACCCCTAATCTCTAACAATCAACATTTTTATCTTTCTTGTCTTGTGTGATTGCAGGTTTAGGTACTTTGAAGATCATTGAAGGCTTTGAAGACTATTGAAGACCTCTCCTTGCTTGCAAAGTCAAATCATCCACCAAAAATCACTCTCAGGCCCGAATATCAAAGTTTCAAAACCAGGAAACTATGAAGAACCAGGGTGCAAACCTAGGGCTTCTGTTTCCTCTTCGGAAACTCCAAAAATCTTGAAGAGGACTGGGTCACCAGGAATGGTGACCTAGTCCCTCTGGATAGGCCATTTTGTGATTTTTACATTTCTGGATGCCCATTTGGCAGAAATGGGCTCCAGACCAATTTTTGGGAATCTGGGACTAGGTCACCCAGATTGGCACAAGTGTCCCTCTCGGCTTCTGTAACATTTTCAGTAGCATTCCATACCTCCAATAGATCCTTCTTCTATTCATAGGTGCACACATTCTAACTCCTTCACTTTTGTATAGTTTAGTGTATATTATTAGTTAATCTTGTATATGTTTGCATACATCACTGTGTTTTCCACCACTTTACATTTCATAGATTAGATTAGCATCTCTTCATTTCAGTTTATTGCATTTACACACACACATTCACAATCCCCCAATATCAACATAAACCCCTTCTTTGAATGAACACCCAAAAACACCAAAACCACTAAGGTGAAAGAGAGCCATTCACTCAAAAGTTAACTTCTAGGGTGAAAAACCCTAGAAGCTCATTGGGGAATCCTCTTTCCCTTCTCTGTGTCTTTGTTTTTGGTGGTTCAGTACCCTATTATCTTTCCAGATGTTACTCTAAATACACACTTTTTTGAGTTGAGTCTCAAGTTATACTGTTCTAGCCTATCAAACACTTTTGCAAGATTGGTCAGGTGATCTTCACTTTTGATGGACTTCACTAGAATGTCATCCACATAATCTTCATAATTTTATGTAACATGTCATGGAATATTGTCATCATTGCTTATTGATAGGTCACCCATGCATTTTTTAGATTGAATGGCATGACATTCCAGCAGAATGTCCGCCAAGCACAAGTGAATGTTATTTTGTGTTAATCATCATGGGATATTTTTATCTGATTATACCAATAGAAACCATCCATTAATGGTAGTATCTCATGTCCTGTTGTTAGATCTATGATCATGTCTATAATTGGAAGAGGGAAGTCATCTATTCGGTAGGCTTTGTTCAAGTCTCAAAAGTTTGTGTAGATCCTTATGCTCCCAGTGGGCTTTGAAACTGGTACTATATTTGATATCCACTCCAGATAATCAATCGATTTGATGAAACCTACATCTAGTAACTTCTTTAGTTCTACCTTTACCAATAGTTCTATTTAAGGATTCATTTTCCTTTGTTTCTGCTTGATAGGTTTAGCTCTAAGAGATATGGCCAAATGATGTACAACTAGTGTTGGATCTAGTCCTAGCATGTCTGTATATGTCCATGCAAAGTTTGTCTTTCTGTCGTCGATGAATGCTATGAAGTTCACTTTCTCTTCAGGATCAAGTGACGTCGCATGGTATGTGATCTTTGGGTTCTCCGTTGCACCAAAATTAATGGATTCTACTTCTTCTACTAGGAGCATTGACTTCTCTTGATATTCAAATATAGGGAGATTGAATCCTCCATCTTTGGGTGCCTCAGAGAGGTTTTCACCTTTAGATTCATCCTTTATTTTCTTCTTTTTAGGATCCGCTAGAGCCACATTGTGGTTTTCTCTAGGGAATCTCATTTTGATTTTGTCCTTTTCAGTTTTGCAATTGGAGAACACAATCTCCCCATTGAAATATGCTTCATGTTCGAGTTCCATGATAAACCTTGCTTTATGATCTCATGTTGGTATGCCAATTCAAAGTCCCATAAACTCTATGATTGCTTCATCATTTTGGAATTGATCCAAAAAATGTGTATGTTCTTGTTGGTCGCAATATTTCAATTGTGGGTAGCAGAGGGGTAGGCTATCATCGTTGTCTACAAAACTTACAAAAGTTGTTGAGATGGTTAATATGGCTCTAGTATCATTTTCCCATTAGGTGTCCAGGTCATCATCACTAGAGGTGACAAAAGAAGGGGAATCCCATTCATACTCGTTAGAGTCTGTTTCAGAATAATAATAGTCATTAGGAATGGTATTGATAATTTGGATAGGGACTATACCAATGATAAAATTTTCAAATAAGTCCTCGACGAGTAATTTGTTGTATATAAGGTGGTAGGTATCCAATGTCTTAACACTAGTAGAAGGTGCTTGTTTCTTAAAAGAGGTTTGTCTAGTATTTGGAGTAACCACGTCTTTTGAATCATAGCCTAGTCCCATGTTTTTCTTTCTCTATTCCACTATGATGGGCTCCCATCTACCTTGTGTTCATAACCCAAGGCCACCTATTCTAGTATATCCCATTTGTTTAGCTAACTGATAGCCTTTACTGTTAGGATCAATTAGAAGGAGTTGTGGTTGTTCAAGTTCCTTTTGGTCCTCTTTCTACATCGTAGATGACAAGTCTTATTTGAATATCTCTCATCCTTCATATCTCCCCACTTGGTGAAAATTGTGGGTTTGGCTATCATTTTTACAGTTTGAACATATTTGATCTCCTTAGGGCCTCCATAAACCTTGGGTGTTGGTGGAAGCATTCCAATGCAAAATACTTGGTTGAAGTGATAATTTCTATTACCCTTGTCAATTACTTGAACATTGGTTTAGTTTTTGGTTGCTCACTTGATGTTTATTTAATTGAGGTTGATGGTAGTATGGAATGGTCAACATATGAGAATGAATGAAAATATATTTCATTGTTGGGTATACGCTAGGATTTTTTATACTTCTTCAATTTTGCACAAAAGTGGAAGGATTCTGGATCAACATATAGTGCCACCTCCTTTCCTTCATGAGGAAAATTTAGACACTGGTGAAAGGTTGAAGGAACTACTTATAATGCATGAATCCAAGGGAATCCTAGAAGAAGGTTATACAGTAACTCAAGGTCAAGTACCTGACATGTGGTTTCTGAGGTGGTTGGTCCTATCTGTACTAGTAGCCTAACTATCCCTTTTGAATTCCTTCTAAGGTCATCATAGGCCCTTACAGTAATGCTCTTTCCCTTTTATATCACATCGTCAGAATACCCCAACTGTTTCATGAATTTCAAATTATAGATGTTTAGACCTACACCATTATCTATCAACACTCATTTGACCATCTTTTTATAGAAACCAACCTCTATGTAGAGAGCTCGGTTATGGAAAGACTTATGTGCAAGGTCTTTCCTGGAAAATACTAAATGGTGATTGTCCGTGATTTTTCCAACCATGGCTTGGAACTAATTAGGATCAAGGTCGTTAGGGAGTGATGCTTCCAATGCTTTTTGTAGTATCTCCCTATGTGCGGGTGATAATTTTAGCAGTTCTAGGATTGAGATAAAAGTGAGAGTCCTCTTCAAATGTTTCACAATATTGTAGTTATTTTATGCCTTAGTTGTGGGTTTAGGTGGGGCTCCTTGTATTGGTACTTTTCCTCGACGGGTAGTTACGTTACATTCAGTGTCCCTACCTTGTATAGTCACTAAATTTAGCCTAGTGTCATTTACTTGAGAAAGGGTACCTAGAATTGTGTCACCATAAGTTTAGTCAACATTGTGATAGTCTTGATCCTTTCCTTTGTCATTCTTCTTGACATGGTTTGGAATTGGATTTGTGTATATTTGGAGGTCTTTGTTTCCAGGATGATGTTTGACATCCACCTCTCCCTTTTTGATCAAGTCTTGTATTATGTGCTTGAGTCTCATGCAGTTATTTGTTATATGTCCTTTAATTTTGTGGAACTCGCATGAGTCCTTCTCATTGTACCATGGTGTTTTGAAGTTTGGCTCTTCATAGTTTGAGAAATCATTAACCTTGATGAGGTTTTGCTGCATTAGTTTCCACATGACTGTCTCAAGTGGCTCTCTTAATGCAATGAACTTACTTCTTGGTTGATCATGTTTCCTTTGTTGCCCTCCTTGATTTGTGTG
Organism: Sequoiadendron giganteum; assembly: GCA_007115665.2. NCBI lineage: Eukaryota > Viridiplantae > Streptophyta > Pinopsida > Cupressales > Cupressaceae > Sequoiadendron > Sequoiadendron giganteum. The sequence continues at coordinate 631,879,089 of CM021107.1, forward strand.
TTGGTTGACCGCTTGATTGTTTTGGGGATATGTAAGTTAATTTTTTTGTGTATTATTAGGATCATAGATTGTTTGTGTAACTTGAGGTTTATTTTTTGGTGTGTTAGGATTTTGTACATTTCACACAACTCTAGCATCAACTACCCTGTTGGTAGTTTTTACTGTAACTAGGTTGATCTTCTATTCTACCTATAGAATTGCCAAGTCTAATCAAGGACAACTCGAAGGACCTGGACCAATTGACAAGGATTTTAACAATAAACCTCCTACACTTCGGGCTCTGCAAAACCCAGGAGGGTGGTCCCCTTAATGTGTTTATAATCTCTGCACTAAACTTATAAACAATCATTAACAATTAATAGATAATCTCATTTAATAGCTCAATAGAATAGGATAATACTAAATTGAATTGGATTTTCATCAATAGTATCAACTACTTGGAGCATGAGATGGTTACAACAATACTTCATTACTTAAGATAGTCATTTGATTTGCAATTTTGTAGCAAGCTCTAAGCAAAGATAAGTAGAAACAAAACCTCACAAACAAATACGATTTAGACCAGTGCCATATACCATTGGGGAGTTAGATTCACAAACATTTAAAATTCCATGACAAATTCAAACACATAACATATACGATCTCTGACAATATTGCCTTACAACATCATCAATTTATATCCTAACCCAATACTTCTTACCAAATTACTTTATAAACATATCCACCTATAACTCCATTCAAGCATTTTAATTAATTCTTTGAATTAAAGCCAAAATGAAAATCATACACACCACAACAATGAGATGAATGTAATAACCCTTGATTATATTATTCAAGATTATGATATGCTTATACAAAGGAGAGACATGAGCTCGAAATGAATCATTATAACTCAAATGCTAGTAATGTTATGAAATATAAAACCTTCACAAATCCAGAACCCTACTACATAATGACACAAAACCTAAATTGCATTTACACTGAATCAATAGGCTTTACAACTTGCTCTGCAACTATGCCTAGACTCGACCTGAAAATGTCTAACTTGCTAACCCTTATTTCTAGCCTTGAAATCATTCTTATAAAGAATGAAGGAGAAAACAAGCATCGGGCCAGAAAATAAACATGTCATCGGTCAATTGGACCATTCTGTGACACTTCAAAAATATGATTACAATCATCGAGTCTCAGAGCATCTTCTTGTTAATTCCACTCATTAGAGAATAGTTGTTGCATTGGCCAAACCTCAAAACTTGCGCAAAAAATTGCCATGGAGACAAAACCACAATCAATTATAACCATAACCGTTGAGTTGTTACTTGTCGGTAGTAGAAATTGTCTTACTCCTCTTCGGTTAAGTATTTGTCCATCCATCTCTAATACTCTTCATCCGTTGGCCAATCAAAATTTGCCACCTCATTCACCTTGGTAATTGCTCCATCCTCACATGCCTTTAAGTCAACCTATAATTCTGTGATCCTGCTTAATATCTGCTTCTTGGTGGGATCCACAAAATATTCAACTTCCTCCTCAACTGGCCCTAATGCAGGACTGAGAGTAGGCGTCTGGATGGGGGATCCTAGGGTAGAAATAATTGGAGAAGTAGGGGGAATTGATCCTGATGTAGAAGGTAACGCTCTGATACTAGGAGCACTGGAGGGTTCTCCCACCTGCCCATATTTCAACCTATCTACTTTAGATTGTAGCTCAACATTCCTTTGTTACATCCTACTATATTCTCCAATTATGATATTATATTTATCCATTAAACTCTTCTTTTCAGCCTCTTCCCTTTCAACTGTCTTTTGGGTCAATTTGGCCACATTTACTGTCAGACTTGTAGCTTTTGTAGTTGAAGTCTCAAAATCTCTCTTGATTATTAGCCCTCTCCTTAGGTTTGGGCTAATATAAGTTACATTCAACTTTCTGCCCTAGGGTGCTAATGCCCATATTGCTAGATTTTCACACTCCTCACTAAAGGCAGAGTCTTGCAGAGCTGCCTTAACCTCTTCTTCAGTGTTTTGTACGGGGTGCTTGGAATATAAAATATCATTGAATGCTATTGCATCGACTATTTCCCATTCAGAAAAAATTAGGACACCAGCCTGAGTCACAAGTCTCCTTGCTTCCTCAGGAGCGATGTTTTTGAATTCTTCCATTAGTTCGGCCTTAACCTCATCATCATTCTCCTGCTCAAACCTATCAAGCCTTGATTTTCTCCTTCTCTTGAATTTTTCATTGTATTCTTCTAGTTTCATCCTCCACACTAGTTGCAAGAATACAAGAGTTGTTACAAATGCATCATCATCCAAGAATGCCTTGCAGATCTCCATTCTGGCATCTTGTACACATTGCCCCTTTACATCCATGTCAGATAGCACCAACTATGTTGATCTAGGAGAGGAAGGGATACCAACCTGTATGTCCTGGTCTATAACAATTATTTCATCTATCAAAGTCTTCTATGTTTCCTCAACTCTCTACCTCTTAGGGCTTAGATCTAATGGCAACACTGCAGGATCACTTCTTGGTGGTGAATCCAAATCAACAATCCTTATCCCTCCACGTGCTCTGATCCTTGGACCTAGCTGTGATGATGTCTTCATTATTTTTTTTCCTTTCTTATCACCCTCTTCCTCATCACTAATGTCATTCCTCTTCCTCTTGTATAGAGGTCGATCAGCTGAGCGCTGATAAGTTGGCCTTGTTTCTTCAAGCCTGGATTCTGGTCTTTGAATTCCAAAATCTAACTTCAAATTGACCTTCTTGGTCATCAAGCTGCCCATGATCTCTTTGAAGTTATCCAACAAGAAGGAAATTCTCTTATGGAATGGAGTAAACTCCATTAATGGATCATATTTTGGGTCCATTTTACGAACCATAGCCAGTAATTTCTCATATGCAATCCATTTCTCTTTATTCAATTCTTGCCTATTCAAATCAAATTCATTTCTAATTATGTCTTCATGAAAATTGAATTCATGTGCAAACCTGCCACCTTTAATTTGTTGCTTGAACAAGGAAAAGAATCCCTCAGGGTCATGTTGCCTCCTAGATCCACTCTTCAACTAGAAATCATCAAAAAACCTTCCAAAGTGGACCCATCCTCCCTTAGAAAAGACAAAATCTGAAACAACAATGTAGTTAGGGAACAAAGTCCCTTTTCCTTTCCCTGTCAGGTTATCCTCATGAATACAGCCTAGTGTCCACATGACCTTGGCAAACCCCATTCTTGATGGTACATTAAATGAGAGAATATGTGGGGCTCCTTGGAAACCATATACCCTTAGGACAGTGCTTACAGGGTACAAGATGATGTCACCCCAATTGTGGAAAACCTTAAAAATAGGCTTCCTTACCTTTGGTCTAAGGAAGTCATGTAAATCCTTAGGAACTCTAGGCTTATTTACCACCAACTGAGCCCTGAGTTTGGAGGAAAAGGAATTGTCAAATTGCACAAAAGTGGAACCTCCCCTGTTCTAAGATAGGTCTGCACTCCAAACCTGTACTCGTAATCTCTCTCCATTCAATTCTTGCCTCAACTCCATCTTCTTTGAGAAGAAATCGATATTTTTTTACATGAACATATGCATTAACATGGAGTACCAAAAGAAAGGAGTGGCAATATCCCCCACATGCAACTTCAACAAACCCTCATGTATCTTCTTTGCTAGAAAAGATGCATAGTCATATACCATAGAGAAATTAGGATGATGAATTTGAGCCCCCATGAACATATATGCAATTGGCATCACAATTTTAGGGTTGAACCCCAAAATCTGGCACAGTGAATAAAATGTTGGCAAAAAGTTATTGGCAAAAAAGCTCATCCTGAAATGCTCCTGGTCACTTGGGCTGATATGAATCGTTGAACTACCTGCCCTGGCCAGATGAGGAGGAAGCAAATTCAATCTGAAGAGAGGCTTTGACCTTGCATATTCCTGCTTCATCTCCTCAAGATCAATTGGGAGAAAGAATGAGATAGAGTCACTCAAATTAAAAACCTGTGGAATCTCATCTGCACTTATACTTAGCAAAATCCCACCATCATTATCCCTTATTACCCTTGTAATAGGGTCATATCATGCTGCCATCGCTCTGAGTAGGTCCACATCAGGAAACACATTTGGCACTGCTAGTTTCCCCATGTCATATCTCCATCCATTAGAGAAGGGATGAGGTAATTTTCTCTATCCATACCATAGCCTAAACATTTCTAGACTAGTCATAGGAACCCTAGCATCTGCAATATTATAATTCTTGCACACTAGTCCTTTGCCTAGGGTTTTTCCACTCATTAAAACCAAACCCCTCTTCCTTTCATTTGTTGATAATGGGACTTGATCTAGAAATTCGTCATATAAATTCCTCTACAAATAATCAATATGGCCAGAATGTTGCTTTGGTGGTGCCATCTCAAACAACTAGGGCTTCTTTCAAATTCAAATCCTTGAACAAACTAGGGCTACCCAGAAAGGAAATTACAACAAAACCTTACAATTTCCAACAATTCAAATAGACCAGTAACCCTACAATGATAATCAACAAACCCATTGACCAGCACATTACAACCCTTCACAAAAAATACAATCAAATTAACCAAGCAGTCCAGAAAATAACTCACAGGATTTCGCGCTTTGCAAAGAACCAAACTCTCGTTGTGATCGCTCGAAAAACTTTATCTCTGGCTCCAAACTGCTTCAAAAATACTTGAATGCCTTTCTGGTGAAAATAGAATGAAAGAAGATACTTTATGTCGATCGAATTGAGCCAGTAAACGTCTCATCTGCCATTAAAGCTCATTTGCATGCTGCGCCAATGGCTCCAATCGCATTTGATGCGAATTTAAATTCTAGCCGTCGATCTTTTTTTTTGTCAAATCATCGAACAAACACCTTTAAAAAGGCTGATGTAATATCCATCTCATCACCAAGGGCCCACCACAATATTCAGTGCCAAAGAAGTACACATGGCGCCTGCCCGTGATATTGCAATCACTAAACATCCTGCATCTTTGGATCAGGCGATAGTGGGAAACCGTTGATTCCTACCATCAGCAATCATGTTCATTCACAACCATCATCAGCACTAAACATAATCGTTGAGAAAATTTTCATCAATATTATAACACCACTGTCGATCTTGAGCACATGCATCTCGCAGCTATTTTAGTAACCTGTTTTGTAATATATTAAAACTCAATACAAAAATTAAACACTTTATTAATATTTTTTGGCATCGGCAGCTGAGACACGTGGCACTCGCCCATTATTTCACAATCAGTTGAAACCCAATGGTGAGGCCATCACGAGATCACGAGGAATGGTCAGGATCAACCGTAGGATGATCGATGGTCACTAAAAAAACATTCCTTGCAAAATAGAACAATTATTAAAAGGGGAAAGGGGACATCGCCTAGGCCAACGACAAACGATGGCTCAAAGTTGTTCTTAAAACACGGGGCATGGGCTGTCCTAGACTTAGGAAATAATAAAGTCAGGAAAAATATTTGACATTGTTTATTAAAAGGGGGGTCGGCTTACACGAGTCAATGGGACATAAGTCATTTTAAAATCTCCCTCAAAAAGGTAATGACGAAATATATCCAACCCAAGGTTTTAGATAGAACATTAGGATTCTTTGAAGGTAAAAATAAAACCCCAACTTTAGGTTTCTTCTGAATAGCATGACAGACCAGTAATGTGGCAAAATAATAATGGAACTCAAAGAACAAAATTTGAGGCTCCATCATACCCCATCATTGGTGACATTTTTGTTATTGGCCCAAATATTAGATTTTTCATTCAAATTAGAAGGACTGTCTCTTGGGTTGTTTATCTTAATTACTCCCCTTGCTATGAGAGCTCTTCTATGTGTATTCCCTTCTCACTAGTTTCCTTGTAATTTTTGGGACACAACATAGTGAGTTGGTAGTTGACTTCTGATTGGACATTAGATACAAATATATCTACCAATTCCTTGTCAAGAATGGGCCACTTGCATCTGCTAGCTTTATGTCTCCATCTATGTAGGCAGGAGGTAAAGGATTCTCCATGACTCTGTTTAATCTTGTATAAATTTATGATGTTGACACCCTGTTCTATATTGAATAAGAAGTGGTTTATGAATTTGGTAGTCAATTCATAAAAACTTTTAATTCTTGGTGGTAGAAGGCAAGACCACTCCATAACATGACAAGCAAGGCTACGTGGAAAGAGCCTCATTAGTTAAGAGTCATTGTTTTGTACTTCCATGCATGATACTGAGAAATCACATATGTGTTCTATTGGATCTCCTTTGCTTTGTATTTTTCAAAATTTGGTATTTCAAATTTTTCTTAAAAAGGAAGCATAGTAATGGAACGATAAAAAGGAAATGGACATATATCTTGAAGGGTATAAGTGTTGATAAGTTGTTGATGTGGCATTTTTGTCATTGATGTCAAAACCTGGGATTTGAAAGATTGTGCTTCAGATGTATACAAAAATGCTCTATCCTATTGTATGTTATAATGTTACGTAGTGTGGATGTTATCCTTAATTTGGATATGGTAGTATTTATTTTTGGGATATCTATTGAAGACAGTTAATATAGAACAATGAAAAAAAATATTTTTATTATCGGTTGTTGTGCCTAAAGCTTATTTCGGGTATCCTTTCTATCCAGACATTCATGTAGCATGTTACAAGTTCTGCTATGTCTAATTGTATTCCTCCTATTGATACTGAAATTGATGTTGATTAAGATTTGGTCTTGGTTGTGGCGTTCCTATAAATTGATGATGATCAATATTTGGTCTTGGTTGTGGCATTTCCATCAGCTCCAGAATATATCTCATTTAATTCATGTTTTCCATCTTTTGGTATTAATGTTATATCTTATGTATGACCTATTTATAGGTCTCATGGTAACGTGGTAAGAATTTCTCTATATGCGACCTATCCTTTGGGTCCGGTGCTAGTGTGCCAAGACTTATTGAATATTTCAAGGTTGTTCTTCAAGCCAACATGTTTTGCTAGGTCTACTCATTTTGTTCTTTGGGACATATATATATATGTGTGTGTGTGTGTGTAGAACATCTTTTTGGTATTCAAAAAAGTGTGGTGTGTGCAAACAGTGATAAGGGTGCGAAAATTTGTGCGACAAGAAACAAAGAAGGAAGTGAAGGAAAGTGACAGGTAGAAACAATCTGTATTGTATAGGTTTTGTGAGGGAGGTGTATTAAATATTCTTCACCGGATCTATTGTAGTCAAATATTGTGCTCTTAATCAGAACTGAATTCATGCATATGTAGATGCAACTTCAGTAGTTCATGTTTTGTCTATTTTTGTAATCAGTGATTTTTGTATTACTCGGGCAGTGAGCCCATCGACAATGAGCCTTTCTCTTTTGGTAGTGAGCCCTTTTTATCTTTGGCTATAATAACTGGGCAGTGAGCCCACTGGCATTGAGCATTTTTTAGTGAACCCTTGTAAAAATCACCTTAATTGGTGCTTTATAATTGATAATTAGCATTCTCTATGGTTTTTACCATTTTGGGTTTCCACGTAAAATATGGTGCTCATTGTGCATGGTGTTGTTAAGTGCTTGCATGTTCATATATGTTTTAATTAATATATGATTGGTTTTTTAAGATTGCTCCAGAATAATTAAAGAAAGGAAAAGTGTTTTGTGATAACTAATTCACCCCCCTCTTAGTTATCCAGACTATTCAACAATTGGTGTTAGAGCTTGGTCCCTTGCAAATAGAACTTAACCACTTGAGGGAGATCTTGGTAGTTTGAACAAATGGCAGCAGATTATTAGTTTGAGGAAGAACGGAAGTCAATATTAAGTGATATGGAAAGCACAAAATCTGAGAATGAGGAATTAAAAGAAAACATCGAGGCAAACACTTGCATCTCAAAACTAAGGGAGCAAACCCAAAAATTCAAAGCAAGACAGAAAGAATTCAGTGAGGATTTAAAAGAGTAAAAGGAAAGTTTTGTGAATCTAAAGCTTCAATTGGATGAATGCAAGAAGACAGAAGAAAGTCTCAAATATACCATCAAACAAAAAATGGAAGAATGGAAGAAGACTGAAGAAAATCTCAAGGATACCATCAAACAGAAATTGGAAGAAAATGAGAAGTTACATCAAGAGTTAAAAAGGCTGAAATTAGAAGCAAAAGTATGCGAAAGTAGCATGATTTTGGATCAAATTTTGTCCCTATAGAAATTTCACAAGGATAAGGGAGGACTTCGCTTCTCTGGGGAAAGCTCAAATCAGAATACTAAGGGTAAAGACAAAGCAGTTGAAGATGAAGCAAGATCTGTTGAAACATGCAAGGTCCAGAACTCTAGAACATCTACAAAAAGACCTTCGATGAGGCAACCAAATGCACAAAGGTACATATCATTTAATGATCATTGTTTTCTATGCAAAAAATTTGGACATAAGGTTTTAGAGTGTAGAAGCAAGATGGAATCGAGTACTCAATGCTTTAACTATCACAAGTTTGGTCATAAAGCAAGTCATTGTAGATGTCAATTATCTAATACAGCTAGAAGGAATGGAATGAATAATCTCTTTCATGGTTATTGCTACTTATGCCATGGTTAAGGTCACAAAGCTAATTAGTGTAGATCAAGTGTTCACTCAGTTAAGTCTAGGAAAAGGTGTTACCGGTGCAATGAATTCAGAAATTATGCTAACACATGCAGATGTGCTGCTCTGAGAAAGTCTGAAAACAAAAAGGAGGTTGCAGAATCAGATGAATCCAAGAAGAAGACAATCACGGTTTGGAAGAAAAGGGAAAAAAGTGTGAGATCTCTTTTGTGGTACCGGATCGTGGTACAAGCTCTTCCGAAATCTGAGCCTACTACCTTGGCTTAGGGGGAGTTTTTGCAATGCATATCCTAATGGTTCCCCCTCTCTGAAGTAAGATTGATGTGTTTTTGACATGACTAAGCTAGATTCGGGTGATGTTGCATGATGAAGCTTAATCTGAATGATTAAAAATTGAAGTACAATTGATGGCGTCATCGATCATGTTTTGGCGGTGAAGTCATCATGAGCAATTAAGGATAAAAAATGGAGTTTGAAATAATTTCTTATAGTTTTCAAAGAAGAAGAGGTTTTGATTGAGCGATAAGAGATTGAAGAAGCTAAGCATGATGATGGAATTTATGTTGATTGGTAGCAAATCTAGTGTTGGTATTCCGCTGAAGCTGAAGGGAGTTGAGTTGGATGAGTTTGACCATCCGAAGATGAAGAAAATGGAGCTAGGGTTGAAATTTGATGAATTGAAAAATGTATGTGCCCTAGGTATAGAGTTATGGGGAGAAGAATTCCCCTGGTTTGTCAAGAAAGAGTCTATCTTGCTCTTGTTGAGTCATTTCAAGGATGACTGCATCATTTTGGACAAACCCTATTCGATCACTAAGGAAGCCATTGAAGCTATTACTAGATTATGAAAATTTGGTGACCTCCCTAGAAAGAAAACGATGAAATACAGAGACATGGAGGAACTTACTGGTATCAAAAAAGAGCCCCGAGCAGTACTGATAAATACCATTACCTCGATATTGTAGTAAGGTATGTTGCTTATGGTATCTCATACAAAATATATTTTTGAAATTGAGAAGGTTCTACATCTACTATTGTTGTGTATCTTGCACATAAGATGGTGAAGGAAATTCAATAGTTTGACTTGTGTAGTCTGATGTTGGAAAACCTAATTGAGAATGTAAAAATGTTTGTGGTTGAGAGTTATCCCTTCTGGTTTGCATCTTTTCTCATGTGTTTAGTGTTCTACTTTTTGAATTCATTACCATCAAAGGATAATGTTAAGTGGAAGTCTGGCATCCTTTCCGGAAAGTAAGTTTACAAATATTTAGAATGTATGGAAGATAAAGCAAATGCATGAAAAGTTTATTTCTCATCCTTGTAGATGAAGTTGTGCTCCAGTGTGATAGTGTCTAGTGTTATGCCTATTAGTCAAATTGAGGAGGTTTCCTCCTCTAGTAAGAGGGATTTAGAGGTTGTCATTGGTGGTTCCCCTTCGAAACCTAAAAGGAAGAAAATTAACACAAAGGATGTCATCACTATCTTAGAAGAAAAGGAGAAGGAATAAGAGTTTATGTCTGATACAAATGAATCTCATTCTGTATTGGATGAGGATGGTATGAAAAGGATTGGTGAAATGTGGAATACCTGCTCTCTGATTAGTAGGCCTAGAATTGAAGATGCCTTGGTTGATTATCTGCCCAAAAAGGGTATTATTGTTTCTATTGTTTCTAACTCGTTATCGGATGATCTGGTAGAAGTTGTTGAAGAAAGGTTGTTGCAAGAAAAATCAGAAGGTGATAAATTCCAAGCTATGACTGAAAGAAGATGTATCAAAAGAAAACAAAATTTATCCAAACACATTGGTGAGATAAGAGAATGCCTTAAGGAGATGTCTAACATCTACAAATACTATCTCTAGTGGCCTGCGACTGTTGATAATTTTAGAAGTAGAATTGAAGCTATTGAATCTAAATTAAATGATATTAGGAAGTGTTTTGAATTCTTTGAGGATAAAGATGGAAAATAGAGAATAAGATTTGGTGAGTTGCAAGCTGAGTTATTGTCTACTCAGAGACAGAGGGAAGACTTGGTTAAAAAAATTTGGTTAGTCAAAGAAATTATTGAGGTCTAGTTGGACCATCTCTCCAGGATAATTTCTAATGCAGAGGATTGTGAACGATAGTGCCTGTCTCAGAAACTAGTCATATTCATTTGGAATGTTAGTTTTACAAGAAAGTGTTTGTGCAAGAATGGTTTCTATAGTACAAGCTTGGAAGAAGATTCTTCCAATTGTGAGAGAAAGGTACAAGAAAAAATTGCATGTGAAAAGTGTAATTGTTACTTGATTTTTTGAATGTCCTTATCTAGCCCTTTTTCTTTGATGGAAAAAGGGGGAGAAATTGAAGGGTAAAAAAAAGAGGAATTGGATTGCTTGACAAAGGGGGAGCGGTTGAAGTATTTTTGTGTTGCAGTTTTTGTGATTTTGAGTTTTTCTTGTTTTTCCATCACTTCCAAAGGGGGAGACTGTTGAGAAGTTGTTGATTTGGAATTGTTTTCATTGATGTCAAAACCTAGGATTTGGAAGATTGTGCTTCAGATGTATAAAAAAATGAGGGAGATTGTTGAGAAGTTGTTGATGTGGCATTGTTGTCATTGATGTCAAAACTTGAGATCTGGAAGATTGTGCTCTGGATGTATACAAAAATGATCCATCCTACCGTATGCTATAATTTTATGTAGTGTGGATGTTATCCTTGATCCAAATATGGGAATACTTATATTTGGGACATCTATGGAAGATAGTTAATACAAAACAATGAAAACAAATCTTTTTTACTATTGTTTGTTGTGCCTAAAGCTTATTCCATGTATCCTTTCTATCTAAACATTCATGTAGCATGTTACAAGTTTTGGTATGTCTAATTGAATTCCTTCAGTTGATATTGAAATTGATGCTTATCAAGATTTGGTCTTGGTTGTGGCGTTCTTATAAATTGATGATGATCAATATTTGGTCCTGGTTGTGACATTTCCATCGGCTCTAGAATATATCTCATGTAATTCATGGTTTCCATCTTTTGGTATTAATGCGATATCTTATGTATGACCTATTTATGGATCTCATGGTAACATGGTAAGAAGTTCTCTACGTGCAGCCTATCCTTTAGGTTCGGTGCTAGCATGCCAAGCCTTATTGAATATTTCAAGGTTGCTCTTCAAGCCGATATGTTTTGCTAGGCCGACTCATTTTGTTCTTCGAGTATGCATATATATATGTATGTAGAACATCGTTTTGGTATCCAAAAAAGTGTGGTGTGTGTGAACAGTGATAAGGGTGTGAAGAATTATGTGACAAGAAACAAAGAACGGAGTGAAGGCAAGTGACAAGAAGAAGCAATCTATATTGCAGAGGTTGTGCGAGGAAGGTGTGCAAAAGATTCTTCACCAGATTTGTTGTAGTTAGATATTGTGCTCTTAACTGGAACTGAATTCATGAATATGTAGATGCAACTTCATCGGTTCATATTTTATCTATTTTGTAATCAGTGATTTTTGCATTACTCGGGTAGTGAGCCCACTAACAATGAGCCTTTCTCTTTTGGTAGTGAGCCCTTTTTATCTTTGGTTGTAATAGTTTGGCAATGAGTCCACCGACAGTGAGCCTTACCTATAGTGAGCATTTTGGTAGTGACCCCTTGTAAAAATCACCTTAACCGATGTCATCTTAACCAGTGCTTTATAATTGAGAATTATCATTCTCAGTGGTTTTTCCTATTTTGGGTTTCCACGTAAAATATGGTGTTCATTTTGCATGGTGTTGTTAAGTGCTTACATGTTCATATCTATTTTAATTAATATATGATTGGTTTAAGATTGCTCCGAAATAATTAAAGAAAGGAACAGTGTTTTATGATAATATATTCGCCCCCCTCTCAGTTATCCAAACTATTCAACAATAATTCTTCTTGGGTTTTCCTATTTGCATGTTTGATATCTTTTGATTTATGGCTTGTAGTTGTATATCTACCTCTATTTTTGGTACATTCGTTTGCAAATCCTGTGTGTAATAACCTTATTTTCCTACCATGTTCTGGTCATGGGTTGGGTATTGTGGAGTTATGAGACCTTGGTAAACATGTTGGGTGGAAGGAGAGTTAAATCCTTGTGTGAAAGGAGGGTTAAGTCCTTCTTGTGTAAAAGGAGGGTTAGGTTCTTGTTGTGTGTAAGGAGGGTTAGCTCCTTGATGAATGTAAGGAGGGTTAGCTCCTTGTTGAAAAAAAGGAGGGTTAACTCCTTGTTCAACGCAAGGAGGGTTAGCTCGTTGTTGAATGGAAGGAGGGTTATCTCCTTGATATTGAATGTAAGGAGCGTTAGCTCCTTGTTGAATGTAAGGAGGGTTAGCCTCTTGTTGGATGTGAGGAGGGTTAGCTCCTTGTTGTATGGAAGGATGATTAGGTCCTTGTTTTTGTGGTGGAAGGGTACCTTGATAGTTCGTTGGCAGTACACCCTATTGTTGGGATGAACTGTATTGAAGGTTACCCAAATGATGCATTGGTGGGATACCTTGTTGATGGAAATAATTGGTAATGGTACCTTGTCGCACACCTTATTGTTGGGGAAAACTATTTTTAAGGTTACCTTGATTGAGTGTTGGTAGGACACCTTGTTGATGGAACAAATTGGGAAGGGTAGCCTATGGCACACGTTGTTGTTGGGGCGAATTGTTTTGAAGGTTACCCCAATGATGCATTGGAAGGAAACCTTGTTGATGGGATGATTTGGGAAGGGTACCATGTGGCACAACTTGTTGTTGGTACTGTTAATTGGGAAGGGGACCATATGGCCCACCTTGTTGATTGGAAAGGGTACCCTATGACACACCTTATTGTTGGTACTATTGATTGGGAAGGGGACCATGCAGACCATCTTATTGATTGGAAAGGTTACCCTATGACACACCTTGTTGTTGGTAGTTTTGATTAGGAAGGAGGCCATATGACCCACCTTGTTGATATTATTGTTGTGGGAATTGCCCTTGTTGATTTTGTACATTTTGGGAAGGGTCAATATATGAAGTGTTTTGGGTCATGTATTATCCCGTTGGTGGATTTTTACCTTGTGGTACATATTAAGATGGGCCTCCTTGATACTGTTGGGCCACCACCGCTTGTTTGATTTGGGGCGGTTTCATAAATAAAGGGTTATCCATTGGTTGATATTTTCCTTATCAGAAGATTGGAGGTATGTTTGGAATCTCCAATGGTATGGGTATTTCTCTCACAACAAATTTATCTCGTAAGTTAATGAGATGAGGATCTTTAAGACATTCTATATTGAGGTCTATAGGAAACTTAGTACGACTTTGTGATAATTTGAAGAAATAAGTATTTGGATCCTTTCTTATGAGTTCGTCCATCAATTTGAGCACCTTAGGATTGTTTGAATGTTGGAAGAATTATTCATCATTCATTTATTCCTCACTATCCACCTCCTCTATGACCATATCCTTGGGATTTTTGTTCACTATATCCATCACTTCTTGTTGTCTATGGATTACGTGTTCCTCACTAGATGATTGGTTTGATGTTGCGTTGGAATGTGGGTCTCTTTTGAGTTGCTTCAAGGTCACTTGGCCAATAGCCCCATGGGCCACTTTAGTCGTTTGTGGTATTTTTTGGGGGTATGCTAGAACTAATTTTGTTGGCCTCCATGTTTTTTGTATGTTGTGATCTCATAAATGTCATAAACAAGTTCCAAGCTTCTATGAATGTTTTGTGACTTCTAACTATGGAATGAAAGAATGCCTTGTTTTGGGATTTTCTGTTTTTAAGGAAATTCAATTTTCTTTGTTTTTGGATTTTCTATCAATGATTTAATTGCTAAGCTCATATTGGATATGCAAGTCATGTTCGTTCCTTAAAGGGTGAGTATAAAAATTTCTTGGCAAGATGTCTCAGTTGTGGTAAGTCTTCAAGATGTGCCTCTTGATAGACCTTGAAATATGATGCCTATTTTTGAAAAGGTGGAGTGTGGATCTTCATTTAAGGAATTTGGTCTTGCAAGATATCATGAAGACAAGCACATGTGTGGGGTTCAATTGTGTGTTTGTTTTTGTATTTTCTATTTTAATGAAATGAAATTGTATTTATTTATTTTTCTATTTTTTGAAGGATGGTGTCTATTGCCATGCGGTAGGTGGTAATATGGGCCTTTGATCTATGAGATCTTCTTTCCATTCCTTTTTATCTATGATATTAGATTCATTTCTCCACTGGGTTGGTGTTTCTTTTTTCTCGAATATGAAGCTCTTCAAACTATCGATTATGTTTGTTTATTCTCCTTCAATCAGCTCAAAGTTTGGTTGTATCATAGATGGTGTAAGGTTTGGTTGTTGAACTGGACCAATTAGATGCCAAATGGTCATAATGTGAAATGATGAAAGTGTTGGTGTTTTGATATGGTTTTATGATTCTCAAGACCCTAAGGTTGGCATGATGTTTTGGAATGACACTATTCTTGGAACTCTAAATCTTGAAAGACCTGGATCAATATTTCACTTCTTTGTCTACAGGATATCTTGTGCGAAATTTACTTGAACTAGCCATGAGGTTCAAGTAAATGTTGATATCTTAGACCTTTGAGTGAAGGAATGATCTGAGTTATTTTGTTTTGATTTTGATTTCTAAAATTAGGATGAGGTGTTGAATTTTGCAAATGGATGGTGGACCAATTATGGCACATCTTAGGAGTCTAATTGTTTCATTTCTCAAAAGGATTTGTAACCAGTTTATAATCAGATTCTATTTTTCACCAGAAAGTAGGGCAAAAGTGGCAATTCTATAAGAAAAGCAACAAATTTTGTCAAATGCAGCCAATTTATGGTCAATTGTGGCCGGATTTAAAAAAGTAGATGCGGTAATTTTTTCGATAGAAGCTTCTATATCAATTTTTATGTCTGGTGATTTATACAAGAAAAAGTGAGCTATTTGGTCAAAAGTGGTAGTTTTGTAGTCAACTATGTTTAAAAAATTTCGTCAATTGCAGTAATACTAGGAGCAACTGTGGTAGTTTTAGAGCAAGTGTGTTTAGATTTTGCAAAAGCGACCTATTTTTATCGGTGACTTTTTACAAGACAGAGAGAAAATGCGTCAAGTTTTTGGCAAGTGTGGCCGGTTTATAGTCAACTGCAGAAAAAATAGGAGTAGAAGCGGCCTCTGTTTCAATTTTGTTTCCCAATTTCTATGTTTTGGTCACAACTTAGATAATTTACAGATTTTGAAGGTTTTGTTGGATCTGTTTTGAGACTTGGTAAGTGAGAACACAATTATAGCAATCAAAAAATCTTATCTGACCCTAAATTTCAATAACTTTAAGCACGCTTATTCCCACAAAAGCTCAATGTTTGTGGAAGTTGAAATGCTAAAATCTATGTAAACGATTTTATTTAATTAAATTCTCTAAATTCCTCATATTAAATTAAATAAATTAAAACTTATTTGATTTAATCTAATATATTCCCCTTTAGTTGAATAAATCAAAATCATTTATTAATCATCTCCTCTCAATTCTGACTTAAATTAATTCATCTATCTGAGTCAAAATTGTCAAATCATCTAATTCTTCATTAAATTAATCAAAACCTTGATTAAGTTAATCCCTCTCACTAAAATCCTCTAGAGAAGCAACTTGCACAATAAATCAAATACATTGATTTATTTAATTCTCTATTTTTCCTCACATGGCATCAAAAGGGAATATTCCCTCATTTGAATTCAAAAAAGCCAAGTGGACTTGGTCCTTCCAACAAGGCATTTAAGGCCTCTTACAAGTCCTTTGCCTTGACCCAAGTGACATTAACTTCATTTCCCTCCCACCTTCAACAAGTCATTTCACAAATTTAAATTCAAACTAATTGCATTTATTGGCACTTTGGCCAAAATGTGCACAACCATCAACTATTCACATGGTGACATGTGGCATTCAACCATTGGATTGAAAGTTAGTCCCACATTGCTCAAATCCCGCTTTCTCTTCCAAATTGAAAGCTATAAATTAGAGGCTTCTCTCCTCATTATTCATCTACAATCTCATGCAAAGTTACTCTCTTCACATTGAGAGCTAATTTTTCCCATTTCCACTCAACCTTTCATCACTTATACAATTTGTAGCAAGGTTATGCTCAAATCTCTTTGGGAGATTTGACCATTTCACAATCACTCACATTACAACTTAGGAGTTGGGAAAGGGCCAATTTCAAAAATTCAATTGGCACCAATTCCCCCATGGGATCTTAATTTTATTTGCTTAATTAGGATTTATATGCTTTTCCATATTGTGTTCTTCATTTTCCTAGTTTGAGTTAAATAGATGGATTTCATGGGGAATCTCTCATGCTTGTATGCATTTGATCTAATAAATTGACTTGTTTGTGTTCTTGTGCATTTTGCAGGTTTAGGGGTTCACATTTTGGCACTAGAAGGAGGGAAGATCTCGAGTTCTAATCACTTTTTTTTTTAAAATTCCATGTTTTTTTCCTTTTTTGCAGGTCACAGGAAAACCGCACCGCACACAGTTCCACGACGCTATATTGCGTTGCTTCCAGAGGCGCAGCGCCATACTGTATCGCTTTCAAAGACGCGGTGCTACACTGAACCATGTAATATTTCCAATCTATTCCGCTCTGCTTTCCCGCCTGTTAAATTTTTAAAATCTCTAAACGCGCCACACATAGGTTTGCGGTGCTATATCACACTGCTTTCAAAAACGCAGCTCCATATTGCACCGCTCAACTCCCAAATTGTGCCGTCCTGTTTCCTGCCTCAAAATTTGTAAAATTTCAAACCTAGCCGCTTCACAAACTGCGTCGCTTGACCATATTGCACCACACCTACGGTCTCTGTTCTTGCAGAGCCCCGCTCACAGTCAAATGCATGGCTCTATATAGCGTAGCTTTTGTTCCAAATTGCATTGCGCTTGCAAACTACGCCGCTCCCATAAACTTTGCCATGAAAAATAGTTAGGTTTAAAATTTTACATTTGCTTTTTGATTTTTCGATTTTCTAATTCTTGACCATGTTTTTTGTCTTTGTGCTCTTTGTTTTTCTATCATTTTGCAGGTGGGAGCAAGGAAAATACAAAGAAAGAGGTTCATCATGATATCAAGTTCATCATACACAAAGTGTTTTTAAACACTAAAGTATTAGTCAACACTTCTTGAAGGACTTTAAATTATGTTTTTTAAGATAAATTTGTTACTTTCATGTTTTAGAAATACTAATTTTCCTTTTGGGTTTTAAAACAACAAGCAAAATTTCTCTTTCAAAGTTTGCAAAAGGCTAAAAATAACCTTAGGAACACTATACTAGATTTTGTTTAAAGGTTTATAAAATTGAACAAGGCAATCTCACATTTCCTTTGGTGCTTAAAAAGAACTCACTTCTTGTTTGGAGGATTAAAATGAACATGTGTGTTTTCAATGTCTTGTAATCCTTTTAACAAAGTAATATTATACAAAAGGCATATGCAATTCTCTCGCACTTCACGACGATCTTGAGAATCAAAAGCCTTTTTTTGATATTAAGTTGTTAAAAGTATTACCTCCACACTTCATTTTGGGGTTTAAAATTGAACAAAACATTTTGCGAATGTGAGTAACTTATTGTGTGAGTTCTCCCTTTGTTTTTAAATGAAGGTTGATTGAATTGTGAATATGTTTACTTGCTTTTGTTTATCTTAGTGGGCCTACCTTGTGGGAAAAAGTACTCACCCAAGGGAACGACTCAACCGGTAACACACTAAAGCAAAGTGTATTTCCAGTTGGGATATAAAAGCGGGTACTGGAACAAAAGCCAGTATCAGGCAATTGGCCCTGATGAGAAGGGAAACAATGGTCTCTCGCCGCATGGGTCAGCCTCCTTGAATGGAAATTCCGAACTAAAACCCTTGTTTAGAAAGGCCAAATCTTTATCTATTTTGTTGGTGCAAAAGGTTGTGTCCTTTGAAGCCGCCCCACATTATACATGTGATTTTGTTGTAGAGATGGAAAGTATGCCATGGGATATTCATGGGTACCGATGTTTGGCTGACCCGAGAAGTGTGTGTCGTGGAGGGGAGCCAGTGTGGTCAAGCATCTAGCCATCCGCACAAAATATGTGCAGCTAGATTCGTCCAAGTGGGAACCCAACAAAATATTGTCTCGTCATCCTAGGGTTGTAAAATGTGCTTGGAAGTGAAAAATACAATTATTGGTCCTCAAAACATTTGAAAAATGAGCATTCATAAAGACCTCCAAATTTCAAACCCCTTGGAGGAAACAAATACCTTTTGACGAATTTAAGTACTCTTGCTCTCCCTAGGGATCATATCCTTAGAGGTTTCTAAGTGCCTGGATTATATCATCATTTCTTTTCAATAAGGTTAAACATAGGAAAATGTTGCCCTACTTTCCTTGGTTTCCACATAATGGACCTTGTGGGATGAAAAAGAAAGTGGGACATTAGACATAAAGTTTGAAACATAATCAAGCAAGTGATTTTGGTTAAAAGAAAATTTACTAAGCCAAGATAAAAAGACAAATTGAACCTCATATGTGTTGTTCCAAATGATTTCCCAAAAGGTCAAGATCCCAAAACCAAGGTTCAAAAGGATAAGTTTAAAATCCCATGAACAACATCTTGAAATGCTCCTTGAAGTCAGAGAAAGACTAGTATAAAACTTCTATAAGAAGGCTTCAAGGAATAATCCAACTTTGTATGCATTCTACTATCAACAAAATTTTGATCTTTTTGAAAGGTTTGCTTTCCTCACATAGGAAGTCTAGCATGTTTTTCAACACTAAGGGTTTGTGAAAAGAGTCGCATCTAGGTTCAAGTCTAGGATCAAATTCGTCATCCTCATCCATCTCTCCGTCAATCAAATCTCATCCCATCAACAAACTTTTGAGAACTTTTGAAAAACCACTCATGCTAAAATTAATAGGCTAAATCAAACATCATCCTATCCTGAGGTCTACTAGTTCACAATCACCTTGGTTGGCTTAACACACCTAGCCAATTCATTCTCATGCGCAAGTTCGCCTAGGATAACACAACTTCCTAGGGTCTACAACTTCACTACAATATTGTTTGACTTAAAACACCTATTCAAACCATCACCATCAATCTAAGTCCTAAAAAATTTAGCATAACCCTTCAAAAGTTTCACCCATTCACTTCATCCATTTATTTCATCATCACTACAACCCTCTTTGATCTTTTGACTTCCCTAGTTCTTCTCTTTTGGGCCTAAAAGGTTAGGATCAAACGATCCCTATATTTTATGGTCCAAACAAGATCACAATACAAGAACATGGAAAAAATCAATGACATATCAAATTTTGGTGACTTAGGTCTGGTAAACAACAAAGCAAACCTTGCGGAATTCAGCAATCCCCAAAGTAGCCCTTCTCTACCATCACAAAATCCTCAAGGGGAAGGCTATGAAGAGGATATCATCAATGAAGACTTGGGAATGATGCAAAGGGAAATAACTGAAATGATTCAAAATCCTGAGAATCATAGAATTGTCAATGCCATGCTTAAACTTAACCCTTCTCTATACTTACGCATGTCAACAGAAGGAGGGCTTGAGTTCCCTTCCAACCTTGACGTAGGCACTAGCATAGAAAGGCATCTTACAAGCATGCCCCCAGTTTCAAATCCTAACATCATCCAAGAAACTCCCATAATCACATCGACAATCACCCCAACCTCACCAATTGTGAACAAAGGAAGTGCTATGTTTTGAGAGTTACAGCAGCATCGCCTTGTGAACAACAAAGAGGTAAGTGTCAACACCACACCGGAAAAATATTTTTTGGTGAATCCATCACACTCATACATCCCACTCACCTTCCATAATCCCATTGGTTCATCCTCATTTCATGCTATACTAGCCTGTCAATCAAACATACAAACTTTTCTACCACAAGGAGAAGGTGATTTTTTTGGAACAACGGGAATCATTGACCCATTCTTCTTCCCAGGGAGCACATCATCTCATCCTCCACTTCCATTCACATTCGCATCACCTCTTGGATTGGGCCTCCCCCCCAACCCATCGATAGTTTCTCAAACCCGAACAATCTGAGCATCACATCAAATTCTCTCTTTTTTCCTGTGGCATCACAACAAGTGGTGACCATTCAAGCCACCACAAAAAATACATCAATCGGTCCTCAAATCTCCCAAAGCATACCTTCTCAAGGACCAAGCATCTCAACCACCACCACAACCCTTTTGCCTGTCACAACAATTGGTGTCATTCCCATTCCACCACCAATCCCACTAAAAGCTAACGAGGCAAATTCATTCATCACCATGATCCAAGCCATCCAAAAATCTAATCATCAGAGGGTACTAAAGAAAAACCAACAAGCCGCACAAGCTACACAAGCCACCCAAGCAACCCAACAAGCGCAAGCACAAGCACAAGCCCAGCCCAAGCTCAAGCCCAACAATAGGCACAAGCACAATACCAAGCGCAACTGCAAGCAATTCATCGACAAGCATACCAACAAGCCCTACAAGAATTTTGGGCATAGCAACAAGCCAAACAACAAGCTTTGTTGGCACAATAGTAGCTCAACCAACAACAAGCTTTGTTGGCGCAACAACAACTAGACCAACAACAAGCTTTGTTAGCGCAACAATAGCTAGACCAACAGTAGGCTTTATGGGAGCAACAACAGATGGACCAACAACAAGCGTTGTTGGAACAACAACAACAAGATCAACAACAAGCATTGTTGACATAAATGGAGACATACCAACAGGCCTTGAACGCATAGTAGAGCTTGCATAAAACTCCCACTAGTACTCCTCCCACCAATCAAACACCTCAAACGCCTCAAAACACATTCATTCCACCTCCCGATCCAAGCAACAATGTTGCAACACAAATAAAATTGTTCTTGTAGAAAGTGTTGGACCTACAAGGAGGTAAAACAACAAGAACATCAAGCAACTTGTGCCCTTATCCTTTCGACACGAGTCTCACCATGGTACCGTTAACGAAGGGATTTGAGATCCCCAAATTTGATAAGTATAATGGAATAGGTAACCCTGAAAACCACGTCAGGGAATTTTAGGTGCATTGCATGGAGATGGCATACAATGACATATATCTAATGCGACTCTTCCCACAAAGTCTGACTGGTCCAGCCATGGAATAGTTTTCTCGCCTACCCACAAGCATTAAAACATTCAAGGAAATTGTGGAAGCATTCCTTAAAAATTATGCTTTCAACATGGGTGCAGATGTTAGTTTGGGAGAACTATCAACACTCAAAGAAAGAAAAGGAGAGCTATTCGCATCCTTTTTGCAAATATGGTGATCCAAGGCCAATCAGAGCAAGTGGACCATGCCAAAATAACAAGAAGTTTGCACCATCATATCCAATCTAGATGAAAACTTGGCGTTCTACTTGAAAATGCAATGCATCACATCATACGATAAACTGATCCCAAAGGCACTCAGCATCGAAAGATCCCTTACTGTGTGAGGAGGCGCATCAACATTCACTCCAACACAAGATAACCACCCATCCAACAATTATAATGATAAACCTAAAACATGGTCAAGGAACAAAAATATCACAAACAACGGCATGGTCGATGCTAAAGTGGTCATCAGTGCCCCTAAGCAGAACATCCAAACCCATCATCAACCACAAAATCATAATCACAATAATGTGCAAACTAATACAGTCATAGCACAACAACAACCACTTCCCACCAACCAAATCAACAATCTAAACAATCAAGGAGGACCACCTCCTAGAGGCAAATACCCTCCCAAGCAGAAATTCACGGCTCTGGGAGAATCAATTGAGTCCATAATGAAAAATTGGTCAAAGAACACCTAATCAAAGTCTCTAAATTTGAGCAATATGCGGAACCCATGACCAAACCACCATGGTACAATGAAAACCACCTTTGTGATTTTCACAAAGTTAAGGGACATACCACCGCAAATTGCATGAGACTAAAAAATATCATCCAAGACCTCATCGAGGATAAGATCATCAACGTTGAACAACCAGCTGATAACCAAGACCTGAAAATATACACAAATCCAATGCCAAACCTCAATAAGGGGAACAATAAAGGCAAGCAAAAATATGGTAGTGCTAATATAGTGTATGAGGAGATAGTCAAATGTGTCGATGAAATGGTCACGGTCATTAATGTCAAAGGAGCCAAAAATGACTGTGGAGTCACCACACGTGGTGGAAAGTTCACCATTGCAAGGGCACCACTTAAGACCCCCATTTCAAATACAAAATCCATCCCGTATGACTACAATTTCATTGACTAGCTGAAGAGAACCCCCACTCAAATCTCCATCATGGAACTATTGAAAATTTATTTCACCCATAGGAAGATCTTTGATGAAGCATTAGTTATGTCCACCATCTCTGCCACCCTTGACACAAAGCAGTTTCAGACTATGGTTGGTAACATCGTTACCCCAAATCTCCTTACATTCTCTAACCAAGACTTCCCCCCGCAACCATCTCATAACCGCGCACTTCACCTTCAAGTGTTGGTTCATAAAAAGAAAGTTAAAAAAGTCCTGGTGGATGGAGGTGTAGGCCTAAATATTTTCTCTCTCAAGCTTATAAAGAATTTGGGATTCACCGAGGATTCCATGAACAAGAACAAGAGCATCACAATAAGGGAATATGATGATCAAGAAAGAGTGTCTCAGGGCACTATCAAAATCCCAATCCAAGTGGGACCACTAACCATGGAGACTACTTGTTAGGTCCTCGACCTTGACCTACCATACAACATCCTCCTAGGATGTCCATGGATCCACAGAATAAAATAAGTGGCCTCAACATATCACCAATGTATCAAGTTCTCACACCAAAATGAGGTCACTATATATGGTGATCCCGAACCCTTCACCTATTGTAAAAACTTGGAAGCCAAGGTTTATAAAATCCCCCAAGTACCAAAAAATGATGAAGGCCCATCCACTTCATTCATCGAACCAGCCAACCTCGCTTCCACCTCTACAAAAGAGACACCCGCCATCCCTGACATATCCGACATCAAGAACATGATCCAGGACAATGGATGCGGTGACTATAGAATGAAAAGGAATGTATTTTTTGTAGGAGAGTTACCATAAACTCCTAGGTCACATGGGCAACCTAGATCAACTGAAACACCCGTGCGCACCCTTAGTGCAGATCCTTCTGGATTCTACCATTGGGGAGATCTAAGTCAGGAAATTGTTGATGAAGAAGATATTGCAAGCTCAATATATTGTGATGCAAAACCCACACCCACCTTACCAATGGAGGAAACCAATAGAGGGCTACAAATGATGCTTGGTATGGGCTATAACAGGAATGAAAGCCTTGGGATAAATATTGGTGGATGACTAGAACCTATCAATATAGAAAGAAGAATGAGGAAGCTTGGCCTTGGATGTACTCCTCTGAGTATAACCGTATGTGGCAGAGGTACTCCCAGTAAAATAGTCAGATCCTCTCCTCAATTCTCAGCAACCAACCTTAGACTACTCGTATCCACAAGCCTACCCCTTGACAACTTCACGTTTGACATAACCGAGGTTTGTAGTAGTAGTGACGATGATGATACTGTAACAGGCCTTCCCAAAATCTTTGAGGATTCTACCCTACTAATGATTAGTTCCTCCCTAGTTGATTCAAACCAACAAACCCACCAAATCACCTTAGTGTACCCTCAACTCATCAATCACGACCAATGTGGACCACCAATTCTAGACTCATTTGAAAATGATGAGGCGCTCTCAGAATTCGTGGGACTAAAGGATACAGTTCCATGTGGGGATCACAAGGAAGCCTTCAACATCACATTAGAAACGCAGGCATACTATGGGGAGACGATTGAGTCCTTCAGTCACAAAGAAAAATATCGAGAATAAGCTCGAAGTTATTGAGTGAAAACCACACTGTGGCACTCTCTAACCACAAAATAGTGAAAATAAAGGATGCATCCAATGGTGAAAACCTCTCTGAGGAACTAGAGGATGAAGGATTCAATCTCCCCCCTACTACTCTACATCAAGAAAATTCAGCAGTCCTGGCAGAGCAGTGTAATCCTGTTAACTTGGGAACAGTGACAGAACCACAAATCACTTACTATGCTCAATCACTGCTAACAGAAGAACAAGAATTGCTGGTGTAATTCTTAAGAGAAAGGAAGGTAAACTTTGCATGGATCTATGCTGACATGTTAGGTCTGGATCCTCAAGTGGTGGTTCATCATTTGGCTGTTTACCCTGGAGTGAAGCCGGTTAGAAAAAATTTGAGAAAAATGCATCCCCATATAGCCTTGCTAGTCAAGGTAGAATTGCATAATCTTCTTGATGTTGACTTCATACGCCTGATTGACTATGGAGAGTGGGTATCTAATCTTGTACCAGTCTCAAAACCAAATGGGGGCATCTGCATCTGCACAGACTTTAGAGACCTCAACAATGCATGTCCCAAGGATGATTTTCCACTACCTAACATCAATATGATAGTGGACATGACAGCCAGACATGAGATGCTATCCTTGATGGATGGTTTCTCAAGGTACAATTAGATAATGATTGCAAAAGAAGACCAACATAAGACGGCCTTTACAAGTCCTTAGGGCACCTACTGCTGGAATGTGATGCCATTTGGGTTAAAGAATGCAATAGCTACATACCAAAGAGACATGACATTGATCTTCCATGACATGATCCATAAAATAGTCAAAGATTATGTGGATGACATATTGGATAAATCAAAGAAGAGTAAGGACCACACAACGACTTTAAGTGCAATTTTTTACAGACTGGAAAAATACAAGAACAGGCTCAACCCAAAGAAATGTGTCTTCGGGGTACAATCAGGAAAGTTGTTGGGATACATAGTGTCAATGAGAGGGATAGAAGTGGATCCATCAAAGGTAAAACCAATCCTTGATATGCGAGCACCAAGAACACTGAAGAAAATCAGAGGATTACAAGGTAGACTCTAGTCTATTTGAGGATTCATAGCACAACTAGCAGACAAACAGATTGCGTATTCACATCTACTCCACAAGGGAGTAGTTTATAGGTGGGACAAAAAATGTGAGCAAGCATTCAAAAAGATCAAGGAATACCTACTTACACCACCAGTGCTAATGCCACCGATCGTAGGGAAACCATTGATTCTATACATCTCAGGAACGACGACCACGCTTGGTGCCCTTTTAGCCCAACATGATGAAAAGGGAACCGAGCAGGCCATTTACTATATCAACAGAACAATGGTAGGGCATGAGCTCAATTACACATCAATAGAAAAATATTTCTTGGCAGTGGTGGTTGCAACCTAGAAATTTAGACACTACATGCTAGCTCATCAAATTAAGCTAATTTCCAAGATAGACCCCCTCAAGTATCTATTGTCAAAGGAAATGCTTACACACAGAATGGATAAATGGGTTATGATACTATCTGAGCATGATATTGAGTATGCAAAGTGAAAGGAAATAAAAGGACAAGTAATTGTGGATCAACTGACAGAAGCTCCCCTCTACATAGAGAACCCACTCATATCAGAATTTCTAGATGAGTCCATCTTTAATCTCAACGTAGTTGATCACTGGAAACTATATTTTGACGGTTCACACACACAACATGGATCAAGAGCTGGTATGTTCTTCAGTACCCCCTAGGGGGACTGTACACCAAGATCCTACAAGTTAGCATTCCCTTGTACAAACAACATTCCAGAGTACGAGGCTTTAACCATAGGTCTCAAAATTGTGGCACAGTGGTGAATCATGGCATTAAAGGTCTATGGAGATTCACAACTTATCATCAACCAGGTCAATGGTGAATATCAAACTAAGGATGATAAGCTTGCACCATACAAGAAGGTGGTAGAGAGCCTCAATGAATCATTTATTGATATCACTTTTGAGAAGATACCAAGGGAAAACAACAGAGCGGTTGATGCAATGGCAACAATTGGATCATTGCTAGATATCCCTCGCAATGTCTCAAAACACGAATTCCCGGTAGAGAAGCTTCTCGTACCCACTTTCGAGGTACCAGAGTCAAAATACGCATGTGAAATCATTGGTCCCGGTGATCTTTGGTACCATGACATCTACACCTATCTAAGATTAGGAGTCTTCCTGATCGACATTACCCTGAACCTCAAAAATACTTTTGTCAAGCGATCCTTACATTTTGTTATCCTAGGAGAAACCCTTTTCCGTAGGAGCATTGATGGAACCCTGTTACATTGTTTAAAACCTGAGGATGCCTTGACTACTTTAACTAAGGTACACAATGGCACTTGTGGTTCACACTCAAGTGGTATGACTTTGGCTAAGAAGTTGTTGAGAATCGGGTACTACTAGTTCACAATGGAAAGAGAGGCGCATGACTTTGTCAGAAGGTGTCTACAGTACCAACAACATGGGGACCTCATTCATGCACCAGCTCAAGAGTTGCATCCTATCGTAACACCATGGACCTTTTCACAATGGGGGCTTGATCTCATAGGTAAAATATCACCCACCTCATCCAACGGCCACAAGTTCATTATTAGCACTACCGAATATTTCACAAAGTGGGTCGAAGCAATCCCCATGACCTATATCACGGGAAAGAAGATATCCAAGTTTATCCTGAACTACCTCATTTTTCGATATGGCATCCCTCAATCCATTATCTCGGATAATAGGACACCTTTCAAGAATCAGGATGTCCATAACTTATGTAAAAAATTCAAAATCCAGCACCGCTTTTCCACCCCATATTACCCACAAGGAACGGCGAAGCAGAAGCTACCAAAAAAACCATTCTAAAGATCCTTAAGAAAAAAGTCAATGACTCCGATCGTGAATGACATCTACAGTTAAATCCTGCATTATGGGCCTACCGCACCAACATCCATATGCCAACAGGAGCCACCGCATTTTTCCTAGTTTATGGATCAGAATCCTTCCTCCCTATCAAGATCGAGCTCCCGTCACTAAGGATATCATTCCAACACCTCATCAAAAATGAGGAATATAGGGTTACAAGACTAAATGAGCTGGAGTTACTAGATGAATGATGCATGGATGCCCTAAATCATCTACAAGTCTACCAGAATCACTTGAAATGGAGCTACAACAAGAGGATCAGGCAACACACCTTCCAAGTTGGTAAACTTGTGATGAAAGAGAACCAAAAGAATGTACCAAACCTGGATAGAAAAGGAAAATTTGAACCGACCTGGTTGGGACCTTTCATCATCACTATAAGCTATAAATCAGGGGCATATCAATTATCAACACCAGAGGGCGAGCCTCTGCAGGAGCCCATGAACAATTGTCATCTCAACAAAAAAATCAAAAAAAGGATAGAAAATAATAAAGAAAAAAAATTGTCCTCTAGTGAAAACCACTTCACTAGCACTTTGGGCAAGTACCTTGGTGAAAACATCGAAAATAGGCACCAAGTGTAAATAAAGCACTCCCCATCCACCAGGATCTACATGACTCACTCATCCATTCCATCACATTTCATTAATCATCCATACACCCATCCACTCGCATCCATACCATAGCCTGAGCTGATGCCCATATCATATTCCACCATAGTACTACTTGGCATATTCCTAAGGTCAGTTTGTCTTGCCTTCACCGAAGTAGTCTATTGCCTGAACGCTGGGGGCATGTCCTTGAAACTGGCAGTGGATCGGATTTGTGTATATCTTTTCTGCTCTTCCTAGAACTCATCAAAAAACCAAAAACATTCAAAAATTTCATGAAAAATCCAAAAACATCCAAATCATCAAAAATCCAAAAACATATCAAAATATCAAAAAATCTTCAAAAATTCATCATTGAGTCTTGTCAGTCTTTCACCTTGTCAAAACTACATCATCTTTGAGCTTGAATGTAGGCAAGGTTGATCTTTGATCATCCCCCGAAACAATTAAGGTCAGTCCTTAGGCATCGGTCACATTGGCAATCCATTTGTCCATCTCTTTTTTTACATTTTAGGTCAGTCCTTAGGCATCTATCACAATAAAATGGCAATCCATTTGACTGTCTCATCATTAAGTCAAGTCTGTCGTCGGTCAAACTATGTGGTCTCTGCGTGTATAACGTAGGCAAGGCTAATATATGGATCAGATCCCGAGACCCCTAGGATAGGTCTTTAAGTTAGTATCTTTGTCATAAACCTCGAAAATACCAAAAACATTTGTAAAACATCTCAAAAATTCCAAAAAAAGCCTCAAAACATTTGAAAAACCCAAAATAGTGCATCCATTTCATCTTGTTTTTACCCATGATTTTCATTAATCATAATTATTTTAATCGTCACCTTCACCCTTTGGTGAGTCAATCAGAAGCAAGTTTGGCAAGTTCAAAAGTGAACACCTAATCGTCAAAGTCTTGAAAGTCTAAGTCAGTAAACAAGCAAGTTGATCAACTCAGAATATCGGTAGCTTATCATCCAAATCAGTCTAATCAAAACCCTGATCGCAACATGTCCTAGGATGAAGCTTTCCTGCAATGGACATAAGCATTAGGTACCTCACATTAGTTATTCTTGGCTAGCGGTATGAAGAACATTAGCTTGTTTGGTTTGTTTTATTTGGTCTTTTATTGACTCATCTTATTTTGTGCTCATTCCAAGGACCTCTTGATGATGCCTAAACAAATCATGTTTAGAGAGAAAGGAAAGGGGGCAATGATTATTATCTTTTTTATCTGTTTTGCTTATTGGATACTCTTGTAAAATAAATTAGTCATGCATGTTTTTTTTGGTTTGTAGGGAGGGTGTTTTAGGTATCTTGTTGACCACATAGGAAGGCTTTCTTTTCTATGTTTTGGTCTGAGATGTTTAGAATATCTGAACTACATCATGAATAAGGTTATGTATCCTAAGTGTGAATAGGGATACTCCTATTTGATTGTCGAGTTAAAGTCCATCACACTAGGTACAATGACATCCTGGTCCTTTATACCTTGATGCATCGCACCTATGTGTGTTATCAAACATAATGAAATTGGTCCCTTTGAAAATCCCAACTCCTGCAAAAGACAAATCATCATCATCCTAACTAACTCATTGATTATAAATTCTTCTATCTTCCTTCCACACTAACATGGTATCATGACAGTAATCAAAACATCACCAATGCATACACCCTGCATCCACATGATCATTAGGATAAAAAGCACATTGTATCATATCATTATCTTAAATTATGAGGAATAATATAAATTTGTTATTCTAAGCATCTTAAGAAAGCATTACATCATGATTAGCATCCATTACCATTTGCATCCATTCGCACCATCATTACCACACATTACATTCATAAGATCATCATTACAATGCATGAAAAAGATACAAAAATAAATGCATCCATTAGAAACATACAACATATTACATGAACATAAGAAATAGGAACATCTCATAGAATCACATCAAATTAGAATGCATCCATACATATCATAAAAGGCGGATCATCTCATATATATCATCAAAAATACACTGTTATGATACAAATTAGATCAAGTGTACATCGTAACACATCATACAATAGGGGCAAAAATATAGCCCATAAATCAAAAATGCAAAACTATCTGTGATCAAAAGGGCTAGCCCTGCTACCTACTACTCTCCCCCACCTGCCTGTTGTCGTGATCCTCCGACGGCCACATCCCTATCTACCAGGAGAAGGCTGGCACTCAGCCTGCTACTGGCACTTCCTGTAGGTAATGTTGTTGATAGTACTCAACCTCTCTGATAGCCTCTTTGTATGCTCAGAGATCAACTAATCGGCCCCGAGATGTGGAGGCTATGCTCTCTAGCTGTCTCTACCGACCAATCTCCTGATCCCTCTCAGATAGTGCCTAATCTCTCTCAGTAGTGACTATAATAACTTGCTAACGTGTCTGATCTCTCTTTGTGGTCAAGACCTGTACCTAGCCCTACAGTTGCTAAATAAATGCATCCCAAGGATCCAGTTGTCCCGCTGGCTGTGTTGTTGGCTGATGTTGTGGGACCACTTGGGGTTGCCCATCCTGTCCTACTAGCTGATGTGTCAGGTCTCTTAGAGGTGTCTGTTGAGGAGATGGTAAACCTCCCCGACCTCTTCCTATTGCCCTTCCCCTGGCCCTCCGACGTGGGATCACTGCCCCAAGAATTGTCAATCTCAATGGAGGTCAGAACCATGCCCTGTATGCTAGAGTGACCCCTGCATCTACTGGCCCCTGATCATATGTCCATGGTCGAGCCACTAACTTTCTAAATGAGGACACTGCCTCGTCTATGGGAATGGGCTGCCCCCATGTTATCTCCTTCAGGGTATGGGCAAAGATCACCATGTACTGATCATCGGGTCGGTCTTGCATCTCGTCGAACTGTCTGGCCACCCTATCAGGAAGGTACCTCTCTACCATAGTGTGCTCTCGGCCCTACATAAACCTGTCCTGACGAGCAAAGAAAATTTTTTGTGCGTCATCATACCATGGGCCTATACCCATCCACGGCCTCCAAATGAACTCTGACATCTCATCCAAAACCCGCCGCTAGTAAGACACACCAATTGTGCCCATATGAGTAAAGTGAATCTATGCCCTACCATACTGCCACATAGCGGGATCATCAATATCTGTAATAATTGGTGTCACATCTGGGTGAAGCACTGGGATCCACTCTCATGCCCACATGTGTAGAAGGGTAATTTTGGCCCCGAGAGCTCAACTATCCAGGTAAGAAAACTCGTGCAAATCTCTGTATAAAGAGGCCAGCAATACTGGTCCCCAGGCAAAGCACTCTCGACAAACGCACATCCGCTGCCATGCCAATCCCCAACCTAGAATAAAATATCGGCCACGCCGATCAAGAGCTACAAGACTGAAAATAATGGCAGCCACAATCAATCTATAAGTAGGAGCCCTGCCCAAGTACCATTCCAATTCTATCTGACCATCATAAAGGATAACCTCGTCAACACCCATAACATCAAAACAGGCATCCCTACCCTCCTCCAAATCATAGATCACTCGGGCTCCATGGATGGGTAGTCGGAGGATGCGCCAAACATCCTCGAGGGTAATGCTGGCCTCACTAGTAGGAAAATCGAAAGATGATGTCTCACTGTGCCACTGCTCGGCTAGGAAAGTCATCATACCCATATGTGCCCAAACAGGAGGGACATATGCAACGTAGCATAGCTCGAGAATCCCAAGATGCTCCTGGATATATACGTGCATACCCTGTAGTCTCTTGAGTACCGGCCACTGGTGCTCCCTCAAATGAAGTACCTCAAGATGCTCCTGCATAAGGGAAGGTACCGCGTCAATTTCCTTAAAGAAAATATGCTACCCGTGTCATATTTCATTTTTGGAATAGCAAAAGCGGGGTTGTTCTCAAAAGCGGCGTAGTTTGTAGTGTTCCAAATTGCGTTGCGTGATAGACTTTGGCGCCCCCTTTTGACAAACTGTGTCAGGCGACGCTACTTATGCGTGCGGTCGGGTTTGGAGCTGGAACCCTAATTCCCTAAACAGCATCACACAATGCTCTATGCATAAGAGGTTTGATATAGGGTTGTGCGACCCTGACTTAGAGTTTTCCTTGGTGCTATATAGCGTTGTGCTACCTAAACCAAACCTAAACCCTATTTAATGCACGAATAACAAGAAAATTGAAAGTCGGATAGGGGTACATACCACAGGCCCTGCAGCGACCGGTCGCTGATGCACTCGTACCCACTCCGACACTTGCCTGGGAAGCTGTCATTGTGCCATGTTGACCAAGACTTAGAGCTCAAGGTGTGAATTATTCAAAGGATTAAGATTACAAATGTATTGAAAGTGACCCCTCAAGATCTATTTAAGCCTGAAAATTAGGGTTTTTGACCTAATTTGACCTTCCAACTAGGGTTTTGGGCCCCCAATCCTAATTTTGTCCAATTGAGGACCATTTTGCATCCTTTCTGGCATTTTAATGCATTTTTTTGGTATTCCAGGGCATTTTTGGCCTGTTTCACACTTTATCCACTTTTTTTTTGCGAGATCATCCAAAAACTCAAAAAAATTGTCCAATCTCTTGAGGGGGCGATTGATGAGCCTAAAATATGCTCATTAATTGAGTATCATGATGTACTTTTGAAAACCTTTACTCTTTCTTATGGTTGTTTTAAACTCTATGTTTATAAACTTTTTATGTTAATGGGTAGTATTTTGTGATTGTGCATTCCTATAATCCTGCAGCTTAAATATCTCCATATGACTATATTCATGGCCCTGTTTAACCTCCCAGTTGACTAATATGATACGTGTAGTTTTTGGATAGATGAGATAAATTTAATGTGTGTGATTGATGATAAAGTATCGTGCTATTATGCTTTCCTTCACCTTTTATTCCATGTGTCCTGCAGGTTGTTGAAGATAGTATGAACAGGTCAATGCACAACGAACCTCGGCTCTGAAATAAAGATCATTTTATCACGGCACCAGGCATGTTGTTCTTGCAATGAC
The DNA here is from genome assembly GCA_007115665.2 of Sequoiadendron giganteum. Classification (NCBI taxonomy): domain Eukaryota; kingdom Viridiplantae; phylum Streptophyta; class Pinopsida; order Cupressales; family Cupressaceae; genus Sequoiadendron; species Sequoiadendron giganteum. The sequence continues at coordinate 631,912,197 of CM021107.1, forward strand.
ACTCTACCCAGGTCATCAAGAGGAGATCTAAATGGTCGACAATCTAGGAGGAGTGGAGCACTAGATTCTTTCTGAATCAGTTGGATGGATACACTTTCATTTATGAAATATGTTCCTCAGAATTAGGAAGCATCTGTGTCTGCATCTTTCTTTGTTAGTCAGTTAGTTGTTTCCCTTTAAATAAATGTTCCTCCTGCGTGAGTGAACAAGGAGATGATATAAAAATATTAGACTAGAGAGTAGAGATAGAACAGAGTGTAGTAAGATTATTGTTATAATGAAATACAGAACTTTGTATTAAGTTTTCTTACAAATAGAATAGTCATGTATGTGATTTCGAGTTCATGAATAAAAAGCCAATGACATTTTGAGTTCAACTCTTGTTTAATTTGGTTGATGCTTGCTAAGGGGGCCCACTTAGCAAGTATCTATAGTTAGCGGTTTTCTTTTTGTTGTTTATCTGTTAGAATTTCATTCCAGTAAGTTTTGATGCAAACTCAATCTTAAAATTGTTCCTACAGCATAAATAATCCATCCCTATGTTTGTTCCTGCAGCATAAGACTAGTTTATGGTTTGTTTTTTCAGTAATGGTTATTGTGATTCCTGCTTTAGTTAAGTGATACTTAAAGTTAGTAAGACTTTGTTTCATATTCCTGCATCAGAGTTAGAATCCCTTTCAAGCATTCATTTCCAATAGGTTGTGACTAAAATCGGTTCTTATTGCACATACAATGCTGCTCCATTTCAAGTATACGTTCCCTGGTTTGACAAGTAAATGAACAACCATGAAAAGATGTTAGTCACCTACTGGAATGTCCAATTCCCAGGTTAGGATTTGTCGTGACTTTGATATCCTTTTGTGGGTAACAACCATTTTTGGCGTCGTTGTCGGGGATGGTGTCGAACTAAGAAAAACAGAGGCTTCTACTACAAGTTTGGAACTGCAATGCAAGGCCATACTACTGCTACTGATTTCAAGGAAACAACCAGGAAGGTTAATGCTAGAGGACCAGCACTAGCATAAGTAGGGGGCAAATGATGAGCCTAAAATATGCTCATTATTTGAGTATCATGATGTATTTTTGAAAACCTTTACTCTTTCTTATGGTTGTTTTAAACTCTATGGTTATAAACTTTTTATGTTAATGGGTAGTATTTTGTGATTGTGCATTCCTATAATCCTGCAACTTAAATATCTCCATATGACTATATTCATGGCCCTGTTTAACCTCCCAGTTGACTGATATGATATGTGTAGTTTCTGGATAGATGAGATAAATTTAATGTGTGTGATTGATGATAAAGTATCGTGCTATTATGCTTTCCTTCGCCTTTTATGCCATGTGTCTTGCAGGTTGTTGAAGATAGTATGAACAGGTCAATGCACAGCGAACCTCGGCTCTGAAATAAAGATCATTTTATCATAGCACCAGGCATTTTATTCTTGCAACGACACTCTGCCCGGGTCATCAGGAGGAGATCTAAATGGTCGACAATCTAGGAGGAGTGGAGCGTTGGATTCTTTTCGAATCAGTTGGATGGATACACTTTCATTTATGAAATCTGTTCCTCAGAATTAGGAAGCATCTACGTCCACATCTTTCTCTGTTAGTTAGTTAGCTATTTCCCTTTAAATAAATGTTCCTCCTGCGTGAGTGAACAAGGAGATGATAGAAAAATATTAGACTAGGGAGTAGAGATAGAACAGAGTGTAGTAAGATTACTGTTATAATGAAAAATAGAACTTTGTATTAAGTTTTCTTACAAATAGAACAGTCATGTATGTGATTTCGAGTTCATGAATAAAAAGCCAATGACATTTTGAGTTCAACTCTTGTTTAATTTGGTTGATGCTTGCTAAGGGGGCCCACTTAGCAAGTATCCGTAGTTAGCGGTTTGCTTTCTATTTTTTTATCTATTAGAATTTCATTCTAGTAAGTTTTGATGCAAACTTAGTCTTAAAATTGTTCCTGCAGCATAAGGAATCCATCCCTGTGTCTGTTCCTGCAGCATAAGACCAGTTTATGGTTTGTTTTTCAGTAATGGTTATTGCGATTCCTGCTTTAGTTAAGTGATACTTAAAGTTAGAAAGACTTTGTTTCATATTCCTGCATCAGAGTTAGAATCCCTTTCAAGCATTCATTTCCAATAGGTTGTGACTAAAATCGGTTCTTAGTGCACATACAGTGCTACTCCATTTCAAGTATACATTCCCTGGTTTGACAAGTAAATGAACAACCATGAAAAGATGTTAGTCACCTGTTGGAATGTCCAATTCCCAGGTTAGGATTTTCCATGACTTTGATATCCTTTTGTGGGTAACAACCAGCGATATCCAAAAATATCCTTCCGCTAGGGCCGTAGTGGGGCATCTGAAAAAATTGAGACAATTTTGAACTTTTGATCATAGCATTTTATTCTTTGAATCAATGCAACAAGTACATTGCTTCAAAGAGGGGCAAAATGTAGACATGGAAAATGTACAATTTCATTTTGGCACACTTGATCATGTTTACTAACAACATTTCTTCATGAATCATGCTCTCAACATTTCATCATATTTTGTCTCTTAATGTAATGAATCATTATTCATTAAATTAAGTCTTCCTCCTCTAGTGATTAAATTAATCAATTAATTTAATTAACCTTCTAGTTCTGTTTAATTAAACAAACCATTTAATTTAATTTACAATTTCATTTTGGCACACTTGATCATGTTTACTAACAACATTTCTTCATGAATCATGCTCTCAACATTTCATCATATTTTGTCTCTTAATGTAATGAATCATTATTCATTAAATTAAGTCTTCCTCCTCTAGTGATTAAATTAATCAATTAATTTAATTAACCTTCTAGTTCTGTTTAATTAAACAAACCATTTAATTTAATTTAATTCTCTAAAGTCATCATATTAAATTAAATAAATTAAAACTTATTTGATTTAATCTAACATATTCCTCCTTTAGTTAAATAAATCAAAATAATTTATTAATCATCTCCTCTCAATTCTGACTTAAATTAATTCATCTATTTGAGTCAAAATTGTCAAATCATCTAATTCTTCATTAAATTAATCAAAACCTTGATTAAGTTAATCCCTCTCACTAAAATCCTCTAGAGAATGCAACTTGCACAATAAATCAATTACTTTGATTTATTTAATCCTCTATTTTTCCTCACATGGCATCAAAAGGGAATATTCCCTCATTTGAATTCAAAAAGGCCAAGTGGACTTGGTCCTTCCAACAAGGCATTTAAGGCCTCCTACACAAGTCCTTTGCCTTGACCCATGACATTAACTTCATTTCCCTTCCCCCTTCAACAAGTCATTTCAAAAATTCAAATTCAAACTAATTGCATTTACTGGCACTTTGGCCAAAATGTGCACAATCATCAACCATTCACATGGTGACATGTGGCATTCAACCATTGGATTGAAAGTTAGTCCCACATTGCTCAAATCTTACTTTCTCTTCCAAATGGAAAGCTATAAATTAGAGGCTTCTCTCCTCATTATTCATCCACAATCTCATGCAAAGTTACTCTCTTCACATTGAGAGCTAATTTTGCCCATTTCCACTCAACCTTTCATCACTTTTACAATTTGTAGCAAGGTTATGCTCAAATCTCTTTGGGAGATTTGACCATTTCACAATCACTCACATTGCAACTTAGGAGTTGGGAAAGGGCCAATTTCAAACATTCAATTGGCACCAATTCCCCCATGGGATCTTAATTTTATTTGTTAATTAGCATTTATATGTTTTTCCATATTGTGTTCTTCATTTTCCTAGTTTGACTTAAATAGATGGATTTCATGGGGAATCTCTCATGCTTGTATGCATTTGATCTAATAAATTTACTTGTTTTTTGTTCTTGTCCATTTTAAAGGTTTAGCGGTTCACAAGATTCTTTTTATTGCACCAAATTGAAGTTTTCTAGCTATGAAAGCTTTGAAAAAATAAAAACTTTGATTGTTTGCCTTCTCTACAATAAACATGTTAGTTGTTTTCTTTATGTAACATGCTCCATATCCTACAAGAGCTGCACAAATGATGTTATCACCATTAAAAAATCCAAACCAAAGAAACGTTAATGTTAGAAATCAAAAATTGACTTGCAGATTTTTAAATGAAAATTGTTATAGAAAAAGCAGAAATTTCAAGCAAAAGCAGCTCTGTCAGAAGCAAGTGTGAGAGAAAAATTTAAGTGAGGCCTCTGTGTTTTAAGCAGAAGCGGCCGAAAACTCAAGTGCACTTCTTTTTTTAAAACAAAGCACAAAAAATGTCAAAAGCGGCCAAAAAAGAGTTAAGTTTGGTAGAAATGTGAAATCGACAGCAAAAAATTCCCATAGCTTGTGCATGATAATTTTTCCAGTGCATTTTCAAAGCCTATAACTTCAAAATTTTCTCACAAAATGATTATTGCTAAGGACCATGGTCCCACTGGGCGTGCTACAATGTGTAGGGGTGAAATAGGGAAAAAATGCATTAAGAAAAATGAATTGAATTAAAACTAATCTAACTCAAATAAAACAATCAAGATTCATGCCCATTACTCATGGAATGAAACTACAAAGAACAAATTCAAATGATGCAATCAAAAGAGACAAACACAAAATGAATTCAATAAACATAGTGTTACCATCCCGTGTCGGAGTGTGTTGACGAAGATGTTGGGTTGTTCATATCAATGCAAAGCCTCCATTGTGTATTTAAAATCTTGAAGAACGTGCATGTGTTGATCAAAGATATGTGTGAAGATTTTTCAAATTATTGATTAAGATTTTTGCACTACTTTTTTGAGCAAATGATCTTGATTCTCCGATCGTTTTTAGAAGAAATGAGGTTGTAATATAGAATTTGTGTTTCAAAATGAACACTTGAGATCATGTAGTAGAATATCCTGATCAATGATTCGAAACCGTTGAAAGGATTTAGATTGGAATAATCAGTGCCAATTGATTACGTAATTGGTGTTATTGAAGAAATCATTTTGAGTGTTCAGTGTGATTGAGGAAATAAATTGAATAATTTGTGGGATTGAAGAATAGATGGATCATTTAGGCAATCAAATCGAACAATCGTTGGTTCGTAATTTTCTCAATCTTGAAAGTGGGTGAGGATAATTAATTCATTGATTTAATTAATTAATATTTTTGGAGTTGAACTTGCAAATCAATTTTGACTTTTGCAAACAAAGTTCTATTTTTTTATTTCATTTTTTATGATGTTTTGAATAATTTATTCAATTATTCATGTTTAGGGGAAAGTGACATAGTTTTGATTAAGAGGGGAAAAACAGGTTTTGAAGGGACCCCAAAACCCTTTACAACAAAAGACACAAAATGATGCCTAAAAGGATAATCATAACAAACCACCACTAGCAACCCAACAACCAGAAAACACCACACGGTGGGTGTTGATCAAAGATAAAACTAGAAACTACCAACAACACCCAACAGCCAGAAAACAACAAAACAAAACCTAACCTACAACCAACATGAAACAAAAAGAAACAAAGAAAAAGACTAATTCAAGCCACTAAGATTATTGTCCATCTCCATCTATTGGTTCTTATTATTTTCAACCATATCCAACAGTTCTTTTTTCTCAGCATCAAAGGTTTTATTCCACTCAATCGATCCTCTAATCACAGGTTCTTTATCATCATCCTTAGGAGTCTTCTTGCCTGTGCCCTTTATCGCACATTCTTTCTCCATAAGCTCAAAGAAGTAAACTTGATCTTCTCTAAGTTCATTTATTTTCCTGAATAGGATTTCTAAAGACTCTGCACTATTCTTTACAGAAATATGATATGCCTGCAAAGAAAAATTATATCCACATTTATTCCTAACACTTTGAATTTCAAAGAAGATAATATTTCTTCAAAAAGATACTTAAATTCATGACAGGACCCTTCAAGTTCCACCATTCTATCTATAAGGATGTACGGAACCGCACCTTTTGGAACCTTCTTAAGATTTTCCTTTAAACCTCTGATTTTAATATTAATCTTATTGAATTCCTACAAAGAACATTATGCTAACTTAAAGGTACCCATAGCCCCAACTTTGTCCATGTCCAACAGATTAAAAATGAAGGTCACATCATCATCAAGATAATAAAAGTCCTCAGAAAGAGGATCCACCTTCCAAGGCTCCTATTTAGCTTCTTTCTTTTTCGCGTCCTCCTCCTCCTGACACCTTTTCTCCTTATCCTCCTCCTCCTTAGTCAAATCCTACTGAGGGGAATCCATAATGGTCATTGTCTTATCACCAACATTCTTTTCCTCACCAACCTCCTTGGCTTTCTTTGTCATAAACTCCAGGGCCTTGCTCCTCAGCTTAGAAATACGTGTCGAAAGCCTCCTCGGTTTGTCAGTAGCACCCACCTCTTTAACCTATGACCCCACCTCACCACCAACACCAACAACATATTTACCACCACCCACCTCCACAAACATGGGAGAGGGATCATTTGACCCCACATCTATGTCATCACTCCTAGAAAGGGAAAGCCTTTTCATTGGCCTATTACTCTTATCACCACACAACTTCCTTTTCTTCAAAGATGTAGCCACATCAACAAGAGATTGATCCTCCCCATCTTCATTCCATTCCTCCTCCTCCTCTGAAGAGGACACATTAGTTAAACTCTTCTCCTTACCCTTGATCGTAGGAGCAGGGAGAAGAGTCTTAATATGTTCCATAATCAGTAAAATTAGCCCTTCATGGAGGATGGGGGCCTTTCTATTCTTAAGGTGTGCATACATAAAAACCTTTAGAGAAGATAAAAGAAATAAAGGAAAAGAAATGAATAGACCATGCCTAAAATTATTGAGGAGAGTAAAATGATGACCAAGAATTACCTTAAATCTCCCTTCCGGGGTCACATATTATACCAACACCTCGGCAACACTTTCCCAAATCTTCTTCAAGGAAGTTCTCTCATAACCCCATCTCTCCAGCTTAATTAAATCTTTCCTCTCCTCATCTTTAAAAAAATGAGTCATCGCCTCTTTGTTTCTCGTTTTATCCTTGAAGAATTTCCTACCAATTGTCGACAACTCGATAACCATGGAAACCAAATCCTCATTCACCTCCACTTATAGGCCTTTAACCCTAACCTTCTTATTATGCCAGAATGAAACAAATTGCGTCAAGGAATTATGATCATGCCGATGCAATCTCTCTAAGAATGGAGTAAAATTTCCATGGTGCAGGATAGACTAGAGTTTCTCCTTACACTGAATGTCCCCATAGGAATGTGGCTCGATTTGGCTCCTTTCACCACCCATTTCAACTAGCACACAAATCATAGAAACCTTGTGAATAGAAAACAACTGAAGGCCAGAAAGAAACAAGACACCCACAAAGTGTGTGAAATGGAGACAAGCACCATGCCATAAATTTCGCAACACTTCAGCCCACGCCATCATTCATCAATAAACTCCTGGCTTCCTCAGAAAGGATCACACCCTCCTCCCATGAAAAAATTAATTAATCCTTACAGCCTCATTGGAATTTTTTTTCCAACGAGTAACCTTCTCAATAAACGTGAGAGATATGAGTCTCATCACAAGATTGCAACATCATTATAGTATCCCTAATGAGTTGTTCAACACTCCAACTAGTAGTGAGTGCCACATAGATAATTAATAATACTCATAGAATCTCCTTCCACCCATAACTTGGAGTAACCTTTGTTGATAACATACTTAACACTAATAAACACAGGCTCTGCCTCCGCGCGATGAGGAAAGTGACATAGTTAAATTATTATGTTTTAATAATTTAATTGACTTGGGGGAATAAAGTGAATTAGCGACATAATTAAATATTTGATGTTATTTAATTAATTAGGAGGAATAAAGTTAGATAAGGACTTCGTTAAATAAATGAAATTTATTTAATTAGTAAAAGATGATGAAAAAAGTGATTTAATTAAATAATGTATTGTTATTCAATTAAAAGAGAAAATTAGGGTTTTTGATGTTCTTTATGTGAAATACAGTGATATTAATTGATAATGATGTCGATGATGAGAAAATTTCATTTAGGATGTGTGATATGTGTTTGGTCAATTTTACATGTCTACAAGACCATTCATGATGAATGTTGATGAGTCTCATATAATTATTAATTTTTAGAAAATAAGAGATGGAGTCACTGAAAAAGTATCCCTTGCTCAATTCAGGAATAATTAATGATAAATTGGACCTAATGTCACCTTGATCTAATGTTGTGAGGTGTTTTACACATCCACATTAGGTCTTCGGCCCCTTTTAAGCTAAATTAACTTAACTCTGCCTTAATTTAGTGTTGTAAAGTATATTTATTTACACCTTCACATTAAATTTAGGAGGCTTGTAAACCAAGGTATAACTAATCTAGTTTTGTAATGTGTTTTACACATTCACATGGTATTTAGGGCCCTTCTAAGCTAAATAGACCCATTTTTTCCTTAATTTAATGTTGTAAAGTCAATTTATTTACACTTTCACATTGGATTTTGGGCCCTCTTACATTTATGACCTTTATATCATCATTAATAGGCCCCTATGGCCCCATATTATGCATCCCAAGGCATATTTCAATCAAAAACCTGACAAAATAAACATATAAGATTAATTTAAACATTCCTCGATACTTTCGCTGGCAAAATAGCCCTTGTGGGACCCATTCGCCACTTTGGGTGATTGAGTCATTTGAATGCATTGCCTATATAAAAACTCTTCCAAATCCTTATTTCACCTAAAAAACAGAGGCCTACATGTTATCAAGTCAAGCAAGCAAGGGTTAAGCATTCCAAGATTTCATAAGATCATCTAGAGAGAATTCAAGATCAATACTAAGGAATTCAAGGGCATAATTATTCATCCATTGTTGTAGACATTCAAGATCCATCATCATGTCAAGCATATCAAACATCAAGCATGTTATTGATCTAGTGTTGTGATGTAGCATTGAAGATCCAATATCAAGAATTTTTCTACACCCATTGTCAAGATCAAGATCTACATCCTTCATGGCCATTTCATGTTAAGTTGCAAATTTATAACACATCCTTTACAAGACATCATTCAAGGTATCATTTTTCATGTTTCATATCCTATGTTTCATATTTCATTTCCTTGTTTCATTGTTCCATCATTTGGTTTAATTACCTACAAAGGGTTTGACCAAGGAAAACCCCTATTCTCTAACAATTAACACTCTCTCTCTCTCTCTCTCTCTCTCTCTCTCTCTCTCTCTCTCTCTCTCTCTCTCTCTCTCTCTCTCTCTCTCTCTTTGTGTGATTGCACATCTAGGTTCTTTGAAGACTTGAAGATCATTGAATATTGGGTCACAAGATTTTTGGAATTTTCTCCCCATTTTCAAGGTCATAATCTTCATTAAAAGTTCATCTACAACCCCAAAATTAGAGTTTCAGAATCGAAAACCTGGAGAAGCAGATTGAGCAGACTGAGAGGTGCATGTCAGAGATCTGAAATTATGTAAAATCCAAACTAAACTCATTCACCACAAGTGGAGAATGAGTCCCACTATAGGTGTTTTTAATTTTTTTTGTAGATTCAGATACCCTTTTGTCTGAAACTTGCTCTTGTGCAAAAATCCAGAACTGGAACTAATTCACCCAGAATGGTGAATGAGTCCTAATAGGTCAAAATTTTAGGACCTTCAGCATTTTAAGTCTTCATCCAAGCCTCTACAAGTTTCTAGGTGCACACTTCTGATTTTACAACTTTTTATTCTACTTTATATGCATTTCTAGGTCATTTAATTCAAGTTTGCATCATATTAGGTTTTTACATTCCATCTTGTATTTCATTATCTTTTCCAAGTCTAAACTTGGTGGTGAACCCATTATTAGTCTACTTTCATCCCCTAGGATATCCCTATTGCAAGATCTCTTTCTCTTTTGCATTGAGATCTCTAGGGTTATCCTTGAATGGAATAGCTTGAAAGTGGGTGTGCTCTATGTCCTAAACCATACAATAGCACTCTCTCCACCCATTTTCATTGGTTCCATTTTGGTGAACCTGAATTTATAATACCTTATTTCCTGATTTGGAGTCCATCATCATCCTAGATCTAGCTTTCATTAACTTTGCATTGCATTAGTTAATTGGAATTCTAGGGTTTCAAAATTTTGCATTAGTGAAAGTGCATATAGGTTGCATTTTTGCATCTCAAATCATTGAAAATCATCCAAAAACTATATTTTCACTTAGGATACACATCATACAACATAAAAAGCATCAAAATCAATAGAAAGTTTCTAAATTTTCTCGAAAAAATCCCTACTAGGACTCATTCTCCACCCTGGGCGAATCAATCCTAGTGCACCCTTGAAAATTCCTTTTACAATGCTGAAAACCTTATTTATGCACTTCTCTTTGCTACCATTAACTATCTGTTTTAGTTGGTTGAGTTTTTGTTACATGCATCTCACTAAATGTAGCTTAAATTGGTCCATTTCATGCATTGCTTAATTCAAATTTTCATTTACAATATTTCACTTTCATATTATTGCAATGTAATCAAAAAATTACCTTTTTTCAAATCTGAAAATTACATTTGAACATTTCACATTAGGTCAATGAATTACACTTTATTTACCTTTCCATAATAGCATGTTTTCTTTCAAGAGATGTGGCTTTGATATGGTTAAACATGAATTGCATAAGTACAACATTCCCTCTTATGAGTTCAATTTAGAGTACAACAATGAGGTCATTACAAAACATGTTAGTCATCCTTCTACTATCTTTCATAGTTATGAGAACATCTTAGAGAAAGTGGACCAAACCATTGACACAGTCTTTAATATTGTATTTCATTTTGGTGAGGATGGTATGATACAAGAGGATTCAAGCGTAGAAAATCATAACAATCATACTTTTTCTTCTCCCAATACCTCTCCTATTAGTGATGAAGGTATCTTGGTGACATAAGGTACAAGCATTGAGAGTCTTGATTGTCCCTCTCCTCATCCTCCTTTGGAAGATATTAGAAAACAAGAAGATGAGATCGTAGAAAATTTTCTAAATATCACCTTACCTAGTATCCATTCATCCCTTTCTTGTGAGAATGTTTTAGCGAAAGAGGATGGTATCATATATAGTCATGAAAATCAAAATTTCACTTCTCCTAATATCCCTCCTCGATGCAAAGAGGATAGGTTGGTGTTAGAAGATGCACCTATTGAGATTCATGATAATCTTTTTCCTCCCTTCCCTAATTCTCCTACCATTTGGAATGATCTATTTGGTAAGCAAGAAAATCATAGTTGTCCTTCTCTTGATTCCTCCTCTACTTGTGATGAAGCTACTTTACAAAATTTAACCATGGAATGTGATGAACATCTTACAAGCTCTCCTACTAGGGTAGATAGTATGGCACAAGACAATGAGACCTTAGAGAAAACGGACAATCAAATAGAGCCTTCTCCTAATATCCCCACTAGTGATAAACAAGACAATCCAACCATTGATAACTCCCTTACATGCGATTAAGTCATTTTAGTGAATGTCATGAACATCTAGCTTGTAGTTCTCCTAAAAAATCTCCTCCTAGGGAAGATATCATGGTGCAAGAAAAGGAAAACATTGACAATAATGATATAGTGTCCTTAGATGAAGATGATGAAGTAACACTAGACTCTCACTCACTAAGGAATGTTAATATTGTTCAACCTCAACTCATCCTTTACCCACCTTCATAAAAACCATAAACTCAAAACAAACCTGAATTTATCCTTTACCCACCTAAGAATGATGTTTTGCAGCAGCTAAGTCATAATACTGTTGCTCATACATATAACACTAGAAACAATCTGCAACCAAGAAAACCAACCCCAACATTCCTCCCATTTCCTTATCTTATCTTACTTGATCCTCCTCATTTTCCTTCACTAAGTAGAAAGGAGTATGATCTTGTTGAAAAACTTAAGAATACTCCTGCTAAGGTATCATTGTGGGACCTTATTCAAGCATCCCCTCACTATCATAACATCATTCAAAGTGTTCTACAACAAGTTCCTATCTCTTCCAATGCGCAACTGAATGACATAGCAACCCTGATTCAAGGAATAAATACTGACATTATTTTCCACCAAAGTGAGCTCCCTCATTTGGAAGTGCAAAAACAAAATGAATCTTTCATAATAATAGCTCAATATAAAATAATAGGGATAAAGCGAACCCTTGTTGACAATGGATCCACTCTTAATGTGTGTAGTGTAAACCTTCTGGATAGGCTTAGGGTGGATAAATTAAACATTCAACCCAATTCTTTATCTATCAATGGATTTGACAATGCAGGAAAATAATCGCTTGGTGTGATCACTTTATCTATTAAAGTTGGGAAGGCCACATTAGAAACACCGATCCATTTTATAACTCATGATATTTCATATAATCTTCTTTTAGGAAGGCCATGGATTCATGCAATGAATGGGGTGCCTTCTACTCTTCATCATAAAATGAAATACATCTACAACAACAAATTGCACACACTCAAAGCAGAACCTAACCCAAACAGTTGTTTAAACATTGAGAAAAACAAAGAGAATCCTTTATCAACATTGACACCAACTACACAAGTAGAACACATGTGACATAAAGACAAAGAAAAAATTATTGAGGAAGTCATGAAGCTATTAGAAGATTATTAGGGTTCCTTAGATTTCACACCAACATTCATGGGAGAATACAAGATCATGCACAAAGACTCTTAAAAGGGAAAATAAAAAACGATAATGTTAACACAAAATTCGGAAGACCCTTTGAAAGCATCCACCTCAACCACTTTAGAAAAAAAGATAAATTCCACAATAACCTTTGACAAAGTTGATTACGAGCAACCACTGAATCCAAAAGAAATGAAAAAACTTTATGGAAAAGGTTATGAGCTTATGAAACAACTTGGATATATTGGAAAAGGATGTGGTGCTAGAGAACAAGCTATCCATGTCCCTATAGAGCCTAACATGTAATAAATGACTCATGGTCTTGGTTATTTTCCTTTGATAGAAATAAACAAACCTTCACTTGATACCAACACTGTTACAAAACATCCTTCTAAGTTGACTTTAATAGTAGTGCATCTTGAACCGATAGACACTAGTGGTCTTGATTGTTATCATTTGCCAGAAATGAAACAAATAAAGAAATCTTTGTTGAATGCCATCACGCAAAACACTAGTGATTTGAATTCATTAGATTTTACACCCTCCTATAAAGGAGAGAAAAAAATCTCACAATCTAAAGATTCATGTGTAAGTATGAAATCTTGTCCTAAGCAAGAGATATCTTTGTCGCACAATAACGAAACATCCTCTCCTTTTGATCAAGAAGGCATCTTGTTGAGACTCCTCCAAGATCATTTGATATCCCTCCTACAAGAACACAAAATAAATTTTATTACAAGACTTCATTTTGTGCATATCATAGAGTTCATGGTCATTCTACTACAGAATGTAAGGATTTAAGTAACAAAATTCAACATCTTAAGGATTGTGGTGCTCTTCCTTGTGTTGAAGCACCTAGTTCCTCTAATTAAAAATTAATTTTATCCTATTCGGCTCACCGTTATCCTGCACAAAGTGGGGGCAAGGGGTTAGGTAGCCTTTTCCTCACATGTCACTTGTTGTTGTCTCTTTTGGCTAGTTGACCGCCTTTCATGTACATATAAGAGAAAGCTTGAGATGTGGATGACATGCCTTAAGTTGGATCACATGTGACATACTTATTCATGACGTAGATTATGGGAAACATATGACTTGGCATAAGGCTTTATGAATAAGCTCTCATGTCTTCTTTAACTTTAAAGCATTTTCTCACAGCAATGGTGTTAGCAACCGCTTTAAAGTGGGGGCATACATTGACACTCATGTTTCATTGTGTGCTTTTCTTTCTTCTTGCGATGTGTAATTTTCTTGGTGGTGTCATTGGGTTTGATTTCCTCTGAGAGTGATATTTCTTTGACTTGTTCTCTCTTAGAGACATTAGACACGATGTTCCCTAAGAAGAGACCTTACACCAATTAAGAAAAATCCCTATGAACACAACGTACACTATCTCGCATTCACAATAATTATTCTATGGCCACCTTACATAATACACTTTGCATGCCTATGGTGCCATCTTGTTTGTTCATGAGATCCAAGAATATGAAGTTTTTCTTGTCTCATGAAGCTCGAAAATCATTTTGTGTGGCGCCTTATTAAATTTATCAAGAGGTATAACTTTGGTATGGTTTGAGCGGGAAGCTGAACAAGGGCATGACTTTCTCCATAGCCACTCATGTGTGTGTGAGTACATACTATCCATGAGTGTATGTTGGTTAACTTTTTGGACTTCTCACCCAATGGACAGCCAAAAAATTTGTTGCCTCAGAGTGAGTATGCATTTCTTTTTGGACAAACGGTCAAAGCTTGATCCACCTAATTTCTATTTTTACTTGATTTTCTTTCTTTTAGTTATTGACATTGCATGATCGTGTATCTTATTTTGTTGCATATCATACATCTTGTGTGTGTATGTCAGTTTGACTTAGGATCTTGGATCTTAGGGGCTTGACCACTTCCTTAATCCTAGTTATCTTAGACCATCTGCATTGGTATGATTGCACCCCCCTGGAGTGTCTATATACACTATGAGTTTGAAGCAAGTTCATCCTCTCACTAAAGTGGGGGCTAATTGGAATCACTAAAAAATTATCCCTTGCTCAATTCAAGAATTATTAATGATAAATTGGACCTAATGTTGCCTTGATCTAGTGTTGTGAGGTGTTTTACACATCCACATTAGGTCTTGGGCCCTTTTTGAGTTAAATTAACTTAACTTTATCTTAATTCAATTTTGTAAAGTGTATTTATTTACACCTTCACATTAAATTTAGGAGGCTTGTAAACCAAGGTAGACCTAATTTATTGTTGTAATTGTTGAGAAAGTGTGTCTCAACTTCCAGTTTGAAACCTCAGAATTCAAGACTTGGCAAAAACTTGAAGTTCTCAGCCTTTACCGCCATACCGTGCCTAGCTTATTTCTGCCTTTACCGCTTTACCACAACGGCTTGACTAGACCCTGGCGATATCATGGTGACAGGCTTAGTGGTTACTACCTTACCGTGCATGATGAGTTTACTCACCACGGTGATGGCGGTAGGTGGCTTGCAACCTACCTCGCCAATCACCACCTTACCATGGTTGGTGAAGGCCTTCACTACGGTGGTCATGGTGAAGCCGCCATCATCTCGGTCAACGGTTACCATCACACCATGGGTAGTGGATCCTCTCACCACGGTGTCCACGGTGAGAACTCCAGTGGTGAGCCTAGCGGTTACCGCTCCACCATGAGCGATGAGCTTGCTTACTACGGTGGCTATGGTAAGACCACCAATGGTTTGGTCGGCGGTCACCACCCTACCGTGGGGTGGCCTGGCAGCCTCTATAGTAGCACAGTTTGACCGCCAGCGGTCCCCCACATAGCTTACCGCTATACCGCGGTCAGGTCAATCAGACTCAATGGTAGATGGAGAGGTGAGCTCGGACGAGCTCGCCACCATATCGCACCTGCATGGAACAGACTCGGCGGTAGTGCAGTGTAGTCTTGGGTGAGCTTGGATGAGCTCACCATTGCACCGCGACTGGGTTAGTTGATCTTGACAATTGTGCAGTAAGAACTCAGAGCTTGGTCAACTGAGCTGGAGCAGAAAGTCAAAGTGACAACGAATTACAAAAGGACACGTGGTCATTTGACAGCAGTTTGATTGGCTAAAGGCCAATGTAGTAAAAGCAGTAATTACAGACCGATTTCAACTAATGACAGGAACCTGATTTGGGTGATGGAGTTATTGCTAAGTGGCTCAATGCAATTAATGAAGATCAATGGCATATTGGAAGTTTCATGCATGAACCTGAAGCCGTGGGATTGGTTGATAGTGTAAATGCAATGAAGACTTGTATAGTCAATGTGAGGTTGACGGAGATGTACATGTAGGTTGCAAGTCGATGTATGTCTGGAATATAGAATTTATTGTATGCTTTCAAATAGAGCATTGTAATAGTGAGATTGATCTAGAGAGCTGTTGTGAGTTGATCAGAGAGTGAAGGTTGATATTGTATGTAATATCTTTATTGTTGTAATACAATTGTCTTGACTTGGTGTGGTGGGTTTTTTACCTGAAAAGGTTTTCCCACCTAAATACCTATGTTATCTATGAATTCTTATTATTCTATTATCTCCTTTATGTTGCATATATTCATCTCATTAGTTTTAGAAGCTATTAGAAACAGTTTTTACTCTTCTCCTCTATTGTATTAGTGTTAAGGGAATGTATTCCGCACTGTTGGATCTTTAGATCCATCCCTGTTTTCCCTTCAAGTGGTATCAAAGCTTGGCCAGTTGTGTTATCCTTGAGAGAAAAGGTCAATTTTTTGTGCTAATAGTGTTTCAGTGGGAGTCTTGCATTGTTAAAACTTGTTTCTGTTTGAGATGGCAAGTACATCAGGTAGAGTAGATATTGAAAATTTTAATGGCAGCAACTTTGGGTTATGGAAACTCAAAATGGAAGACTTGTTGGTGGATAGAGACCTTTGGTTAGAAGTGTCTGGAACTAAGCCACAAATTATGATGCAAGAGGCTTGGGATCTTGCTGATAGAAAAGAAAGAGGTCTGATAAGACTTTGTCTAGCCGATTTTGTACTCCTGAACGTCCATGAGGAGCAGTCTATAGCTTTATTGTGGAAGAAGCTTGGTGATATTTATCAGGGAAAGTCTCTGGTAAATAAGTTATTTGTGAGGAAGAATTTTTACTCTTTGAAGATGGAAGAAGGTGCATCTATTGCAGACCATTTGAACTTGTTCAATAAGAGTGTTACTCAGCTAGCATCTGTAGGTGTAAAGACTGAGGAGGAGGATCATTGCATGCTCCTGTTGTGTTCATTACCTGACAGTTGGGATTTTTTGGTGATGGTTATTGGATGCACAACCACTGCTTTCAAGATGAATGATGTGGTTTCTTTTCTTTTGTCTGAAGAAATGCGAAGGAAGTCTTCTGAGATGGTCAAAGAGGCTCTTGTTGTTCGAGGTAGACCAAAGGAGAAAGGCAAGAAGAAAGACAAGAAGTTGAAATCCAAATCTGTAGGCAGATCAAAATCTCTTGGTGAAAAGTTCAAGGTGAGATGCTGGAATTATGGGCAACCTAGTCATATCCAGAAAGAATGCAAGGAGAATAAGAAGAAGAAGAATTCTGACAATGAATCTTCTCAAAGTGATGCAGATGCCTTCATTGTAGCAGCTTTGACAACTAAGGCATCAAATGATGTCTAGCTGGTTGACTCAGGTGCATCTTTTCACATGATGTCTAATAGAGAATGGTTCTCTAAGTATGAGAAGTATGATGGTGGAAATGTGTACCTCGCAAGTGATTTAACACTGGAGATCGTTGGTAGAGGAAGAGTCAGAATTTACTTTCCTGATGGAAGAGTCAAAGGTATAAGTGGCGTACTACACATACCAATTCTGGCTCGAAATCTTCTTTCTATCAGTAAGTTAAATGATATTGGTGTAGAAATTTATTTCTCAAGTAAAGGATGTAAAATGGCTAGAGGTGCAATGGTGTTGGCTAAGGGTGTTCGTACTGGCACTTTGTATAAGCTGGATGCACATTCAATGTAACAATGCCTCTGTAGAGTCATGTAAATCAGTCCCTGTAGAGAAAGATGAAAACACTTCTCTGTCTGCAAATTATTTGGAGGTAAAACTCCCAATAGAGAAGACTATGATGTGGCATCATAGACTTGGTCACATAGGTGAGAAAGTCTTAAAAACCTTGAAGAATAAAAATCTTGTAGAAGGGCTTGATGATTGTAACCTTGAGTTTGATTTTTGTGAACATTGTATCTATGGAAAATAGCATTGTGTTTCATTTTACTCTAGTCCTCATAATTCTTTTGGTATACAGGATTATGTTCATTCTTATGTGTTTGGTCCAGTTAATGTTCCTTCATTATCGAAGTCTAGATATTATGTTTCTTTTATTGATGACTGTTCGAGAAGGGCATTTGTATACTTTCTTAAAAGTAAATCAAAAGTGTTCAATCGGTTTAAAGAATTTAAATCTTTGGTAGAGAATCAGACTGGAAGGAAAATTAAATGTTTGAGGACAAATAATGGTGGTGAATTTTGTTCTGCATATTTTGAAAGGTATTGTACAGATCATGGAATTAAAAGGCATAAGACAACGCCTTACACTCCATAGCAGAATGGAGTTGCTGAAAGGTTGAACAAGACGCTGATGGAAAAGGCAAGAAGTATGTTGAACAGTGCTGGTTTAGAGAAAAATTTATGGGTTGAGGCTATGGCTACAAAATGTTATTTGGTAAATTGATCTCCTTGCTCTGCTCGTGTTGATAAGAAACCTTTGGAAGCATGGTCTGGTAAGAAGCCCTCTTTGAGGCATGTTCATGTTTTTGGTTATGAGGCATATGTTTATGTGCCAAATGAAAAGAGATCAAAATTGGATAACAAGGCTATCAAGTGTATTCTCATCGGCTATGGAGTTGGTGTGAACGGATACAAGCTTTGGAACCATGTTATTGAGAAGGTTATGTACATCAAAAGCATGATATTTTGTGAGCTGAAACCTTCAGTAAATGACCAACAACCCGAGACAGATCAGAGTGAAAAAAAGAAGGATGCAGTTGAGATTCCCCAAACTCCAGAAAGGGAAGAGTTGCATGGTGTACTTGAGACTGAGGAGAGCTCAAGCAGCTCTAGAATTTCTGATGATGAAGAACCACAACCTCAGCCTATAAGGAGATTTACACGATAAAAATGACAACCTAAAAGGTATGGTTTCTCATTATTAGATTTGAACTGTGCCTATTGTTGATGGTGTTTTTATGCACTTCACAACACAGGTAATGCATAGGTGCATCACCTCTCTTGAAAGACAATATTTCATAATCAAATTGCAGAACACTATCCCAAGGTCTCTCAGATGTCAAGTCATGACGATGCTTGGAATATCTCAGTTGTTTGATGTGATTTTTCTGGAATCACAAGGCGGTCTTATGTGGTCAAAGTTGTAGGAGAATTGGGTAGATAGATGGAGTTTTGTGGATATGGAATTGCTGCACCTTGTTGCAAGTTCAGGCAGCAGTCTTAGACTCCATTGCTTCGTCAGATTTGACATTACAATGTGTAATGAACCTTAACACAAGTTATTTCTAATAAACAAAAAAGGAAAAGGGTGAGAAAGAAGGATGGTTCCCGGACCTGCAACTACCGATGAACAGTGATCATGGAGATTCCTGCTGTGGACAGTTTCCTTAAATAGAATTTCACTAAATCTGAATTCTCACAATATCATGAAATATATGCTATCTTCTAAGGACTACAGATATTCATCATTCATTCACCATGGAAATGTGAATAAAGATAAAGTTTAATGAGCAGCAATGAAATTAAATTCCAGACTAACTTTACACAATCATCTACCAGTAGCAAATGACCAAAAGTATGGACAAGGAAAGCATACACACAATAGTAATCTCCAAAACCAGAGACAACATACTAAATCTACCAAAACTAATCTAAGGATACCAATGCAGCAAATTAACTTGAAGCAAAGTTCTAACTAAATGGAGAAGAATCATGAAACATGTGGAGAAACCCAGAAATACACCAGAAAATGATTGTATTTTCTATTATAATTTCTATAGCATGCCTTTACAACAACTCAACTCCCTCTAAATGAGAGGAGGAGAGCCCTATTTATAGTTTCCAAAAAAAAAAATGAGTGGCCAAGATTTGATTCTATTGTGTGGCCAAGATTCACTTTACAATAGGGTTTCACCTACCCCCAAATATATTACATTTATAAATTTATTCTTGTCTTTTCCTCATTTCGTCCTCTAGTGACAGCACTGTAGCAATTTTGTCCTTTAGCTATTTGCCCTTTATTGTAGCTATTCTCTGAGGAATTCTTCATCAATGATAGGGTTGCCTTCGTGCTTCTTCAACGCTGCATACTCTACAAAGTTCAAGATCAACGGCTGGAGCTTATCCATCTCCATGATGTCTAATCGCAGCACTTGGTAGCTCCATTCCTGGGAATTGCTGATGAGTTTCTTCCAGTCCTCTTCATACTTGGTTGCATTATCCCTAAGAAAATCTGACTGCGCGAAGGCACGGGCTGCAAAACTCATGAAGTCAGTGGTGACCTCAACTGACATCCCATCTTCCATGATTTTTAAGAAGTGGGGTTTTATGTTCTCAGGATTGATCTCGATTGCGGGCGGCTCATACCCCGTCATCAATTTGATGTATCGAGAGCATTCTTCTCTGGAATCCCTAGCCCATTCGATGTCTAGTGCTATCCGCTCAATGATCTGCTCTAGCCTTTTCCTTCTATGATTGAAATCTCACTTCAAAACATCCACTAACCGGTGGTCATCGTCCTTGAAGGCAAGGTCCTTCTCCCAGACCTCGCCTGGCAATGCGAGTATGGCCTTGATCTTTGGATAGGCTACCTCATACTTCCCTAGGAACTCCTCACAGATCTGCCTCGTGCCCTCAAGAGTCCTTTGCACTTTGAGGAACTTATTTTCTATCCGGACAGCCAAATTGATGCCTATGTTTCCCATGTCTAAGACCTATCAAAACCAATTTTCTGTAGTCTTGTCTAAGTTTCTTCTTTTTTCTAACTTGTTAATCTATTCCTAAGATAGCAACAAAGGCAGGGTGGATGATGTCGTGGGCTGCTCCTCCGGGGATGACCATTATTGAATGTAGGCTATTAGATCAGCCACTTGTTCTTTGAGCTCCTCCTTTGAAATCTTATCCTGTTGGATAAGGTGTACCACTGTGGCGACCATTCCTGGAGGTGATCAACCTTTTGCTCCCTCGTGGCCACCCCCAATTCGATGGTGGAGACATTATAAATTATACCTTATTCTCCAACCACTGGTGTTGCTATCTGTACTGTCCTAGATTCGGAGGCATCCATGGTCACCTTCGATCTGATCTATGGTTTCTTCTCCCTCTTCTTGGTGCATATTTTTGCTCTAGCCATAATGGCTTCCAGCTTTGCCTTGGGAAGCTTTAAGGTGGGAGTCTTTTGCTTTAGCTATCTCTGCAGCCAATCAAGTACTTGGGGCTCCTCCCTAGGTGGTTTACTTCAACTCCCGTTGTCCCCTTTTTTGAGCTCAACACCTCTGATGACAAGAGCCTTCTCCTTAGTCCCCGCATCCTCTTTCTCCTCATCGGAGTCTTGTTCAAGCGTTTCGTACCTAGTGGGGGACTCGGTGTGAAACCACCCTTTTGGCGGGCCTTCTTTTTCAGCATCCCCCCCTTCTTCATTTTGATTATATGCATGCTCTTCGGGGTTCTCCTCTTGTTCATCCTCATGGAGGGATGCTTCCTTGTCATGCTCTAGGGTCTGGTGACACCCTCTAGTCGAGGATTTTCTGCCCTCTGCCTCTTGAGCAGCAATCTTGGTGCAGGAGCACCTCTAGGAAACACCTAGGAAAGACAAGTTTTGGAATGTTTTTGTTTTTTTTTATATTAAGGTCATGTGGACCATTGCTCTAGGAGTTAGAATTGGAATAAGGTTAGTCATTAGCTATCTGTAGTAGTTGTTAGCCATTTGGAATGGTCAAGTTTGAGGTTAGGCTCTCAAAGTTAGTGGTAAGTTTGCTTTAAGCATTTTACCAAGATAAGCATTTGAAATGACTAACCGGCTTGGGAGAGGTGAAGGCTCGAGCATAACTCTTTTGATGAAGTATTTAAGGTTGGCCTTGACCATTGTGCAAGGTGGGAAGGCATTGTGAATGTTTGTATTTTTTGAAAATTTGAAATAAGCTAATGGAGGACAGTGATTCAATTAGTTAATATTTTTTGTTTTCCTGTATTTGGTTGATCAGGAAGGATCAGACCTATGCTATTCTCTAGCTAGTGCTTATGACCTTACTTCCTTGTTGGTGTGGTAGATTGTAGTGTGTGAGTGCTAACTACAGGTGTCTTTATAGTTAATTGTTTTGTTTTCTTTCAAATTGTGTTTTGACTGGTAAAATTGGCTAGTATGGAGTTCTAGACTCATCTCCCACCATACCCAGTGTATGGATGCTTGGAAAATGGAGCTAGACTCCCTGTATATAGATAGAGTAGGAGCAGGTAGGTGTAGGAATGTAGGAGAAATGGAAAAGAACTGCTCCTAGGCGGGCTTGACAGTGCTCGGCTAGGACAGTCATTTACCAGTGCTAAAAGGCACTTCATTTGCCAGGTGAACTTCTCCAGGGTAAACCCCATGGTAGAAGTGTGGAGGAAGGTCCCACAGTGGCCTGGACCCAAGGAGGAGACTCCAACATTCAAGAGACCAAAGAAAAGCTTTGACAGACCTACCGGGTGGCCAGGAAATAGATAAAGAACCCCAGTTTTTGCAAAAAGAGGAGAATAGTCTTGTGTGCGGCCAGTCAAGAAAATTGGGCTTTGAAATCTTGTAAAGGATGTAATAGGGATTAAGAATCCAAGAAAAAGAATCAGGTTTCTTTGGAAAATTTGGGAGCAGTAGCATAATCTTCCTCGGCTAGGAGACCTAATTGGGCCTCAAGACTACTAGTCCTTCTCAAACCCTAAACTAGGTTTTGGGTGAGCAATGGAGAAATAGAGTTAGATGGTGGTCCAAGAAGCATGGTAGGATGCCAAGAAGCATGTGGAAAGGTAGAGACAACCCTACAAATTCTTAGATGTGTGTTGGAAGAACTTGACCTTTAGGGTGGATTAAGGGTTAAGGTGAATAGAATTAAAATATCAAGAATCGGTTGTGTTGTTGTTGACAAAGGTTGGAAGAGGGAATGGAATAGAACCAGGGGGTCTGAAGATGATTCAAAACCTAGAGGTTGGGTGGTGAAAGAAACCACATTATGGAATTGCTGAGGTGAGACCTAGAGCAAGGAAGTGTGAGGCTTCCATCCAAACCCTCTTACACCAGATTGGTATCAGAGCCAGTTAAAGATTTGGGAAAGAAATATTGCATGTCAAACATTGAGTCAAGTGATTCTACCACCATGGTGACAAATGCAGAACTAGAAAAGAAGGTTGAAGACCAAGAAGAAGATAATATGAGACTTAGGGAAAGATTGGCACAATTGGATGAAACATTAAGCAATGTCCTGAACAAGGATGAAGAGGACAGCAAAAGGGTACCTAAGCAAGAAGAGGTTGCAGAGGAGGAAAAGATCCCTAAACCTGACCCTGTTCTACAAGAGGAGCCTTTCTTTAAGGCATTGAAAGCTTTGAGTGGGAAGGCACTTGAAGGAATCCCAATGTTTAGTGGAAAGATGGAAGCCGAACTAGTTATGGATTGGATAGAAGGTATGGAGAACCATTTTGAATGTGATGGAGTCACAGAGGCACAGAAGGTAAAGGTGGCTAAATCCAAACTGAGAGGATCAGCTTTAACCTGGTGGAAATTCATCCAAACAGAGAGGGAGAAGGAAGGAAAGAAACCCATCTCTACTTGGAAAGGTATGGTTGCAAAGGTAAAAGAAGCCTACATGCCTGATGACTATGAAATTCAACTACACAAGAAGAGACAAAGCCTAAGGCAGAAAGAACTAGATGTGAATACTTATACTGAAGAGTTCCAAAAGCTTTGCATGAGGTCTAATGTGACAGAGGATGAGAGTCTCAAAGTGGCTAGATATCTTAATGGTTTGAAGTGGAATATCCAAGAGGAGATGGCTCTTTTGAGTCCTAAAATAGTTCATCAATGTTATCAGCTAGCTATCAAGATTGAGGAAAGGAACAAGAGGAAGCAAGATCAGGCTTCTAAAGGCAGAGGTAAAGGTAGAGATCATAGAGATCAAAGAGGATAGTGAGGAGGTTACCAAGGTAGAGGTAATGACTAAAGAAACCAAGGAGAATCAAAACTCACTGAGCATGGAGGTGAAACTTCTTCAAGAGGATGATTTAACAGAGGAAGAGGACCTCAAGGAGGTTCAAATAGAGGAAGAGGAGCAAGTAGGAGTAATTCCTATTTTGCAACCATGAAATGTTATCATTGTGGTCAAGTTGGACACCCAGCTTATAGATGCTCGGAGAAAGCTCCTTCTTCAAGCAATGAAAAGAGAGTGGCCTATGCACAAGAGGACACCATGAGTCCTAAGACAACTGAGATCAGTCATATTGAGTCTGAAAATGGAGAGAGTTTGATGTTTAGAAGAGTGCTGATAAGGCAACCGGTCAAAGAAGAACCTAAGCAAAGAAGAGCTCTTTTTAGAGTAAGGTGCAAAATACTTGGTAAAGTATGCAAGGTCATTGTAGATTCTGGTTCTACATATAATATAATCTCAAAGGAGGCAGTAACTAAGCTAAACTTGCAGAAGGTACCTCATACCAACCCCTATAAGGTTACATGGCTGAATAAAGGATAGAGTGTTTTGGTTAATGAGTAAGTAACAGTGGAATTTTCAATTGGAGGATATAAAGATAAGCTAGTTTGTGATGTATTACCCATGGATGCATGTCATCTTCTACTGGGCAGGCCATGGCAATATGATAGAAGTGCCATTTAAGATGGGAAAGAGAACACCATCTCATTCAAGAAGGATGGAAGAACCTTCACAGTCACTGTCAGAAGAAGATGAAGGACAGTCCAAGACACCAAGTGTGCTTCTTAGTAGTGGAAAAGAGTTCCTCAACACCCTACA
The DNA here is from genome assembly GCA_007115665.2 of Sequoiadendron giganteum. Classification (NCBI taxonomy): domain Eukaryota; kingdom Viridiplantae; phylum Streptophyta; class Pinopsida; order Cupressales; family Cupressaceae; genus Sequoiadendron; species Sequoiadendron giganteum. The sequence continues at coordinate 631,936,926 of CM021107.1, forward strand.
TGAAGGTGGAGAAGGATATGTTGTGTTATTGCAGTCCAAAGAGGAAGAGAAGATGGAAAAACTAGTCATACCAAGAGCAGTCCAGAATTTGCTTGACAAGTACAAGGATATTGTAAGTGATGGTACACCTACAACCTTACCTCCAAAGAGAGCTATTAGCCATAAAATAGATTTCATACCTAGAGCATCATTACCTAACAAAGCAGCATATAGGTTGACACCAAATCAGAACTTGGAAGTAGCTAGACAAGTGCACCAATTGTTGGATCAAAATTTGATACAAAAGAGCATCAGCCCATGTGCAGTACCAGTAGTTTTGGCAACCAAGAAGGGAGGAAAATGGAGGTTATGTATTGATTCTAGAGCAATCAACAGAATCACAATTAGGTATAGGTTTCCAATTCTTAGAATTGAGGACTTAATGGATTGTCTTGGAGGGGCTCAATATTACACAAAATTGGATCTGAAAAGTGGATACCATCAGATCAGAATTAAGGATGGTGATGAATGGAAGACAACCTTCAAGACAACAGATGGTTTATATGAATGGAGAGTGATGCCATTTGGCCTTTCCAATGCACCTAGCACATTCATGAGACTCATGAATGAAGTACTAAAGGATTTCATAGGAGTGTTTGTGGTTGTATACCTGGATGACATCCTAATCTTTAGTAAGACAGCAGAGGAGTATCTCAAACATGTGGAATTGGTCCTTAGCAGATTGAAAGAGAAGTTGGCTATCAACTTGGAAAAATGTGAGTTTTTCAAACAAGAACTTGTGTACTTGGGTTTTGTAGTGTCTAAGGGATCATTGAAGATGGATCCAAGTAAGGTGGAGGCAATCATAAGCTGGCCTACACCAACAATAGCAACTGAGGTAAGGAGTTTCCATGGATTGGCCCAATTCTATAGGAAATTCATAAGAAATTTTAGTGGTATTTGTGCACCGGTTTTAGAGACAATAAAAGGCGGTGTGAAAACCAAGTTTGTGTGGACTTAAGCAGCTGAGAGAGGGTTTGAGAAACTGAAACAAGAAGTAGCCCATACTTTTACTACCTAGCTTTGACAAATTGTTCACTGTTGAGTGTGATGCAAGTGGAGTGACAGTTGGAGGAGTGCTAAGTCAAGAGGGCAGACCTGTAGCCTTCTTTAGTGAGAAGCTTAGTGAAGCAAAGAAGAAATACTCAGCCTATGACTTGGAACTTTATGCTTTGGTTTAGTCACTTAGGAAATGGAGGCATTATCTTCTACCCAAGGAGTTTGTAGTCTTTACAGACAACCAAGCACTTAGCTATATGAATACCCAAGAGAAATTGAGCAATAGGCACTTGAAGTGGATGGAATACATCCAAGCTTTTACCTTCACCATAAAGCACAAGAAGGGGTAGATGAATAAAGTAGCAGATGCATTGAGCAGGAGGTTATTGACAGTTCAAGAGATACAAGTGAAAAGCATAGGGATTGAGAGCTTTAAAGATCTCTATGGAGAGGATGGAGATTTCTCAGAGGTCTATAAGGTATGTTTAAACTTTGAGAATCACTTTCATAGTTAGTATGTTGAATATACATTGCAAATTGGATTGTTGTTCAAAGGAAACCAGTTATGTGTTCCTAAAGGGTCAATGAGAGAAAATATTGTCCAAGAAAAGCATAATGGCAGTCTTAGTGGGAATTTTGGCATCAATAAGACTTTAGAACTAGTACAAAGGTTTTATTATTGGCCTAAGTTGGCAAGAGATGTTAGGAAATATGTGGAACAGTGTGTTGTATGCATGAGACCTAAGGGAGGAGCTAGTAATGTTGGTCTTTATCAACCCCTACCAATTCCAAACAGACCTTGGGAGTGTGTGAGCATGGATTTTGTGGTAGGCCTTCCTAAGACCAAAACTGGTTTTGACAGTGTGTATGTAGTGGTGGACAGATTTAGTAAGATGAGTCATTTTATACCTTGTAAAACTACTCATGATGCTAGTTACATAGCTCATCTCTTTTTCAAGGAGGTTGTAAGGATTCATGGCTTACCTTTAAGCATAGTTTCAGACAGGTATGTTAAATTCATGAGCCATTTTTGGAAGACTTTATGGAATAGGTTGGGAACCAATCTGTCATTTGGATCTGCCTATCATCCTCAGACCGATGGCCAAATAGAGGTGGTTAACAGGGTGCTAGGTAACCTACTGAGGTGTCTAACAGAGTATGGACAGACTTGAGATATGGTCATCTCACAAGCTGAGTTTGCCTATAATGATAGTGTCAACAGAACTACAGGAAAAAGTCCTTTTGAGGTTGTGTATGGAATGCACCCAAGAGGTATTTGTGAGCTCAAAGATTTAGGAGCCATGGAACATAGAAGTGGACATGCTGAAGATTTCAGTCAGACCATGAAAGAGATACAGGAGTAGGTGAGGAAGATAGTCACTGAAGCTACCCAAAAAGTTGAAGGACAAGGTAGATCAGTCAAGGAAGGATGTCCAATTTTCAGTGGGTGATTATGTCATGGTTCACCTCAACAAGTCTAGGTTGTAGAAGGGAGTCTCAACCAAGCTACAAATGAAGAGAGTAGGACCATGCAAGATCTTGGCCAAGTATGGCAAAAATGCATATAATATTGACTTACCTACTGACTTAGGAATCTCACCGATTTTCAATGTTGCTGATTTGATCAAATATAAAGGATTAGTCAAGGAAATGGATCAGGATAGTCCAGAGGTCTTCAAGGACATCAGTAACATCTCACTACCCAATCAGGACAAGCAACACGCTGAGAAGATCTTGGACTCCAGGGTGCAAAAGTCTACAAGGGACAAGGTGTATATGGAGCACCTAATCAAGTGGAAGCATAAGCATGAGTCAGAAGCTACATGGGTCCAAGAGGATCAGTTCAAGAAGCTTGGAATTGATTTGTCCCTGCTCTCTCCTTCTACTTCTTAGTGTTTCTATTGGGAGGGGGAGAATGGTGTAGGAGCACCTCTAGGAAAGACAAGTTTTAGAATGTTTTTGTTTTTTTTTTCTATTAAGGTCATGTGGACCATTGCTCTAGGAGTTAGATTTGGAATAAGGTTAGCCATTAGCTATCTATAGTAGTTTTTAGCCATTTGGAATGGTCAAGTTTGAGGTTAGGCTCTCAAAGTTAGTGGTAAGTTTGCTTTAAGCATTTTACCAAGATAAGCATTTGAAATGACTAACCGGCTTGGGAGAGGTGAAGGCTCGAGCATAACTATTTTGATGAAGTATTTAAGGTTGGCCTTGACCATTGTGCAAGGTGGGAAGGCATTGTGAACGTTTGTATTTTTTGAAAATTTGAAATAAACTAATGGAGGACAGTGATTCAATTAGTTAATATTCTGTGTTTTCCTGTATTTGGTTGATCAAGAAGGATCAGACCTATGCTATGCTCTAGCTAGTGCTTATGACCTTACTTCCTTATTGGTGTGGTAGATTGTAGTGTGTGAGTGCTAACTGTAGGTGTCTTTATAGTTAATTGTTTTGTTTTCTTTCAAATTTTGTTTTGACTAGTAAAATTGGCAATATGGAGTTCTAGACTCATTTCCCACCGTACCCAGTGTATGGCTGCTTGGGAAATGGAGCTAGACTCCCTATATATAGATAGAGTAGGAGTAGGGAGGTGTAGGAATGCAGGAGAAATGGAAAAGAACTGTTCCTAGGCGGGCTATACAGTGCCCGGCTAGGACAGTCATTTACCAGTGCTAAAAGGCACTTCATTTGCCAGGTGAACTTCTCCAGGGTAAACCCCATGGTAGAAGTGTGGAGGAAGGTCCCACAGTGGCCTGGACCCAAGGAGGAGACTCCAACATTCAAGAGACCAAATAAAAGCTTTGACAGACCTACCGGGTGGCTAGGAAATAGATAAAGAACCCCAGTTTTTGCAAAAAGAGAACAGTCCTGTGTACGGCTAGTCAAGAAAATTGGGCTTTGAAATCTTGTAAAGGATGTAATAGGGATTAAGAATCCAAGAAAAAGAATCAGGTTTCTTTGGAAAAGTTGGGAGCAGTAGCATAATCTTCCTCAACTAGGAGACCTAATTGGGCCTCAAGACTACTAGTCCTTCTCAAACCCTAAACTAGGTTTTGGGTGAGCAATGGAGAAATAGAGTTAGATGGTGGTCCAAGAAGCATGGTAGGATGCCAGGAAGCATGTGGAAAGGTAGAGACAACCCTGCAAATGCTTAGATGTGTGTTGGAAGAACTTGACCTTTAGGGTGGATTAAGGGTTAAGGTGAACAGAAGGAAAATATCAAGAATCAGTTGTGTTGTTGCTGACAAAGGTTGGAAGAGGGAATGGAATAGAACCAGGGGGTTTGAAGATGAGTCAGAACCTAGAGGTTGGGTGGTGAAAGAAACCACATTAGGGAATTGCTGAGGTGACACCCATAGCATGGAAGTGTGAGGCTTCCATCCAAACCCTCTTACACCAAATCTCCTCTTCTCGTGCAAGTCGGTCCTCGGCTTCCTTATCTTCTATCTCCTTGAGCTGCTTGCCCCACTCTGCATTGAGCTCGGGGTCATTTTATTCTCTTATAAATTCAGCATCCAGCTCCTCGCTGCTCTCATTGGAGGATCCATAAGCTACCTCATCTATTTCCTGGTGTTCAAATAGTGGATGTTCGTGGTACTCAAAATCCTCATCCTCCGGCCTCGTTACAGCCTCTAGCTGTCGTCACTCAAGCTCATCTGATATTTGCATTATTGCCTCCATTTTTGGTGGTTCATTAGAGGGCAAGGGAGCTGGAGCATAGGCCATAGCTTGAGCTATCACAGCCTGAACCATTAGATTAGTAAGCATCCTCGAAAGCTCATATGGTACATTTTGCATGTACTTCACAAAGGACTCTGGGAGGCTAAGAGCAAGCGTCGTAGTAACGGAAGTAGAGGGAAGGGAAGGAGACAAAGAGGAAGAGGATATTGGTGAGGTCGTGGCAGATGATGAATCCACAAGAATAATCTACAAGATTGGAGGAGTGGAAGCAAGGTGGATAGAGATGTCCATCGTAGGCGAGGAGGAAGCGGAAACTGCAAGCAAAGTAAACGGGGCAGGGGCAGCAGCAATAGCAGCAGTGACCTTGGCGAGTTAGATCCTTCTCCCCCTATCCTACAAGGTGGAGCTTTGGGCATCGTAGTCATTGTCGTGCCACCAGTTGTTTTTCTCTTCTTCTTGGAAGGCTCGGGTTCATAAGCCTTGCGGGCATAGACCTTTGGTTTGGGCAGCTGTTCACTGGCCTCCTTTCTCTTTTTGGTCTTGACCGATGGTGGTGTGTTAGATGCTTCCCTAGTTGCAGTGGTAGTTGCCCCTCCATCGGAGCCACTTCGTTCACTTTCCAGTCCCTTGAATGTCAAGGCGACTCCCTGCTATTTCAATTGGGCTACCTTTTGGTTGATCCATGCCCTTGTTCGAATATCAATGGGCCTAGTGAGTATGATGATTTCATCAAGCTCTGGTTCATTCCAGTCAATCGCAGGCAGTGGAGAATTGGCGACAGCATCGTATTATGGATCGATCACCGTGTCCTCATCCTCCTCAAGCTGGTCAAGGATCGGACACAAGTTTATCCTCCGCACATAGATGGTGGTCATGCGCATGTATTGCCGGAACCGCACCTCAAGATCATCCTTGCAGTTGGCCCAAAATTCTTTGACATTGTGGAGGTGGGCATACTCTCATCGTAGTGCCTTCCTGATGTGTCTGTACGGGTCCATTCGAGGTCAGGCTGTATATTGATGAAAGTTGTACTTGGCTAACTCCCTTTATGAATACCCCACACACTGGGAGGTATGAATCTTGTACATTCCTTGACTGAGCCCAATGGGGTATGGTGTGCTTGCCAGATGTTTGTTACTCAAGATGTTATGGATGTGCCTTAGTTGCCATGTCAGCTCCAAAAGAATAATCCAGTCATTAGGGTATCGAGGCAGCTTGTTTGGCCTTTTCATAAATCCCTGGGCACGGATATACATGAACTTTGGAAATTGAATATAGAGGAAGGCATATTGCCTGAGGAGGGCTCTGGCACTATGAGAAACTCTTCTTTGAAAGTCGCCTCCTAGGGACCAGATGATGTGGGTGATGAATGCATCATTCACCTAACAGTAATCTTTTTTGAAATTTTAGAATTGTAGCTGAGGGTACTTATCATAAGGTTTGAGCTCTACCCCCGATGGATCACTAGGTACCACCGTCAATCCTTGATAATGACGTTGATCAACGAGGGAATACACCAAGTAGGAGGTCATGAAGAAGTTGGAGGTCTTCTTCACGGTTGTAAATTGCTCGTGGAAGCAGTCACTGATTATCTCTCCCCAATAGAAGGCGACGCCATCGCTCCAGAGAATCTACTCTACGAAATAGAACATCCACTCTTGAAAGAAGGCCACAGTAGGAAGGCCCATTACTCAGCTTAGCAGAGTTACAAGTTCATGGTAATCCTCAAAGAAATCATTGCGAAAAATCTCCTGAGGAAGCTTACCAGCACTACCCCGCTTGTCCTTTAACCAATACTGATTGATGAGCTTCTTGCACCTCAGCAAATCTTGCTCTTGTAGTTCCTTGCACTCCTCCATGGTGGGGACCTCCATGCTCTTGAAAGCAGGAATGTGGAAAGTTGCTATTGTACCTGACGGGGACATGTCTGCAAGGATATTTCTATCCTGGTCCACTATAGTTCAGGTCTCCTCTTGATACACTTCCATGCATGCCATTACCAGTTTTGGGGCCACTAAGGCCGGCGGGAAACCTGCAACCTTAGCGATTCCACTGCTCTTTATCAAATTCTCATTCTCTGTTTTGGGATTCATCCTGACCCTCTATATGAATTCGTCAACATCAACCTAGCTGATGTTGGTATCTGTGACATCTCTCCAGAGAGAGGTAACTCTGGACTGTATGGGGACCCCTTGGAATTTGTACTTCATCAGGTCCTTGTCCTCCTTGCCTCGAGTTGTCTTGGCTATTCCTTTCCCTTTCTCCTTGGAGGCACCAGAAGTTTCTGCACTAGATTCCATAAATCCTGCACAAAGGACGTGAATTAGTAACAATAATCATGACCAAAATGACTCTGGACAAGTCCCTGCACATCAAGATTAGCTGTACAATCATTATCCATATTCAATAAGCACATAATACTTGATACTTCATCATTAGAGGGCAAGGCAGACAAACCGGGCTCCCGTGGCCAGAATTCCCTTGGCAGAATGTTGTTCAAAAGGGAAAATTGAGGATGGAGCTCCCAGAGGCATTTCTCGGTGTTGGATTTGGTCAATTGTAGGTTGGTGTGAAGGAAAACCTAAATGTAGCAAGTGGGTCGAAATCCGTTTTGGATTTGGAGGTCATTTGATCCTTCATTTGGGAGTTCGGGCATCAGATGCAAGACAGCCATTTGAAACGGCGCAGGGGAGACAGAACTTCAGGCGTCAGAATCTGGGTCTCAGATTGCCGTCACTGGGAAGCGGCTACGGGTCAACCATTGGGAATAATGAAATGGAAGCATCCCGGGAGGGGAATTCCGAAGGGCAATCTCTGTAAATAGTTTAAGGACTCGGGAAACCAGACGGCGAACAGAGGATCGGGACCCAAAGGTCGGGAAGCTGTCTCGAATTCGTTGTTAGAATGGTGCAAGTGGAACGAAATCCTAGGAGGGGAATTTCAGGGGGCGAAATTCGGAGGAAGCTCGGGCCCAAGAGTTTATCTAAATTCTGGTTTTGGCAGGTAGCGAACCAGGGTCCGGGAGTCGGGAAGACATCCCAGGACGGCTGTTCGGAATGGCGAATATGACTCGGAGTTTCGAGGACGGAATTCCGGAGGTCTGGATCTGGGTGGTTTTGGATTTAAATGGGACCGATCGAAAATTGGAACGGACTTTGTGTGGTTAGGACCCGGGGTCCAGAAAGCTGCACGAGGAAGGCCATTGGGAACGGCGAAATCAATAGGGAATTTCGAGTGTCGAATCCTGGGGCTGCTTTGATTTTTAACTGGTTTTCGACTTTTACCAAGTCTTCACACGGACTTCGTGTGTCCAGGGTCCGAGGGCCGAGAAGATGCTTGACCGAGGCCGTTTGGAATGGCGAAGTTGCTACAGAATCCCGAGAGGGGAACTTCGAGTGTCTGATCCCGAGGACAATTCGATTCCTTGTTGACATTTTGGAGTTCGACGCGAACGTCATGCGGCAACGGTCCGAATGTCGGGAAGCTGTCCTAGGATGGCCATTTGGAACGGCGAATGCGACACGGAAACCTGCGAGGGGAAATCTGGATGCTGGGGTCCGGGAGGAACTTCACCGCATAAAATTTGAAAGTTCAGTTTCTGAGTTATGCAGACGACCGTGGGAAGGCCCGAGCCCAAGAGACGCCGACAACTGTTCCAGAGAACAGTCGCGGTGAGGTTAGGTTATAGATTGAGTTTCAAGGACTCAAACTATCGATTTTTGAAATTCTAAAATATGGGTTTTTAGGGGAAGGCATCAATTAACCTAGCTTCAAACCCAACTTTACATTTTTTATGCTCAAGACTGGGAATTTCACCAAAAAAGAAGGATCAGGTGCGCAGACGGAAAACCTACCTCAAGATCCCGAAGTACAAACTGTTGATCGCACAAGAGATGTCGAAAAAGGTGCTCGGACTGTGGGGTGGAAAATGTCGGACATCAGGGAGCTCTGCAGATTTTCTATCACTCGGTCGATTGATAATGACTACCGGAAAATTCGTTTAATAGCCAAAATGGTCATTAATGCAGCCATTAAATTTAGTCGTACGGCGGTAGGGAAGTTGGTGGATTTTAAAATTTGCAGACGGCGGCGGGAGGACCGGTGTCCGGCGACCGGGAAGCTGTCCAACCATGGCCGTCAAAATGAAAAAGTCCAAGAGGAATTCTGGGACAGGAAACTCGAGATCCAGGATCTAGGGCCTGGAAAGACATAGCATTGCTGTTGTTTGAAACCGTAGAATCAGGACGGAAATCTGACAAGGGAAACTCGAGTGTCCGGGCCCGAAAAGTGCAGCGGATGCTAGAAAGACATTCTAACAAAGGAAACCCGGATTAGCGTTAGATTTAACATTTTGAAAAGGGACAATTTTGGTCAAGCTTAAAATATGACTTTGGGGAACGTGTCAACCTTTTAGGGCACAAAAATGGGGCACGCAAAATGAGGCAAAATAAAAAGGACCCGATAATCAAAAATGGGGAAAGAGAGGGTCCCCATTCTGAACGAGGCATGTGTGCAATAGGCACAACACCTATGCCTTAATTACTAGCACTGATGAGCCTAGGATTGTAAAAGAAGCAATCAGCATGTCTGATTCAAATTCTTGGATGGAAGGCATGAATGAAGAAATTGATTCATTGAAGAAAAATGAAACCTGGGATTTGGTACCATTGCCAAAAGGGTGAAAGCCTGTTGATTGTAAGTGGATATTCAAAAAGAAGACAGGCATTGATGGTAGTGTTACGAAGTATAAGGCGTGACTGGTTGCAAAGGGATTTTCCCAAATTGAGAGAATTGATTATGGAGAGATTTTTTTCCCTGTAGCAAAGTTGACATCCATCAAATTTTTGTTGTCATTGGCAGCTGTGTATGACTTTGAAATTGAGCAGATGGATGTGAAGACAGTATTTCTCCATGGTGAAATGGAAGAAGAAATTTATATGTCCCAGCCTGAGCATTTCGTTGTGAAAGGTAAACAAAATCTGTTATATAAGTTAAATAAATCTCTGTATGGTTTGAAGCAGTCTCCTAAAATGTGGTACTAGAAATTTGACACATTTGTGTTGTCTATGGGATTTGTAAGATCAAAATTTGATCATTGTCTTTATCATAAATTTGAGAATGATCGTGTGCTTGTTATTACACTGTACGTGGATGATATGTTATTCATAGGAAGTAGAAAGACTATGATTTCTAATCTTAAATCTCAGTTGTTTGCAAAGTTCAAAATAAAAGATCTTGGTGCAGCTAGGTATATTCAAGGAATGGAGATAACCAGGGATAGAACAAGTAGAAAGATTTGGGTAAGTCAGAGTCAGTATGTGAACACCGTTCTGGAGAGATTTGGTATGAATGATTGTAAGTAGCTAGTTGTTCTAGTCATGCAAGGAACAAAAATATCTGTTGAAGACTGTCCAAAATCTGCTACTGAGATGGAGGACATGACTAGTGTTCCCTATGCAAGTGTTGTTGGTAGTTTGATGTATGAAATGGTTTGTACAAGACCAAGCATTTCCCAAGCAGTGGGAGTTCTAAGCCATTTTATGGAAAATCTAGGAAGATCACATTGGGATGTTGTGAAGAGAGTATTCAGGTATTTGAAAGGAACTTCAGATTATGCTTTGTGTTACCATGGCAGTTTGGTTGCATCACAAAGGACTCTCAACATTCAGGGATATGTTGATTCTAATTGGGCAAGGGACATTGACAGCAAAAGATCCACCAATGGATATACATTCATACTTAATGGTGGAGCAATTAGTTGGATGAGCAAGTGACAGGTTGTAGTTGCTTTATCCATGATAGAGGCAGAGTACATGGCTACAACTCACGCTTGCAAGGAAGAAGTTTTGTTGAGGCATTTGTGTTTAGACATTGGTTTTAATGTAGGGTAGATCACAATTTACTATGGCATTCAGAGTGCCATTTGTTTGGCAAAGAACCCGAATTTCCATGCCAAGACAAAGAAAATTGATGTGCAATTTCACTTTGTGAGGGACATGGTGGAAGATGGAAGAGTCTTTCTTGAAAAGGTCAAAACTTTGAAGAATGTTGCAGATGCTTTGACAAAGCCCGTGAGCACAGACAAGTTCAGATGGTGCACAGAATCGATGGGCCTTGGGTCCTATAACCATTAGTGCTTTTTTTCTAAGTCTGGAGGAAGCTGGAAGTCTTCGCCAAGTGGGAGCTTGTTGAGAAAGTGTGTCTCAACTTCTAGTTTGAAACCTCATAATTCAAGACTTGCCAAAAAATTGAAGTTCTCAGCCTTTACCGCCATACTGCACCTTGCTTATTTCTGCCTTTACCGCTTTATTGCGATGGCTTGACTGGACCCTGGTGGTACCGCGGTGACAACCTTGGCGGTTACTGCCTTATTGCACATGATGAATTTACTCACCGTGGTGATCACGGTAGGTGGCTTGCAGCCTGCCTCGCCAGTCACTACCTTACCGCGGTCGGTGAAGGCCTTCACCATGGTGGCCACAGTGAAGCCACCAATGGCTTGGTCAGTGGTTACCGTCGTACCATGGTGTATGTGATGAGACCACTAGCAATGAGCCTAGCAGTTACCACTCCACTGTGAGAGGTGAATTTCTCACCGCGGTGGCTACGGTAAGACCGCTAGCAGTCTGGCCGGCAGTCACCACCCTACGGCGGGGTGGCCTAGCGGCCTCTATGGTAGCACGATTTGACCGCCAGCAATCCCCCAAACAGCTTACCGCTATACCACAGTCAGGTCAATTGGACTTGGTGGTAGATAGCGAGGTGAGCTCGGACGAGCTCACTGCCATACCGTAGCTGCATGGAATGAACTCGGTGGTAGCACGATGTAGCCCTAGGCGAGCTCAAATGATCTCACCGTTGCACCGCGGTTGGTTTGTATGAGCTCAGCGGTTGTGCAGTAAGAGCTCAGAGCTTAGTCAACCAAGTTGGACCAGAAAGTCAAAGCAAAAGTGAATGACAGAAGGACACGTGGTAGTTTGACAACATTTTGATTGGCTAAAGGCCAATGTAGTAAAAGCAGTAATTGCAAGCTGATTTCAACTGATGACAGGAACCCAATTTGGGTGGTGGAGTTATTGTTGAGTAGCTCGATGCAATCAGTGAAGATCGATGGCATACTGGAAGTTCGATGCATGAATCTGAAACCGTGGGATTGGTTGATAGTATAAATGTGATGAAGACTTGTATAGTCAATGTGAGGTTGACGGAGATGTACATGTAGGTTGCAAGTTGATGTATGTCTAGAATATAGAATTTATTGTATGCTTTGAAATAGAGCATTGTAATAGTGAGATTGATCTAGAGAACTTATGTGAGCTGATCAGAGAGTGAAGATTGATATTGTATGCAATGTCTTTATTGCTGTAATACAATTGTCTTGACTTGGTGTGGTGGATTTTTTACCTGAATAGGTTTTCCCATGTAAATACCTGTGTTATTTATGAATGCTTATTATTATGTTATCTCCTTTATGTTTCATATATTAATCTCGGTAGTTTTAGAAGCTATTAGAAATAGTTTTTTCTCTTCTCCTCTGTTGTATTAGTGTTAAGGGAATGTATTCCGCACTGTTGGATCTTTAGATCCATCCCTATTTTCTCTTTAGTAATGTGTTTTACACATTCACATGGGATTTAGGGCCCTTCTAAGCTAAATAGACCCAATATTTCCTTAATTTAATGTTGTAAAGTGAATCTATTTACACTTTCACATTGGATTTTGGTACCTCTTACATTTATGACCTTTATATAATCATTAATGGGCCCCATATTATGCATCCCAAGGCATATTTCAATAAAAAAAACTCGAAAAAATCAACATATAAGTTTAATTTTAACATTCCCTGACACTTTAGCTGGCAAAATAGCCCTTGTGGGACCCATTCACCACTTTGTGCAAATGAGTCCCATCGAGGTGGGTCATTTTCATAGCTTGGTGAATGAGTCTCATTTGGCCTATTTTCAAGGTTTGAGTGGGAAAAACTGGGTTTTAAGTTCAAATTTCTTCTATGTCGACCTTGAGGATCAAATAAATGATCATTTGAGTGCATTTCCTATGTAGACAAGCTTCCAAATCCTTATTTCACCTAAGAAACATAGGCCTACATGTTATCAAGTCAAGCAATCAAGGGTTAATCATTCCAATATTTTACAAGATCATCTAGAGAGCATTCAAGACCAATTCTAAGGCATTTAAGGGAAAAATTCTTCGTCCATTACTGCAGAAATTCAAGATCCACCATCATGTCAAGCATATCAAACATCAATAATTTTATTGAGCTAGTGTTTTGATGTAGCATTGAAGATCAAATATCAAGAATTGTTCTACACCCATTATCAAGATCAAGATCTACATCCTTCATGGCCATTTCATGTTGAGTTGCAAATTTATAAGACATCCTATAAAAGACATCATTCAAGGTATCATTGTTCATGTTTCATATCCTATGTTTCATGTTTCATGTACTTGTTTCATTGTTTCATCATTTGGTTTAATTACTTACAAGGGGTTTGACCAAGACAAACCCCTATTCTCTAACAATCATCTCTCTCTCTCTCTCTCTCTCTCTCTCTCTCTCTCTCTCTCTCTCTCTCTCTCTCTCTCTCTCTCTCTTTGTGTGTGTGTGTGTGATTGCAGATCTAGGTGCTTTGAATACTTGAAGATCATTGAGGATTGGTTCATAAGCTTGTTGCAATTATCTCCCCATTTGCAAGTTCATAATGTTCATTAAAAGGTCATCTACAACCCCGAAATCAAAGTTTCAGATACAAAAACCTAGAGAAGCAGATTGAGCAGACTGAGAAGTGCATATCAGAGCTTTAAAATTCTAGAAAATCCAAACTAGAATCATTCACCACAAGTGGTGAATGATTCCCACTGTAGGTTTTTTTCAAAAAAAATTGCAAATTCAAATACCCTTTTGTCTAAAACCTGCTCCTGTGCAAAAATCCAGAATTGGGACTAATTCACCCAGAATGGTGAATGAGTCCCAATAGGTCAAAATTTTAGGATCTTCAACATTTCCAGTCTTCATCCAAGCCTCTACAAGTTTCCAAGTGCACACTTCTAATTTTACAGCTTTCCATTATGTTTTATATGCATTTCTAGGTCATTTAATTCAAGTTTGCATCATATTAGGGTTTTACATTTCATCTTGCATTTCATTATCTTTTCAAAGTCTAAACTTGGTGGTGAACCCCTTATTATTCTACTTATAGCCCCTAGGATAGCCCTATTGCAAGCTTTCTTTCTCTTTTGCATTGATATCTCTAGGGTTATCCTTGAATGGAATAGCTTGAAAGTGGCTGTGCTTTATGTCCTAAACCATATGATAGCACTCTCTTCACCCATTTTCATTGGTTCCAAGAGGGAATTGAAAAGTAGGGATAAAGCTCATAAGATTTGAAAATAAATTCAAATTTTTAATAGGCAATATTAATATGATATTAGAGAGATACAATACAAAATGAGGAAATAATGGTTCAATATAGATGTATAATTGAAAATTCATGGATTTGATATCAAATTTGGAGAAATATCACATATGAACTATTGAGCATCGTGATTAGTCAATAAATCTAGTGCAGTAAAGGCATGCCCTCGACTCAATGAATCCTAACATCCTTTATGAAGCGACTCACTAATTATGATATGCTACATTTACAATGTCAAACCAAAAACTTTTTTTTTGGATGGTACTAGTACTATATGTACATATTAAGGATTTCTAGCAATTGTCCTAGGTAGTTGCATATAGGAAAATAAACTTAGCGCTCAAATAAATCTATGCTATGATTTAAGCAAATAGAAGTTATACAACAGTTGCTACAAGCTATTTTTGATGTTGTAGGTTTCACTAATAACAACAAATTATAATGTTATGGGTTAACAACTACTTCAATAATGATATAGCAAATTATTTACATAAAATAAATCTAACTAGGACTATTGAAGTCAATAATTATTAATACTAGCAATGAAGCTACAAATTTACCTCAAGTCGGACCTTACTTTGGGTTAACTACACTATTTTACTTCACAAAATATTAATCAAATCTCTTTATCATTATCTTTTAGAGTATGAATAATTTCTCATTGTATCATGAACATGTTTTGATGTTATATAATGGGTGGTTCTTTATACGGTGGTATTTTAACTAAAGGGTTTTTACCACATAGTGTTAATGTCTTTAATCTTGCGAGATGTGCTTCTAATTTTTCCTCCATTCTAATTCATTTTTAATTATTTTTTACAAGCCATTGTGCTACCAAAATTTTATTAGATATGAAAATTTGTAACCCTCTCATTTGTAGGATTGATAGAGAAATTATCTTATTTTTAAATATTTGGTATTAAAGCTAAGTTATTAGTTTAGGTTATTCTTCTTTCTCTAGTATTTGAGTATGGACAACTTATGAGATTTTGTAATGTCCCACCCTTGGTGGACACTCGCTAACTAGATTTTTTCCTTGATTTATTTGTTTTCTCTTTCAAATTTTTGTATGAGTTTGGTTTTATTTGAGAATTTTAGAGATATTGCCAGGAAAGCATAAAATAATATATGCATACAAATGCAAAGAAGAATACTAAAAGTAAATGCTAAGACGATGTAATTCTAATTTATTATAATTTTTAAAATTAAATACTTAAATCAGATCATCATTCCTTGCAAAATCAATATACACCATACTTGGGGTCCATAGCGATTACATACAAGTCTAAAACTTGATATCAGCAAGTCTTGAAATGATAATCAGTAATTTTGGAACCCTTGAATCAAACGCCTATCTAAAAATAATAGTTACTCCACCTTATATTATTTGCAAATTGGAACCTCTAGCCCAACCACCTTCATGGAAGATGAAATGATGTTGATAAAGAAGGCAATTTGGCCTTGAGTTAACACATCCAACACTAAGAAAGAAGTATAGCCTTTCAAAGAATAGTACAACCTCTATTTACAATTTCCACATGTTGTTTAGAGATGGAGTAAGCATCAATAAATGTCCTCCATTTCTTGTTCTCTCAACAAATTAAATTATGCACTTCAAACCCCTTAATCCTTCTGAAGATAATTACTTCTAATGTGCACAAAATGACTCACATGTTCCTAAGAAGAAAGCAAAATCCAAAATTAAAATATTTAATAATGACAATCTTCAATTAACTATCAAACCCTTGTGAGAATCTGATAATCAATTCTCCAAGTAAGCTCAATGAGACTTATCAATTAAACCTCCTATAATAACAGCCTTTAGGTGATCTTACACACCCTTAGGTAGCAAAAATCTAAGAGGGGCTACATCCTCAAAGACCCATTTGATGCAGCAAACCCTGGTTCACTACTTCTCCCAAAGAAAAGCTTCAAAAGCACAAGTGTTGAATGATCAAAGAATAATTAATTTTCTTTTTGAAGCCCTTTTATACTCTTCTCCAAAGGGGTTGATTTCACACGAGGCTTTTAAAATCATCTAATAACATTAAAATATATTTGTTTTTCACTTTATAAAATTTCATCAAAGTGGGCGCCCAATACAAGGTTATAATGACTTGACCTTTTTAAAATCTTTAAATGCCCTTTCATAATAAAGTCAATTCAAGTCATTAATATATGCACTTTAATAACTTGACTTTATAATATTAAATAACCTTTTATAATAAAGTCAAATAATTTTAATGATGTGCACTTTAATTAATTAATTATTATTAAATCTTTACTTTAATAATAATTAAAACTCCATAAATAAACGTCATTCTTCAATTCTAACTTCACCATCAGCTTACCCACTGCACACTCTGCCCAACCATATGCCTTACTAAAAATAGTAAGGTTGGATTCTATTAAAACACTGACTTAATATAAATAGTAGGTACATACAAATGAAGCCAAAAACCCTTGGATAACTTAGCCTCAGAATATACCAATGTTTTGGAGAGGAAAACACTGTCAACTGCCACTTGAAGATCTCATTAACACCCAAACTAGACCCTCTAATCCACAACACTAGCCTACAAGGGTCAAATGATAGGTTAATCTTCACAAATCTAATGCTCATGAAAAAGGGGACATTACAATCTGTCCTCCTTGAAATTGCTTGTCCCCAAGCAATCTCCACTACAAGAAACTCCACACCACCAAAGGTCCAAAGGAAGAACTGGAAAATGTCCCACACATCTCTAACCAACTCTTGCAACACCAGCATAATCACAACTATGCAAGGATAAACTTCATATCGATTGTCTGACTCATGCACACCAAAATTGTGCATCATAATCAAAGCATGTACAAGTAAATCAAAGATGAAATTGTACACTCTCTGCACACTGTACATGTTGTGTAAATTGCCAGTAAGCTCTGTCTACAATCCTAATGCACCAGAAGGATCCCAAACTCTATGATCAAAGCTCAGCTGAATGTCAGGATCCCAAATTACTCTATAAAATTCCCAACTACTTGTCCACAACACCCACTAGATAGAGACTAACTCATGCTCATAAATTTTGTGAACAACTACCACAACGTAGAGAAATATACCAAATAGAAAAATCCATTGATCCCATAACCAAAATGGAATTCTACCATGCATATCATCCGCTAACCTCCACTAAGATACTTTGATAAAATCTTCACCATGTTGAGAATGGTGAAGCAACTCTCTAGGATCCAACCGAATTGATGTGCCAAACTGGTCACCACCTAGATCCTAGTGCAACTGAAACTCACATCCATCAATCATGAAGAGGTAAATATATCTTGAAGTTTCCAAACCACAACATCCCCCTTCATCCTTTGAAAAACTCTTATATAAGTGTTTTTTATCCGACATAGGTGTTGGAAGATATGAAACTGCTCCTCCAACATCAAGGGAATAATAAGAATCTCCTCCATAACTATTGTAAAGTGCTAACAAGTCATCATACCTACCAACACTACAACCTCTTTCATTTTGTTCCTCCAATGGAAATTTCTAAGATAAAGAAGTTGCAAACTTTATCTGGTACACATCTGCGTGGTGGTAAGCTGAACTCTGACTCTACAAGTAATCCTCTGAATATAATTGAGTTAGACACTGACCATCTCTAGTTCCATCTTTTGAAGATGGCAACTCTTCATCCCACAATGGATGATAGGAATCCTGAGCCAATCCACACCTACGCCTCATCAAGTCATCAATGTGTGGACTAAAGGAGAAGTGATGAGCACTCCTCACTATGCAGTCAAGATAAAATTCTCCTACCTTTGTCATTGGTTGACCACCATAGTCATGGGGAACACACTCCTCATCACTCTCATTACTGGAATCAAGAGATGGCTCACGTCTCTAATTCTGAGGGGTTGGCTGGGTAGGTACTCTACAAGACCTCTTTGCAAACCTAACTACAAAATACCTATCAAATAGCAATTGAAGGTAATATGGCTTAATTCCCTCCAAAGCATGCACTATAGTCTACATACTAGATATGGAAGTGCCAACTACTACCCCTATTCGCCTTTCCTCCAATTGTTCTGACCACAAGAGGTACTCCATGAGCTTATACATGTGATTTCGAGATGAGATTAGGTTTGGACAACCCTATCCTTAGTAACTATCAACTGCTCCTTAAGTCCTAGTGACTCAATAGGCTCACGCCAACCATCCACCTCAACCAAGATATTACTCAAACTATTGGTAGAAGTAGGAGGCGTGCTCTCACTAGTAGATGCCCCATAATCCTCATGCACATAAGATGGAATAGTGTGATGAGTCAACACGCTAGTCACACAAGACTCTATCTCCTCAACACAAGACTCACCAATAGAAATCTCTACTCTGCCAATGTAGAGACTAGTCCCCCTGTCATGTACGGATGTAAGAACCTCACCACTAGATGGTTCACAGGGTGTATGCATCTTTGCCTCAGTCATGTTTGTATCCTATACCTTCAACCCATAAGTACCACTATCATCAACAATTGTCATGGCAACCCTAGAAGTTTGAACTTTCATTGTGGATGATGTTGAATGAGCCAGATTCACTTCCTCAAAAATCTTGACAATATGAATCTATACCTCTTGAAGAGCCTCCTGAGTGCTCTCGATAAATTCTCCACAACCAGAAGCTTATCCACCTCCCTCTCTTTCCCCTCAAGTGCATCATAGCAGATCTCACCAAGCTGAAGTAGGTGATCTCTATCTGAAAGTTCATGTATATAATTAGTCTTTGTTTCCATCAATGCCTCCCTAAGTGCATCGTAACCTAGAAGGGAAATACATCCTTCAGGATTATTCTGAAGTCAAGTCCCAGATTCCTCTAGCAATACTTGTCCAAAAACTGAAGAATGTCATCATATTGTCCAATGGTTGCAACAATCTAATCTTCATTCACCATCAGTTGTTCTGCTAGATGATGGGACCCCTGAGACTCATAAATCTGATGTACTTTTTCCGATATGCTCCCATCTTCTATGGTTGGATATACAAAATAAAACTTGTTGTGATATGTATCCACAACACTGAATGCATCCTTAATACCCAGATCTTGATTATTTGCATTAGATAACCTCACACAACCATCATCCTCATGTGTAATGGTTGTAAACTCATGATGATGCAGAGATATCAGACTGCTATCACAAAAATCATATTTTTTATGGATTATATTCTCCATGCATTCCTCTTGTTTAACACTCATATCTTGTGTGCCAACAATAGGAGACCCTTCTACAATGTTCTCCTTGTGTGACATAACATCTAACTCATAGTTAAGCTCAATATTATGGTTGTTGTTACAAAAATCAGAGTTGTTATCAGGGCTAATAACAACTTCTTGAGCATTGAAAGTAACATCAAAAGCTTCTACCAGACTATTATCATGATGTGTGGTCTTCTCATCATCATTCATTTCAAATTTTACCCTCTTTTCTTGCACTTGCTCTACTTCAAAAAAATAGTGTCTTAACTTGTCTTCGTATTTTTTGAGGACACTATGCATCAAATCACTTGCAGCTAGAGATAACATCTATTCTCACTTGTGAACAGCTAAAAGTAAGGATAATATAGGTTGAGAGATGTCATCACTGTCATTAATAATTGGAACCATGATAGCCCTCATGTAGTCCTGGATAGATTTTTCATGTTTCTCACTAATATAATCCAAGAAGAGATAGAACATATACAAAAAAAGATCATGATAACCATAATTGATCATGACAATGCACAATCTCTCTTGTGCCATCAACTCAAGAATTATGGTCCTCTTACCAAAAGGACTGCTAATATCTCCTATCCCAACCAAACTATCAACAATTAGTTGTAATGCTTCCCTCATTGTGCCAACATCATAGGGAACCTGACGAGATGTGATCCTCATAATTTGACTAATGCAGAGGGAAAAATTGAGCCTAATCTCATTGTATCTGTGTCTCAAATACTTAATCTCGCCCAACAAATTCACTATTTGAGTCGTAGAAATCTATAATAATGACGAAGGTGACTGCCCAACCAAACTTAAGCATTCTTCCAATCATTTCAACATGACCAAAGTATCATATACAGGTTTAGGTTGACTACCAAGTTTGGTGCCCTATTCATAAAGGATTCTAGCCAACCACTTTATATCCCCTGATACTAATTCTATTTCATTTTATAAATCCATAATTAAAACTAACTGGAAAACAATGAAACTAAAAACAAGAGTGTTGAACACTCAAATGATGCCAAATGTGAGCTCATTGAATATATATTAAACCCAACATGATGGCAAGAGACCGCTCTAATACCACTATAATGTCCCACCCCAGGTGGACACTCATTAACGGTATTTTTTCCTTGATTTATTTGTTTTCTCTTTCAAATTTTTGTATGGGTTTGGTTTTATTTGAGAATATTAGAGATATTTACAGAAGCATAAAATAACATATACATACAAATGCAAAGAAGAATACTGATATTAAATTCTAAGATGATGTGAGTCTAATTTATTATAGTTTATAAATACATTAATTACTTAAATCAAATCATCATTCCTTGCAAAATCAAGATACACCATACCTAGGGTCCATAGTGATACATACAAGTCTGAAACTTAATATCAGCAGATCTAGAAATGATAATCAGCAATTTTGGAACCCTTGAATCAAACACCTATCTAAAAATAATAGTTACTCCACCTTATATTAGTTGTAGATTGGAACCTCTAGCCCAACCATCTTCATAGAAGATGAAATGATACTGATAAAGAAGGTGATTCAGCCCGGAGATAACACGTCCAACACTAAGAAAGTAGTATGGCCTTTCAAAGAATAGTACAACCTCTATTTAAAATTCCCATGTGTTGTTTAGAGATGGAGTAAGCAGCAATAAACGTCCTTCATTTCTTGTTCTCTCAACAAATTAAATTATGCACTTCAAACACCTTAATCATTTTAAAGATAATTACTTCTCATGTGCACAATATGACTCACACGTGCCTGAGAAGAAAGCACAATCCAACATTAAAAATATTCAATAATGAAAATCTTCAATCTACTATCAAACCCTTTTGAGAATTTGATAATCAATTCTCCAAATAAGCTCAATGAGACTTATGAATTAAGCCTCCTATAATTGCAGCCTTTAGGCGATCTTACACACCCTTAGGTAGCAGAAATCTAAGAGGGGCTATGTCCTCAAAGACCCATTTGAAGCAGAAAACCTCGGTTCACTACTTCTCCCAAAGAAAAGCTTCAAAAGCACAAGTGTCGAATGATCAAAGAATAATGAATTTTCTATTTGATTCCCTTTTATACTTTTCTCCAAGGGGGGAGGCTTTTAAAATCATTTAATAACATTAAAAAAAAAAAAAATCACTTTATAACATTTCATCAAAGTGGTCGCCCAATACAAGGTTATAATGACTTGACCTTTTTAAAATCTTTCAGAGAAAATATGCAGGAAAAACAACAAGTGTGCCCTCTATCAAAGAGAAAATGCACTAAAAAAGAGCAAGTGTGTCGTCTATCATTAGTCAGATGTGTAGAAAAACAAAAAATTTGTGGTTCTTAGTATCAACTCTATGGGTTTCAGAGGCAAGTGCATGATTTTTTTGATAGGCAAGTGTGAACATTTCTAGGACAGTGCGTGAAAATTTCTCCAGAAGCGATTCTAGAACTTGCAACTTCAAAAATGGCTCATAGAAACATTAGTGTAGGGAACCAAGGTCCCACCGAGGATGCCAGAATGTGTGAGGGGGAGATGCTAAACAAGAGAAATGTAATTGAAATTAGAATCTAATCTAAGATCTAATCCTACACTTACGAAATGAACTATTTAAATATTGAATTCAAGAACATGAAAATGGCATACATAAACATATGAATTCAATAATGAAACTGTTACCCATCTCGTATCAAAGTGTGTTTGCCTAATATTGGATTGCTTGTATCACTACAAAGCCTCCATAGTTTGTGTACAAAATCTTGAAGAACGATATCTTGGTTGGTTTATAGAAGAAATGTTGAAGCTCTATCAATGGTTTTTTGGCATTATTTCGTTGTTTGAATAGGTTGATTCTTCGATCCTTATTTGTGAGGAAAGTGGTTTGTTATATAAAAAATGTGATTCGAAATGGACGATCAGGATTAAACAATGTTGAATCAAGATCAATAGTCGAAAGGTGTTGAGAGGATTTAGACATGAATAGATTGTGCAAAGTAGATTGCAGAGAAATAGATTGGTTAGTCAGGATTTAGATTGATCAGTCAGGAGATTGTAATTTGCTCTATCAAAAATAGATGGATCAATTAGGAATAGATTGAGAAATCAGGGGATCATAATTTACTCAATCAAAAAAAAGTGGTTGAGAATGAATAATTAAATAATTTAATTCATTCATTCATTTTGGAGTTGAACATGCAAATCAAGTTTGACTCTTGCAAACAAAGTTGCATTAGTTTGATTTGATTTTTGATAAAAAAATTTAATTAGTTTTATTTAATTATTCAAATTTTGGAGGGAAAAGTGAGTTAATTAAATTATTATGATTTAATAATTTAATCGACTTAGGGGAATAATGTGATTTAGCGACATAATTAAATAATTGGTGTTATTTAACTAATTAGGATGAAATAAAGTCAGATTAGGACTTTACTAAATAAATATAATTTATTTAATTGGTCGAAATGATGAAAAAAAGTGAATTAATTAAATAATTTCATATTATTCAATTAATAGAAGAAATAGGGTTTTAGGACTTTATTAAACAAATGGAATTTATTTAATTAGTCAAAAATGATGGAAAAGTGAATTAATTAAATAATGTTGTATTATTCAATTAATAGGGGAAATTAGGATTTTGATGTGAAATGACGTGAAATGTAGTGATGTTTGATGATAATGATTCCAATGATGTGATAATATCGTTTAGGGTGTGTGATAAGTGTTAGGTCAACTTTACATGTCTACATTTTTCCCCTCTTTGATACAAAGTATTGTTTGCTTTGTTTCAAAGATTTTTGGTTTTTAAGATCAAGTTTTTTTGAAAAACAAATTATGCCCCAATGTTCAGTAGAATGATGGTAGGACTCTATGTTTCCCCCTCGAGAGGTTGGCCAAAAATTTCAATTTTGAGGTCATGCTCATGACATTGTTCTATTTTAGTTCAGTTGTAGAGAAGATGAAAAAATTTAGGTCTATAGGTCCCTCGTTGCTTGTTTCAATGTTCCCGAGAAGTCCTAATTTGAACGTAGGAAGGTTTCCTAAGTAAATATTAGGGTTTCTAGGTGAAAATTAGGTTTTTGAGGGTTAATATAAGTAATTATAGTTCTAATAGCCTCATTTGTGTTTTGATCCTATAGTGAATTCTTGTCTCTGGATTCTCCATTATGTCAGTTGTCGAGGAGCAATGCCAAGGATTCAAGGAGCCCTGCATCATTCGGACTTGGTTCGAGAGTTTGGATGGCCCATAGGCGTCGATGAACCGGTATGTACCTTCTAACTTCTTGTTTTCTTCTTGTCACATTCTCGTATTTCGTGTACAAAGTTCCTTGAGTCAATAGCGAGGTTCTAGGATTTTTTGAACACTTGCATCATTTTCTTCGCTTTTGATATTTTAGGAAGCTTTCCCTTTCTCTAAACCTACGCACTTTCTTTAGACCCTCGCTTTTGACCTAGACCTTCATCTTTGTAACTAGCAACTGCTTTGTTTCTTCTCTTTTGTTTTCTTTGGTTTGTTTCTTGTGCATCTGCTTTAGATCTTCGCACCTGCCAAACTTCCTCACTTTTGATATTCTTGCCTTTGACCTAAACCCTCACCTTTGACTTAAATCATCGCTTTTTCACGTGTTTTCTCACTTTTGGTCTTGTTTCTTCATTTTTTTGTCATTTTTGTGTTGTTTTGCACATTCAAAGTGAAACCCTAACATTGTGGGTTAAAACAATTGCAGGTTGTCCTTAAACCGCTACAGTCAAGAGAGAGACAACCTCAGGATCTGTTTGATCCAATTATCATTTTTGATGTTCTAGAGGGAGACTTTCTAGATGTGGTCATGCTTCATCATATATGTTACATGCCTCCCATCCAGAATCATACAACGATGATGACTGCGCTTGTGGAGCGATGTCATTTAGAGACGTCCTCATTTCATTTACCCACAAGGGAGGCTACTTTTACACTCGAGGATGTGTGGAGTATTCTTTGCATTCCCATCGATGGTGAGCTTGTGACATACCATGTTCAATGGGGTACATGTGCCATGCAGCATATGCCGGGTGTCAAACACTTAGAGGTTCAATGGTCTGAGATTGATTTGTTTGAGTTTGTTGGCATTGCAGACCCTATTTCTCTTATCCTTTGTGGTTTGATTTCAAGACTAGTTATTCTTGATAGGAGAGGTCGTCAATTCCCTATTGGATGGGGTATTTACATTGAGGGTATGTTCAAGCATGGGACCATATATACGTGGGGTCCGTGTCTTCTTGCCCACCTTTATAGAGATATGCACGAGGTTGTATATTGAGGTGAGAAATCTATTTCCATAGGTGTTTCTCTTTTGCACATATGGGCTTGGGAGCACATTGTAGTTGCTTGGCCTACTCGGATATAGGATTGTACTCCTAAGAATCCTTACTCATATCATTATGGAGATTTCATATATTAGATTTTTCCTAGAGATCTTCCATACTAGCATCGTGTGTTTGATGACATGCTAGGTTTTGTTTGGAGACCTTATATGGACTGTGAGGCATGGTCGAAGGATCTAGAGCAACTTTTTTACTGTCATCGAACCATATGGTTGATTGGTCATTCACATTCTCTTCTAGAGAGGTACTTACCTAATAGATTTTTGCAGTAGTTTAGGGAGAGACAGGGCTGGTTTCTTGATACCTATGAGGCTTGTTTTAGTCATACCACCTGGGAGGTTCGAGTATCAGGTTTACAGGAAGATAGAGATGCTTTTTTTTCTACATTCAAATCACTTTCCCCTATAGGATGGGTTTGGTCAGTTGGTTTAGGTTGATCAGTGGTGGACATGTGCCTTTTATATTTAGAGATCCTGGGGGTGATCCTTCATTAGGCAGAGCAGGCATTACAGGTCGCTGCAGGGAGCAAAAATGCATTGAGGTTCTTACAAAGCAACTAGGTAGGGCCTGATAGGCTGGAGCACAAGGTGGTTAGGATGATTCGATGTCTTAGGCGTAGGTTCATGGACAAGTTTTGGGTCCCCCTCTACCACCTAGAGATGGAGGTATTCAATTGGCTTAGATGACCACTGCTAGAGATGCAGAGATAGTGCGAAAACATACCATGGAGGCTCAAGTTGCTACTCTAAACATAGATAGGGACAATTTGAGGGTTGAGAAAGCTAGTGAGAGTGAGTGACGACATGTTGTTGAGGCTCAAGTACAGTTTCTTACCGTGAAGAGAGATACTCTTAGGGTAGAGAATGATAGTTTCAAAGCTAAGAGGGATCATTTGCTATAGGCATCAACATACTATTAGACCTTGTATGATGCTATTGTTCCTAGTGTTGCTTAGCATTCACGGTTTGGAAATCCTAGTGTTGCAAGAGGTGGAGGTGGCTCCGAGGAGGGTTCTATGAGATAGCCTAATCTAGCTGGTGATTTGTATCTTGGTCTATAGATTTATCTCCTTCTTGTTGGGTAGTTTATATTTGTACTTGATCTTTATGTTGTTTATTGATCAGAGACATATTGTAGACATGATTTTTGTATATATATTCATCGGCCCAGTCGAGGCCTCGTATATATGTATTATTTGATATTATCCTATCACACTTTTTTTCATGATGATGATGCACTATGACATTCTCCCTTTTTTGATGATGATATATATGAGATATACCTTCTTCGATTCGGATCATTATGTGTTTATGTGATGATGTATGGATGATGATGTATGATGATGTATGGTTATATGTGTTTTTGTACTTTCCTGATGTATGCATATGGTATGAATGGATGGATCATATATTGTTTCATATATGATGTTTTATATGATGATCAATATATCATTTTGATATATGATGTTTATATGGTGTTGATATATGATGGATGTATGCCCCATACATTGTATATGATGTTTTTATTTCTTGATTATCATCATGTTTTGCATTGACAACATTTTGGATGCAGGATGGATATGGCAAGTTATTGATGTTGTGATGCAGGATGGATATAAATTTGATGTTGTTAGTACTGATGAGTTGCTTTCACTTTGCTTAGAGGCTGCATAGTTTGACCAATCCTTTTTGATGTAGCAAAAAAATATGATGCACCAAGGTCTTAATAACCAAGGTGACTTTGTATCCATTGCATGGAATTTGACTCTACAAACAAAGAATACTCTTGCTCATACCAGACATACGAAAACTTTGTTTAAAGTATATAGTCGAGTTGAGTTAAAAAAAAATTAGACCAGTTACACAAAGAGGTATAGAACACCTAACATGCAAGTGGTTCACAGATTGTTTTCAACACAACTTTCATACACTCAATAAAGAAAATATTCTCCATGGTAATATTACAAAATTATCTTAAAAACAATAAATTGAAATGATGCTCAATTTCCCCCATTCCTTCTTCTCTAAATCCTTATGGACATCCTCGAGAGATCCTGGGAATGCGTCAATAAAATAAATTGAAAAGATAAGACTATAAAAAGATAAAAACAAAGTTGCAATATCACTTGTCATATCTATTTGGGGTGGAGCTATTATTCGGCGTGGATCATGTCTATCATAGGAACGTATCTGTTAAGGAATATCTCAGGATGTTGTTGAAACTATTTAAAAAGATAGGTAGTTGATACTTTGGCCTTGTTTTAGTCTGCTTGTAGTCAAAGCTTTGTGATTGTTTACTTGAAGGTTCTAGGTTTTGATGTTTTCTTTGTTTGTTTGTTTTCTTTGTCAAAGGGTGAAGGTGACGATTTGTTTATTATGGGTGAAATTTTTATTGTAGTTTGTGATGATGGAGATAGGACATTTTGATCTTCTGGTTTTTTATGATGTCAATTTTGTTTTTTTTTAGGGGACTAACCTAGGGCCTCGGGGGCTCATCAAATATAAGCCTTGCCAACTTTGTACATGTAGAGGCTCGTAGTTCACTTGGTTTGGATGTTTTTGTCATGTTCTATTTTGTTAATATTTTTGGATTTTCACTTTTTGATTGTTTTTGGATTTTGAATATTTGACTAAGTTGAAATAAAGCGTGTTAGAAACTTAAGGGGACTAACCTAAGGTCTCGGGGACTGATGAGCCTTGCCTATGTTGTACACGCAGAGACCACGTAGTTTGACCATTTTGACTTAAATTATAAACTTTTTTTTGGGATAAATAACATTGATAACCTAGATTGATATTCCACTTCTGTGTCTAGAGGATATGTTGCAGAAAATCTACTTGAACTAGCTTTGGGGTTCAAGAAAATGTTGATATCTTAGACTAATTGAGTGAAGGAATAACCCAACGATGTTATTTTATTTTTGATGTTTTCAAATGTTTTTTATTTATTTATTTTCTTTCTATATTTTTTTTATTTTTTTTGTTTTGACCATGATAGGACGCTCAAAGATCTAACCCATGACCAACTTCGAAATGCTGCCCCCAATTTGAGACAAGATGAATTTCCTAAATCAGTATCAAGCCATCGTTGGACATGTGTTATTATGAGGCGAATGGGTGGATGTTGTGGGGAGTATCAATAGATAATGATGTGAGTCTTATTCAAACATAACACATTTTTGTCAAGTTTTCACTACGGTACCTGTTCTATGAGCACTACAAAGTGGTTTTCACTCAAGGAATGTTTTATTTCTCTTTACTGTTTTCTTGCTTTTTTTCACTCTTTTTTATCTTTTTGATTTTGATTTTGATTTTTATCCTTTTTCCTGGGGTATTCTAACGTGCTTCATGTGTAGAACTTCTTGAGATGGTTTTTGTTAAGCAGTTTAGCTAAAGGTTCTCCTTTGGGAGTATCCAACTGATAGGCCCCAGATCCATAGCTCGCCATGAAGACGAATGGGCCCCAACCAATTGGGTTCAAATTTTCCTTTACCATCCTGATTCAGTTGTACCTTATAATTCTCCTTGAGGACCAAGTCATCAATTTGAAAGTTTCTTTTATTTTTTTCATAGCTTCATTCGAGTTGATTCTAATAAACCTATAGATGGTTTAATGCGCTCAAATTCCTTTCATCTAGGAGCTCTAAATCATTTAGCCTGGATACCCTGTATTCTTTGTTGCTAACCATGCCTTTTAATGAGATTCGCAATGAAGGGACTTCAACCTCGATATGTAAGACAACCTCTGATCTGTATACCAAGGAAAATGGTGTGGCACCTATAAGTGTTTGGATGTTGGTCTAATAAGCCCATAGGGCTGGGTTTAGCTACAAATTCCAATCATGACCGACATCATTGACAGTCTTTTTTAGTATTTTTAGGATTGTTTTCTTAGATGCCTTAGCCTAATCATTTTTGTGGGGGTAATAGGGCATGGAAAATCTATGTTGGATAGAAAATTGGGAGCAGAGTTCTTGGACGTCTTGATTTTTGAATGGGTTGCCATTATCCGTTATTATTGTTTGGAGAATTCCATACTTGAAAATCAGATAATTCAAAATGAATTTTGATATACGTTTTCCACTGATATATGTCAATGGAATTGCCTCTATCCATTTAGTGAAGTACTTTGTTGTTGTGATAATGAACTTGTGTCTATTAGATGAAGCAAGTGAAATTGTACCTACCAGGTCTAATCCCCATTGTGAGAAAGGCCATGATGTTGTGATGGGTCTCAATTCCTGTGTCAGTGCATGAACCAGTTCACTATGCTACTAGCATTGACGACACTTTCTAGAATACTGAATGCATTCATGTTCCATAGAGGGCCAATAGTACCCTATTCTGAGCAGCTCTTGGACTAGGTTAGGTCCACTAGAGTGGGACCCATAAACACCTTCGTGTACCTCTTTTAAGGTTTTTTCTGCTTCTTCTATGTTCAGACACCAGAGTAACATACCATCTAGGCTACGGCGGTATAGGGTATCTCCTAGGATTGTAAATCAGGAAGTTCTATGGGTGAAGGTCTTATTTTGGGTGTTTGTTAAGTCAAGCAATATGATACCGTGTTGGATGTAGTCAAAGGTGTCTTGGTACCATGGGGAGTTAGAACCAACAACAAAACATACCAATTTTGATTCCAGGATGTTAAATGTAGTTATGAGCAATTTTTCAACGAGGAACTCATACTTAGGAACATTTTGTGGAATATCATGTAGTGAACCTATTGTTTCCATTATGTCGGCAACTCCGTTATTGATATGAGGAACTTGTTCAAAGGTTATTATGACAAAATACTCCTTGAATCTATCCACCATCCTTTTGTATGGCATTAACTTGTCATTTTTTGTCTGGCACTCATCGTTTACCTATCTGATCACTAGCTGAGAATCTCTAGATACTCTTTTATTCCTCATTCAATAGCCATTTTGAGCCCTGTGATCAAGGCTTCATATTCCAAGATACTTTTGGTGCATGGAAAAGCGATCCTATATGCCTTGGGTATGCTATCTCCCTGTGGTGTGATAAATAGAATACCTTCTCCAAAGCCATGTTGAGTGTGGGACCCATCAAAGTATAGGATCTAATGACCTATCATTTATGTCATCAAGATACTCTCATCTAGAAAGTCCTCTGTGAGAGGTTTGTGATCATCTGTGGGTGCTTCGGCCAACAGGTCTACTATTATTTTTCCCTTAATGTTTCTTCTATCCACATAATCTATATCAAATTCGCTCAAAATCATCGCCCATTTGGAAATTTGGCCTTTTAGGGCTGCCTTTGCTATTAGGTACTTGAGTGGGTCTACCTTTGAAATTAGCTTTACCTTCCTATTTAAGATGTAGTGTCTCAGCTTATGTGTTACAAATACGACTAAGAGACATGCTTGTTCTATGGGCGATTAGTTCAACTCGTAGCCCACCAATGTTTGAATGATGTAATAGACCACTCTTTCTTTATTGTTATCATCCATCTGGGTTAGGAGAGCTCCCAACGGTTCTTGTGTAGTAGACACGTAGAGCACCATTTCCTTGTCTAGGCTAGGTGGAATGAATATAGGAGGAGTAAGTAGGTACTCCTTGGAATGTTTTGTCACATCTTCCATCCCACTTGAAGGTGATATCCTTGTGTAAAAGATGAGTGAAGGGATGGCATTTTTCTATGAATTATGTGATAAATCGCCTGATGGACTATAGCTTCCCTTATCGATTTCTTAGTTGTTTTAGTGTTTTTGGTGGAGACATATCTAGTATGGATTTTACTTTTTCACGATCCACTTCAATCCCCCTTCTTGACACTATGTATCCTAATAGTTTTTTGGATGTTACTCCAAACACACACTTCTTAGGGTTGAGCCTCAAATTGTATTGTTCAAGCCGATCAAACACTCTTGCAATATTTGACAAGTAATCTTCCCTTTTGATGGACTTTTCTAAAATATTATCCACATAATCTTCCATGACGGTGTGTAGCATATCATGGAATATGGTTTTCATTACTCTTTGATCTGTTTCTCCTACGTTCTTTAGACCAAAGGGAGTTACATTCTAGCAAAAGGTCCCCCAAGCACAAGTAAAGGTTTTTTTGCGTTGATCGTCTGAAGAGATTTGTATCTGGTTATATCCAAATAAACCATCCATTAAGGATAGCATCTCATGCCCTACTGTGAGATCCACGATCATGTCAATACTTGGCAATGGAAATTCGTCCTTTAGATAGGCTCTGTTTATGTCTTTGAAATCTTTGCAGATCATTATACCCCCAATAGGCTTTGACATAGGTACTAGATTTAATATCCATTGTGGATAATCAATGGGTCTAATGAAACCCACATCTAGTAGCTTCTTGAGTTCTACCTTTACCAATAAAGCTATCTGGGGATGCATTTTTATGAGTTTTTGTTTGATAAGCTTTACTCCAGGAATGACAAATAAGTGATGTACCACTAATTTTGGATTCATTCCAGGCATGTCAGCATAGGTCCAGGGAAAATTTACCTTTCTCTCATTGATGAATGCTAAGAAATTTTGTTTTTCTTTGAGATCAAGTGATGTTGTGTGGTATGTGATTTTTGGATTCTCTACGGTGTCAACATTTATGGACTCTACTTCTTCTACTAGGAGATTTGATCTTTCATGATACTTAGATATGGGGAGATTGAACCCTCCATCCTCGGGTGCCTCTAGGAGGTTTTCACCTTAGTTTGTATCCTTTATTTTCTTCTTTTCTAGATCTGATAGAGCCACACTGTGGTTTTCTCTAGGGACCTTGTTTTGATTTTTATATTTTCATTTTCATTTTTGTGACTAGAAGGTTCAATCTCTCCAAGTATGCATCTTGTTCAAGCTCCATGAAAAACAATGCTTTGTGATCTCCTATCGGTATGTTTGTTCGTAGTCCCATGAACTCGTTCGTTGCCTCATCATTTTGGAAGTGATCCAGAACAAGTGTCTGTTATTGTTGGTCCCAGTCTATTAGGTGTGGGTAGCAAAGAGGTAGCCTATCATCATTATCTTCAAAGCTTACAAAGGTTGGAAAAATGGTCAGTATGGCTCAAGTATCTTTTTCCCATTGGGTTTCTAGGTCATCATTATTAGAAGTGGGGGAACTGTATCTAGTGATGAAGGAAGGTGAATCCCAATCGTATTTATTAGAATCTGTCCTAAAATAATAATAGATATTGGAACTGGTCTTGACGTTTTGGAGAGGGAACCTATCAATTCTAAATTTGTCAAATAAGTCTTCAACAGGTAAATCGTTGTCCATGATATGGTAGATATCAAGTGTCTTAATGGTAGCAAAAGCTTCTTGTTTCTAAAAGAGGTTTGTTCAGTTTTTGGAGTAACCATGTCTTTTGGCTTATAACCCAGGCCCATATTTTTCTTTCTTTGTTTCATTATGACAGGCTCCCACCTACCTTGATTGTGTAGCTCGAGGCCACATATTCCACAGTATCCCATATGTTTAGCTAGATGGTAGCCTTTAGTGCTAGGGTCTAATAGAAGGGTTTTTTGTTGTTCTAGCTCTTTGTGGTTCTATTTGTAAATCATGGATGAGAAGTCCTCTTTGAATATCTCTTCATCCTTCATGTCTCCCCACTTGGTGAAAATTGTGGGTTCGGCTATCATTTGCACTATCTGAACATGATTGATTTCTTTTGGACCTCCATATATTTTAGGTGTTGGTGGGAGCATACCAATACATAATGCTTGGTTAAATTGGTAATTCCCATTACCCTTGTCAAGTACTTGTACCTTGGTTTTCATTTTCGATTGCTCACTTGATGTGATCTTGGTTGAGGTCGATGGAAGAATGGAAGGATCAACATATGAGAATGAGTGGAAGGTTATGTTGTTGCTAGTTATGTTTTGGATCTTGTTATACTTTCCTTCCAACTTTGCACATAAGTGGAAGGGATCAAGATCGGTAAGGTCGCCTCTTTTCCTTCATGTGGGAACTTTAGGCATTGGTGTATGGTGGAAGGGACTTCTTGTAATGTGTGAATCCAAGGGAATCCTAGGAGTAGGTTAAATGATAACTCAAGGTCAAGCACTTGACAAGTAGTTTCCATGGTGGTTGGCCCTATCTGCACTAGTAGCATGATTATTTCTTCATAATTCCTCTCAATGTCATCATAGGACCTGATGGTGATACTCGATTTATCTATCACGTCATCAGAATACCCCAACTATGATGAATTTTAAGGTAGAGATGTTTAAGCCCACACCATTATCTATCAACACTCACTTGACCATGGTTTTGTGAACACCAACCTCTATGTATAGAGATTTATTGTGTAATGTAATTTGTGGTAGGTCTTTCTCTGAAAAGACTAAATTATTTATTGTTGTGATCTTGTCAACCATAGCTTGGAACTGGCTTGGATCGAGTTCGTTGGGAATTGACGCTTCTAATGCTTTTTCAAGTATTTCCCTATGTGCGGGTGAAAGTTTTAACAACTCTAAGATTGAGATTTAGGAAGGAGTCCACTTTAGCTGGTCTACAATTTTGTAGACATTCATTGTCTTAGTTTTAGGTTTGGGTGGGGCTCCTTGTATTGTAACTCTCCCTCGACAGGTAGTTACATTGCAGTTGTTGTCTCCACCTCGTATTGTCACTACATTTTCCCTATTGTAATCCGCTTGTGAGAGGGTTCCTAAAACCATGTCACCATACGTGTAATTAGCATTGTGGTACTCTTGTTCTTTTCCTTTGTCATTTCTTTTGGCATGGTTTGGGATCAAGTTAGTGTATATTTGAAGGTCCTTATTCCAAGGATGATGTTCAACATCCACTTCTCCTTTATCTATCAAGTCCTAGATGATGTGTTTGAGTCGCATGCAATTGTTGGTCATGTGTCCTTTGATCTTATGGAATTTGCATGTCTTTCTCGTTATACCATAGAGCCTTGAAGCTAGGTTCCTCATAATTTGGGCAATCATTCACCTTGATGAGGTTTTATTGTACTAGTTTATACATGACTATTTCAAGTGACTCTCCTAGTATAATGAATTACCTCTTGGTTTGATCATATTGTCTTTGTTGCCCTCCTTGATTTTTTTGTTGGTTGACTACTTGATTTTTCTTAGGATAGGAAAGTTGGTTGTTTT
Source organism: Sequoiadendron giganteum (assembly GCA_007115665.2). Classification (NCBI taxonomy): domain Eukaryota; kingdom Viridiplantae; phylum Streptophyta; class Pinopsida; order Cupressales; family Cupressaceae; genus Sequoiadendron; species Sequoiadendron giganteum. Next base: position 631,970,790 of record CM021107.1, read on the forward strand.
GTGTAATGTTTGGAACAAAGGTCATTTGCACCACTTGTGGTTTATTTGCATTTTGTGTATTCCATAGTGTTCTCGCATCTACTACTCCATCATTTGTCACATTCTTGTTCTTTGCCCAAATTTTTGGTTTATCATTTAAACTAGAGGGGTTATCTTTTGAGTTATTCAATTTAAGGACTCCTCTTGCAATGAAGACTCTCTCAATATGTAATCCCTTTTCAATTGTTTCTTCAAATTCGGTAGGACATAACATAGTGAGTTGATAGTTTCAAGTAGGACATTGGAGATGAATATATCTACCAATTCCTTGTCAAGAATGGGTCATTTGCATTGAATAGCATTGTGTCTCCATCACTATAAGTAAGAGGTAAAGGACTCTCCTTAACTCTATTTTATTATGGATAAACTTGTGATGGTAACGTCTTGCTCTATGTTAAATGATAAATGAATTATGAACTTTTTAGATAGTTTTTCGAATGTTTTAATTCCTAGTTGTAGAAAGGTGAACCACTCCATAGCATGACCTGTAAGGCTACATGGAAAGAGTATCATGAGATAAGCATCATTTTTGTGTACCTCCATACATGACATTGAGAAGTCTCATACATTCTCTACTGGATCTCCTCTTCCTTTATATTTATTGCCAAACCTGGGTATTTCAAAATTCTTTGGAAAAGGTAATGTAGTGATGGAGCCATCGAATGGGAATAGACATATCTCTTGAAGGGTGTAGGCCTTCTTTTGTTTTCCTTCTTGCATGTCTACTATTTGTTGGGTGATGAACTCTATTTTTAGCTCCATCTCTATTTTTAGTTCATTTTTTTGTAACACTTGCATGTAATAGCCTTGTTGTCCCACCATTCTTTGGTCATGAGCTGGATATAACAGGGGTATCAGACCTTAGTATTTGTTTTGAGCATAGAGCGGGTTAGGTCCTTGTTGCATGTAAGAAGGGTTAGCTCTTTATTGTTGGAATGGGTTATACTGAAGGTTAGGATGCATTGGTGGGTTACCTTGTTGGTAGGATGACTAAAGAAGAGTTCCCTGTGGCATACCTTATTGCGGGGATAGACTATACTAAAGGTTTCCCCAATGGTGTATTGGTGGGTTACCTTGTTGGTGGGACAACTAAAGGGTGCCTTGTGGCACACCTTGTTGTTGGGATAGACTATACTAAAGGTTACCCAGTTGATGTTTTGGCGGGTTACCTTGTTGGTGGGATGACTCAAGAAGGGTGCTCGGTGGCACACCTTGTTGTTGGGATGAACTACACTGAAGGTTTCCTTGAGGGTGTGTTGACGGGTTACCTTGTTGGTGGGATGACTGAAGAAGGGTTCCCTGTGGCACACCTTGTGGTTGGGACAGACTATACTAAAGGTTACCTTGTTGATGTGTTGGTGGGTTACCTTGTTGGTGGGATGACTAAAGAAGGGTTCTCTATGGCACATCTTCTTGCTAGGATGGACTATACCAGAGGTTTCCTTGATGGTACATTGGTAGGTTACCTTGTTGGTGGGATGACTGAAGAAGGGTGCCTTATGGAACACCTTGTTGTTGGGACATAATATACTAAAGATTTCCCTAATGGTGCATTGGTGGGTTACCTTGTTGGTGGGATGACAAAAGAAGGGTTCCTTATGGCACACATTGTTGTTGGGACCGATATGGAAGGGGACCCTTTGCTCCACCTTAATGGTGGTATGGATTTGGAAGGGGGACCTGTGGTCCACCTTGTTGGTGATATCGATTTGGAAGGGAACCCTATGGCCCACTTTGTTGGTGGTACTGCATGTTTTGGGAAGGTTTGACATTCAAAGTGTTTTGATGTACATATTTTCCTAGGAGGTGGATTTTTGTTTTGCAGTACATAATGGGATGGACCCCCTTGATACTGTTGTGCCACTACCGCTTGTTCGATCTACGTTGATTTTCTATACAAGGGGTTTTCCTTGGTTTGACCACTATTTTATAAGGAGATGGGTGGCATGTTTGGCCTCTCTGGGGGTTCGGTTATTTGTCTTACCATTGATTTATCCCCTAAGGGAATAATATTAGGATCCTTGAGGGCCTCCACATTAAAATCTACTAGTAGCTTGGCATCACTCTAAAGTATGAATTTGGGTCCTTTCTCACCAAATTTTCCATTTGTTTAATAACCTTGGGGTTGTTGGAATGTTGAAATAGTTCCTTATCATTTATCTCCTCCTCAGTATCTACTTTCTCTATGATTACTCTTTTTGGGTCCTGGTTATTTTCTTCCATCACTTCTTTTTGTTTGTAGTTTAGCTCTTCCTCACTGAATGTGTCTTTATACATGGGCCTCTTTTGGGGTGTTTCAAGGTCACTCAGCCTATAGCCCCATGGGCCACCTTTGTCATCTATGGTTTTTGTTGGTGGGATGTTAGTTTTCTTGTTTGCTTCCATGTTTTTTCTGTGTTGTGACCTTGTAGTTGTCATAAACAACTATCAAGATTCTTCGAACATTTTTGTGACTCCTAGCTTACGGAAAGTGTTGGCCTATTGGTGCAAAGCATAGATAGAAATGTTCTAGTGTATTTTTATGGGTGCGGTATCTTCTCAAGATGTGCCCCTTGGTGAAATATTTTGTAGGGCGGTTCTTTGGAAGGTGGAGTATGGATTTTCGCTTAAGGATTTTTCTCTTGTCGGATCTAAGGATTTTTTGCTTGTCATAAAGCATGAGGGATATATGTCTATTTCCATGCAGGTGGTTGTAACACTTTTCTTTCAGCTGCTATGTCTTCTTTCTCTTCCTCTTCATCTAATATTTGTGTTGTGTTTCTCCACTGGTTGGGTGTTTTGTTCTTCTCAAATATAAAGGTTCTTAAATTTCTAATTATATCGATTTGTTCACCTTCTATGTGTGTGAGACTAGGTTGTAGGATTAGTACTACAAGGTTTGGTTGTTGAATCAGAGCAATCTATTGCCAGATGGTCATAAAGTGTAATGGTTTTTGAGATGGTTGCTACAAAGCTCAAGACCCTAAGGTTTGAGTGATGTTTTCAAATGGTGCTACTATTTGGAAATCAAAATTTTGAAGGACTGGGGTCAATATTTAACTTCCTTGTATAGAGGATATGTTGTGGAAAAGCTTACTTGAACTATCTGTGAGTCCCAAGTAACTATTGATATCTTAGATGTCTGAGTGAAGGAATAATCCTAGTGGTTTGTTTGATTTTGATTTCTAACAAGTAGGATAGAAATAATGGATGAGGAACTATATGACTTATCTAGTTTTCCAATTCTTTTGTTCTAACAGGGATGTTGTAAGCAGCTTCAGTTTATTTTTCCTAATTGTCAGTAGGATAGAGCAATAGCGCTGGTTTCTAAGCAAAGGCACTAATTTGAGAGCAAAAGCAACCCGATTTATCAAGTGCGGCCAAAAATGTGTCAAGTGTATAGGTTTTGGAGAAGCAAGTGCGATCTGGAAAAGCAAGAGTGGCTTCCATGTGTTTTTGATAGATGCAATGACTACTCAAGCAAAAGCGAGTTTCTTTTGGCAATTGTGAGCATATTATTGGCAAGTGCGTTGGTTTCTCATAAGCAAGTGTGAGGAAATAAAAGAAAGTGTGTGGATTCTGCATCAAGTGTGCATTTTCTGTCAAATACAACTGATTTTCATCAATGAAGTTTTTGGGACAAAGAGAAAATACAATTAACTTTTAACAACTATGCTAGAAAATGTGACAACTGCGCTAGAATTTTGTGTAAAGGCGATCTTTGTGTGTTTTGTTTCTAATTTGAACAATCTTTCTCCAAATTTTTCAAGTTTAAGCTAGATTTCTCCTTAACTTCATTGTGTTTGGAGTATGGAAAGTGATACAACAATACTTGGACTGACTCAGAAAGCATGGACTTGTGTGGCCTTTATGTCTATGGCTTTAAGTTGTGAAATCATGATACCCAAGCCATAGTTTCCAAATGTTTACTTTGATCCAATGCAACCTAAATATTCAGAAACCTTTAAAGAAAATCATTTCAAGGAGTGCAAATATAGGGCTTCTTTTGCAAGCATACACTAAGTCAAAGGGTTTGTGATCCAACCATCATGTTCAGTGTTTGTTTGGATTTGTTATTTTTAGATCAAACACAAAAATCGATGTCAAGATTGTTTTGAATGTATTTGGCAAGTTTAACATAAACAAGCATTTACAACCTTAGGGATAGAAACCATTATTTTAGGTAGACTTGCCTCATGCTCTGAAGAGATGATTTTGTATGCAACTTATGGCGCGGGCCTATAGTCGAACTTGGAAAGTAACTTCTCAAAAGTAAATTCCAATGCACCACTTTCAAATAATGTTTTTGGATAAAGGGGCAGCTTCTAAAATAATTTGGCTCTTAGTAGTGTTCTGAGATATTATTTTTGAGCCCCTACACATGTGGTGATTTTTCTCAATTAAGAGGCCCCCCATCCCTTGTGGGTTTGTATGCATCACTAGGATACTAAGGGAGAATACATTGGCATAGGCTAGTAGCACTTGGCTGAATGACGAACTTTCTTTATACCCAAAATTTATTTATATGGCGGTCCAGAATGAAAGTACCGCTTGGATCACCTATGAGTTCTCCAGCATGGGATGTGTCTCAATAGGCAGGCCCTCTAAAAGGTATGCTTGGAAAATATGTGAATCTCAATATGTTTTTGCTCACCCAAGATCACCAAAAGGTGTGAGGGGAGAAGACAACCATCTAGCTTGCCAAACACTGAATGCACAACATGCAATTCATAGTAGTTTGATTATTTTTAAGCACCTTGAGTAGTGCTAACCCTAAAAATGTGTGAATAAAGCATAATAATTTGTTTTTTTAATTGCACCAATACAAAGTATTCTAGATATCAATCACTCAAGATAGAAAAAGTGCAAGACATAAATAATAATTTGTCCACTTTCAAGCCCAAATCTAAATGTTTCTAAAGCGATCCTGGTCTTACTTGGTCAACAAAATAAAATGCGAGCGTGCGTCAACAAAAATAAATCATTTTGGTCCTTCGCATTGTTATTTTTATGTACTAAAATGAAGATTCCTAATTATGAAAACTTGGAAAGAGTTCATTTTTAGAGCACCCAAATTGAAATTTTTGTTTTTCTTTTTATGCACCAAATGAAAATTTCTAATTTAGAAAAAAATTGAAATGGTTCATTTTTTAAGAGCACCAAAATGAAATTTTCATTTGTGTTGTTCCTTTTAAAGCACCAAACAAAGGTTCCTAATTTAAAAAAGCATGGAAATGATTCAATTTTTAGGAGCACCAAAACGAAGTATGCATTTGTGTTGTTCTTTTTAAGCACCAAATAATGATTCCTACTTTAAGAAAGCTTGAAATGGTTCATTTTAAGAGCACCTTAAAAACAAAAATGTTTTTTTCTCTTTTAATGCACCAAAATAAAATATTCCTAACTTTAAAAAGCGTTTGTAAATTTGGCATTCTTTGACCATTTATCATCCCTACAGAAAATGTGTTAGTGTTTCTCAAACCCTGCATAGACAATTGTTAACACCTATCACACATTCAAAAACAAGCATCCATTAGCAACGAAAAATTAGTTTCTAGTTAGCAAATCTCAGACACAAGTCTTTCAGAGCAAATGCGTAGCAAAAACAGAAAATGCACCCTTTGTCAAAGAGAAAATGCACTGAAAAGGAGAAAGTGTGCCCTCTATCATTAGTCAGATGCGCAGAAAAAGAGAAAGTGTGCACTTCTTAGTGTCAACTATGTAGGTTTCAAAGGCAAGTATGTGCTTTTCTTGATAGGCAAGTGCAAAATTTTTTGGGATAGTGTGTGAAAATTTCTCTAGAAGCGATTCTGGAACCTACGACTTCAAAAATGGCTCATAGAAACATTAGTGTAGGGGATCGGGGTCCCATTGGGCATGCCAAAATTTGTGAGGGGTAAAATCATAGATGCTAAACAAGAGAAGTGTAATTGAAATCAGAATCTAATATAAGATCAAGAACACTAATCTAAGATCTAGTCCTACACTTACGAAATGAACAATTTAAAATACTGAATTCAAGAACATGAAAATGGCATACATAAACATATGAATTCAATAATGAAACTTTTACCCATCTCGTATCGGAGTGTGTTCGCCTGATGTTGGATTGCTTGTATCACTGTGAAGCCTCCATAGTTTGTGTGCAAAATCTTGAAGAACGATATCTTGGTTGGTTAATCGAAGAAATGTTGAAGCTCTATCAATGGCATTTTGGCATTACTTCATTGTCTGAATAGGTTGATTTTCCAATCCTTATTTGTGAGGAAAGAGGTTTGTTATATAAAAAATGTGATTCAAAATGGACGGTCAGGTTTAAAGAATGTTGAATCAAGATCGGCGATCGAAAGGTGTTGAGAGGATTTAGACATGAATAGATTGTGCAAATTAGATTGCATAATTTGTGTGATTGAGAAATAGATTGATTAGTTAGGATTTAGATTGATCAGTCAGGATTTAGATTGATCTGTCAAGAGATCGTAATTTTCTCCATCATAAATAGATGGATCGGTTAGGAATAGATTGAGAAATTAGGCGATCGTAATTTACTCAATCAAAAAAAGTGGTTGAGAATGAATAATTAATTGATTTCATTCATTCATTTTGGAGTTGAACGTGCAAATCAAGTTTGAATTTTTCAAACAAAGTTGCATTAGTTTTATTTGATTTTTGATAATGTTTTTGAATAGTTTGATTTAATTATTCAAATTTTGGAGGGAAAAGTGAGTTAATTAAATTATTATGATTTAATAATTTAATCGACTTAGGGGAATAATGTGATTTAGTGAAGTAATTAAATAATTGGTGTTATTTAAATAATCAGGATGAAATAAAGTGAGATTAGGACTTTACTAAATAATTATTTAATTGGTCGAAATGGTGAAAAAGTAAATTAATTAAATAATGTTGTATTATTCAATTAATAGCAGAAATAGTGTTTTAGGACTTTATTAAACAAATGGAATTTATTTAATTAGTCAAAAATAATGGAAAAGTGAATTAATTAAATAATGTTGTATTATTCAATTAATAGGGGAAATTAGGGTTTTGATGTGAAATGACGTGAAATGTAGTGATGTTTGATGATAATGATGTTGATGATGTGAGAATTTCATTTAGGGTGTGTGATAAATGTTAGGTCAATTTTACATGGCTACACATACAAGAGATAAAAATATTTGTTTTAAGTGAATAGGGGTTTACCTTGGTCAAACCCCATTTTGGTAATCAAACCTTGAATTGAAATAATGCATGAAAGAGGGAAAGAAGAATGAACAAAGCTATGTTACCACTTAAAAAACCCTTGATTGAAACCTTGATAATGGAGATCTTAGGAAGTCTACAACTTGCATGAGATGGTTGAATTGGATGTGGATCTTAAACTTTGAATCTTGCTTCAATTAGTGCTTTGAATGCTTGATTTGATCATGAAACCTACATCACAATGTTAGCCCCAAAAACATGCATGGTTACAAGAAGATTTTGACATAATGCTTGGATCTTGAATGCTGCAATAAAATTCTGATATTTTTGCTCTTGAATGCCTTTGATCATCAACTTTTATATACATTTGTTCACTTCAAAATGCAGCTTGAAAACTCTAGATGACACTTAGAAAATAACCTTGTATTTATAGGTATGTATCCTTAATTTCTCAAAATTCAAATATCACAAGCCGACATTGAATTATAGATTTGAAAACATTAAAATACCACCAAAAACATAATTTAAATTTAGGTCCTAAGGTTTAGGGAGGACATGGGTGAATGTGTCCTAGGTCCATAAACCTAGGACACACATTGCTCAATGTGAAGTGTTATGTTTAGGCATTAATTAATTTTTGGTTTCCCCTTCGAAAAATGTAATTAAATAGGCTTGTAAAATGAATTAAAGAGATAATTAATATATAATTAAGCTCAATTAATTAAGAGATCCCTAAATAAGTGTGTAAACATAATAGGTACATTTAACAACACTAAATTAAGGCATTATTAATTATAATTTTAAATAGGAGGGCTCAAACAAGTGAGAAAATGTAAAGGGTTACATTTTTCTATACTATATTTAGCCCCCACTTTAGTGAGAGGATGACCCTATGTCAAACTCATCCTAAAGTAGACAATAAAAACATATGTATGCAGCAATGACAAGATACTCAATCATACAATGCCAAAGACTCAAAGAAAGAGAAAAAGGGAAAAAAAATAAAGGGCAAATCAAGCCTCAACCATCCAACATGATGTGGAACACACCTTAGCTATTTTTCCAAAAATAATTACAAGTGGAACTTAGTTGTCCACTATGCAAACAACAACATGCTCACACATGCTAGTGAAACTCTAAATGTTCACTAGGTGAGCCCCCAAGGGTGGAAAATGAGAGAATCTTATTAGGCTCCCATACCATACCAAATTTATACCTTTGAGCTCCACAAATTAAGGCACCACAAAATATGAACTTCAAACTCCATAAGGCTTAGCAAGCTATGTTATGCTAAACACTTATGAAAAAACAAGGCTCCACTAGCAAGAAAAGTGTGTTATGCTAGGTGGCCATAAAAAAGGGTTGTAACTTTGAGCTTCACAAGGTTTAGTAAGCTACGTTGTGTTAAACACTTATCAACAAAATGAAAATAGGATAAGACATGTTCAAAGGGTTTTTTCTTAGTTCATGTAAGGTCTTCTCTTAGGGAACATTGTGCCTAATGTCTCCAAGAGAGGACAAGTCTAGGATAAAAGATTCACAACTTAGGGAATGCAATGTGTAGCATCACCACTAAGAGGAAATTCATATGCCAAGAAAGGTCACACTCTTGGAGAACATCAAACCCAATGCCACCACCAAGAAAAAAAACACATCGCAAGAAGTAAGAAGACCACGTAATGAAACATGAAGAAAGTCCAAAGATCTCCAAAAATGATAATGCCAATGTATGCCCCCACTTTAAATAAATTTCTAACACCATGCTGTGAGCAATTAATTTAAAGTAGAAAATGATAAATGATAACAATAAAGAAGACATAATAGATTATTTGGTAATCCCTATTCCAAGTCATATGTTTCCAAATAAAGCTACATCATGAAAGAGGGGTTTCCCCCAAAATGAAATCCCAAAATAACACGAGGGATCCATAGATTTGAGGTCAATGTATGTCTTTTCTACAATGATATTTTAGAGCTCAGAAATATCATCATTCCCCAAATAACTCATGGAATAGGAAGAATGACACATAGAGAGTGAAAACAAAGAAAATAATTTTGGGTCAACATGGAAGAGACCTAAATTCCTCGACACCTTGAATCATCACCAAAAGGAAAACACAAGACAAAAAAAAGAAGATAAATGGTTTATGACATATATAAGAATGTAGGTACAAATAGAGGAATGAACATAAAGATACATCAAATAGAATAGTACAGGGGATCACATTATGCACATGAAATCACAAATAACATGCAAAAGAAAACAAAGATAAGACTAGTAAAGCACATGTGATTCAACCTATAGCAGGTCATCCACATCCCAATCTTGTTCATTGTATGGGAAGGCGGACAACTAGCCAAAGGGACAACATCAAATGCCAAACTAGGATAATCACTAAGTTCAACATGCGGTGAAGCACTCTTTGTAGGAGGATCATCACGATTTCGATCATTAAAGCTCATATAAGAGGAAAACAATGAACTCAGCTCATTATGCACTTTTTCATCAATTTCTACAGTTTCATTATCATCATCCAAGTTTATTGGAACAGAAGGTCTAATGATAATGTCCATAGAAGATGCTTGTTCTTGTTGTGTTTGAACTTTATGAGTTTCTTATTTCGTTGAATGAGAAGAATCATCATGTATTGCTTGAGGTAAGTTTGGGTTTTGATTTTGTATGTTGTTATTTTCTTCTTTTTCTTGTAACAAACGAGCAATAGCATGATGTCTACGCCTATGCTCTCTAGCATTTATGTTTCTTCTTGCTCTATTTTCAAGTTGCGATTGTGTAAGGGAAGGTTTATCAACTATAGGTTTCTTTTCTTCCCTTAAAGGATGAATAGAAGGAACCATGGGAGGTTGTTCAACCACTTTCTCTTTAGCTTTGTAAAGTTTTATTTAGGAGGCACAATGGGACTTATTCAATTATCTTGTGGTCTCTTATAGGAAATGGGTGGAGGATTTGTTATGTCTTGATCTCGGTTACTAGGAAGGGCTTTTGGTTCAATCATAGTTTCATCAAGGATAGGAAGCTCAATCATGGATGGAGGCATGTTGCTAAGGGATAATTATTTTTTCTTTTTCTTTTTCCTTAAACTTTGGATAGTATTTGAAAAAGAAGTCCTCACGATGCCTAATAGGTTCTATAGGTTTGGGCCAAAATAAATCCAATGATAAATTCCCACAAGAAGACACGAGATTAAATTAATTATGATGCATAGTAAATATCTCATTTCCAAATGTAAACTTTAAACATTTATGCACAACTAATGGGATAGTATTCATGGAGTGAAGCCATGGGTAGCCTAACTTCACATGAAATTGGTCTAACAATGGGATGATGGAAAATGAGGCACGTAATTTTTTTGGTCCAAATTTCAAAGGAATAGTTATCGAACCTATCATAGGGAAAACAAAACCATTATGCATTTTGATCCATGTTTTTAGTTTTTAATATGTATCTTGATAAAGCTCATGCACAAATAGGAATTATTCAGTGATCACATTCTCTACACAAATGGGGTCAATTAGTATCCCATTAGTAGGATTTTCATTGATTCTTCCAACTATGTAAAGAGGACCATCAGGTGCATGGTTAATTATGTCATTTTTTGAGAAAGCAATGTCAAGTGGCATCTTATTTAGGCCCTTAAGATGTTGAACTTCATTGAAGTTGACGGAATGATTTATAGTGTTCTTCTCATGATTTCTTATGTGATTTTCTAGGAAGTGATTAAGGCCAAGCACCATTTCTAGTCCCTGTTTATTTTTAAGTAAATCTCTTATGTTTTGTATCATAGGAACTACATCAACAACAATGGGTTCATAACTTATAATCTTTTTCAATTTCTCTAACTCTTTGTCCATTTTCTTAAGGTTTTCAGGAGGGAAATTAGCAATCATTGTATTAACATCAGTCACATTAGGTGTAGATAGGGAAGTCATAGGAAATGAAGTGTTAAGGGTATGATCCATAGTGGGTTGACTAGTGTCAACACTATGAGTCAAAGAGTTAGAAAACCCAAGATCCACGGTGAATGGTGTATCGTGGAATGACATGAGTCTCGAACTATGTCTCACGATAGTATTGGTAATCAAGATAAAAATATTTGTTTTTGGTGAATAGGGGTTTGCCTTGGTCAAACCCCATTTTGGTAATCAAACCTTGAATTGAAATAATGCATGAAAGAGGGAATGAAGAATGAACAAATATATGTTACCACTCAACAAACCCTTGATTAAAACCTTGATAATGAAGATCTCAGGAAGTCTACAACTTGCATGAGATGGTTGAATTAGATTTGGATCTTGAACTTTGAATCTTTCTTTAAATAGTTCTTTGAATGCTTGATTTGATCATGAAACCTACATCACAATGTTAGCTCCAAAAACATGCATGATTGCAAGAAGAATTTTACATGATACTTGGATCTTGAATTTTGCAATAAAACTCTGATATTTCTACTCTTGAATGCCTTTGATCATCAAATTTTCTATACTTTGGTTCACTTCAAAATGCTAGCTTGAAAACTCTAGGTGACACATAGAAAATAACCTTGTATTTATAGGTATGTGTCCTTAATTTCTTGAAATTCAAATATCACAAGCTGACCTTGTATTTATGGGCGAATGGGTCCCAGGTCCATAAACCTAGGGTGCACATTGCTCAATGTAAAGTGGTATGTTTAGGCATTAATTATTGTCGGGTTTCCCCTTTGAAAAATGTAATTAAATAGGCTTAGAAAATGAGTTAAAGGGCCAATTAAGGAATAATTAAGCTCAATTAATTTAAGGATCCCTAAATAAGTCTGTAAATGTAATAAGCTACATTTAATAACACTAAATTAAGGCATTATTAAGTCTAATTTTAAATAGGAGGGCCCAAACAAGTGAGAAAATTTAAAGGGTTACAGTTTTCTACACTACACCATGGATTACAAGGCCCAGATTTTTTGGTGTTGTTGAGAAGTGAATCATTCTACCATGAAAATTTTGGATTAGATGTAGTAAGATTATTGGTAGTGGTATAGTTGGGTTTGGTATTGTTGACTACAAATGGATGATCATCATAATGCTTTGAACATTCTTACCATGATACCTTGAATAGATATAGATCACTTTTAGGGGTAATTTTCGGTGGTGATGTGAATCTTGATCTTTTGATTAGTTGTGTCGTTAATTTATTATGAAGGTTATTTTAGTTTGAAAGTAAATTTAATTTTTATGTAAATTTCAAACTTAATCACCATTAAGGGTTGCTTAGTATAATCGTTAATTGGTTTATGTGAACAATGGGACACTTTTCTTGGATATTTGTTTTTACTTGCAAATGAAACATCTATGGTTGTGGTGGAAATCAAATTTGAGGTTTGAAATAACAAGTTCTTCAAGGGATAGTACAAAAATTATGATACAAAATACTATGTTTTGGAAGATGAAGTTGGGTTAGAATCCTTAGTAATGTGCTTGCACTTGTAATACTATGATTTGTTGCTATTTATAATATTTGTTGATTTCTATAAAATTATGGGTGTTTTATAAAATTCCTTTCATTACTTTACTCTTTAGACTATCTAGTATTTAAACAAGTTGTTTTGGAACCTTGTTTGTTAGATTTGATATTAAATAAAATAAACATGTGTTCGAAAAAGCTATATTGTTCATGAAATATGGTTCTATGTTATGGATGGATTATTTTCTCAAATGGTTATATTTTCTAGATGGATCTATTTTCATACATGGATTTACATTTTACAACTTAGATTTTGTTTTTGATTGGTTTCCTAGAATGAAGCTTCTATTTTTTGGCTTATTTTAGGAGGAAGAGGGTATTCTCTTTTTAGGACAATCTTTATACTATGTGGGAGTTTTGTATATGGTTAAAATTTTGTTTTAATATTTTTGTCATGCACGTTGGTAGTAGAAACAACTAGTATTTACTACTTGAGAGAAGAATAGTGTGTGTGAAAGTCTCATTGTGTTGTTCTTATACAATAATTGGTGTTGATCTTGTGACAATCCTTGATTGTGAAAGTATATATTTAAGAGGAATAAAATAGATGAAATATCATTATTTATGTGAGTGATGGTAATAGATAGTGGTGTTTTCGTTGTAAACACATGTTATAATTTCAATACTATTTAAACTTTTGGCATGAGAAGATTGGGTTCATGCACAGTAGTTTGTGTAGACACCTGAAAATGTCTTGAGTATATCGCACATTGGATTTCACTTACTAACACCATTTCTAGCATAATTCACCTAATTCATCTATTTAATTAAATAATATCCAAATATTTAGTTAAATTCATTTTATTCTCCTATTAATAAGATAAATAAAGTTATTTGATTAATTCATCATACTTTAACATTTTCCCTCTTTTTGATTAAATAATGTCAAATTATTTAATTAAAATTCCTAATTCTTCCAACTTGCACAATTAAATGATTTTCATGAATTATTTAATTAGCTAATTTTCCTCCAACTCTCCAACTTGCACAAAGAAGATTTCCCATGGAATTCCCTTTTCGAATTTAAATTCTTCCCTCCAACTCAAAATTTCTCCAATATAATTCCTAAAATTATGGGATATTGTTGAGGGTCTCATAGATTATGAACCTTTGGTCTAATCCTTGATCCATGTCTCGTGGATTATCAACCACTTTATCAATTCTTTATCCATGCCTTCCTCTCTCATTCAGTTTCATCCATTGATCATAATTCTTGAAATCTATAAATACCAAGATATTTCATATCAAAGGAGAGACACATTCTTATGCAAATTTACTCTCTTAAATTGATTACTAATTCTTGATCAATTTGAGAGCCTTTTGTGTGAATCAACCTCATCAATCATCATCAAGATTTTGTAAATCAACATGGATTAGGCTAATTTGAGAAATTCACATCCGTACCATCACTCAAATGGCACTCAATCCAAAATACGATTGAAGGTTTTTTGGTTATTTGATTCAATTGTTTAAAATTTAGACTTCATGTTTATTGAATCATTTTGACTATGTTTACTAAATTTCATTGGAGTAATAATTTTAGTTGATCAATTGCTTGTTTAATTATTTCATTTTAGTGTTATTTGATCAGTTAGATTTGTATACTTATAGTTTGCATGGAGTTTTGGTAATGAATTGTGATCTATTAATCAAATAAATTTTATTCAATTCCTTAAATATGGTATTAATTTTAGTTGGTGTAGCTTCCATATGGGAAACATATGGTATAGTTACAAATTTTATGATGAAGACTTGTAGCATACTTAGATCTAAAGTGGACCTATAACTATATTATAGTAGACTTGTAGTGAACATTTATTATTCCTATAGTGGACTTATATCAAGTGGACCTATTGAATTTTTGTTGGTTGTGTCGTAAATACTGTGTTGGTTACCAAACGTGTAGTTCAACAACTTCTAAAGACTATTTTGATCTTATGCTTGAAGGCATTAGAGGATTGGACAACGAACAAGAAACACTTAGATTATTTTTTTCCTCTGCACTACAGGCTTTGCAAAACCTAGGTGGGTTCCCCTTTATGACATCAACTGATGCAAATACCATATGATGCCTAAAATATCATTTTTTATACACTTTTTACAAGGATTTGTAAATTATATCATTGTGAAATCCTTGTAATCAATTTTATTTAGGTATGAGGAGACGAATAATTACATATAAATTAATATTTGCTTAATATTTATCATTTTAAAATTAATTTTGAGGTTATGGGAGAAACAAGAACATATCGATGCCTACTCAAGGTCACAGAGTCACTATTCCATAAATATTCATTTCATCTAAATATACTTTGATGGTCATTTCAAAGTTATTGCCTTGTAATACTTTGGCCTTCTATAGGCTAACAATGTGATCTTACTTTATAATCCATTTTGTGATAATAATATTCTCATCATTTTCATGAAATAAAATACAATGATCCTTGAACAAAGACTAACAATGGAAAAACATAGATGCAACAAATGTGCATTGAAGGAATTTACAATTCTTGATTATGTTGTCCAAATAAATATAATATCACAAATTGGAGATGATATCCATTGAAGCATATTTTCATATAAGCTTCAATTGATGTATGCAATGCTATTATAGAATATTTGTATAGACTTGAACAACTATTTCCTATAAACAAACTTAGAACACTCCTATCTTTCCCAAATTAAATTCTCAGACCCCTAACAAGTCTCTTGCAATTGATTACAATTTCCCTTTTAAAGACGGGATGAATTTTCATGTTCATAAGAAGACAACACCTATCACTTGGGTCTAAGAAACTATGTCTTGTGTAATTACCCATGACAACTAGGATTCCTCATAAGCAATAACAAGTTTTTTATTTATACAATAGAATGAGCATGTTCACAATTACAACTTCTTATGCAACTCATTTATGTTATAAAAAATGGATATTCATATTAATGGAATGAAAATGGTGTGCTTCACGCTTCAATTGATGATCAGGTATGCTATTGGAGATTTATTGAGGGTGTAGAGTGGATCGAGAACTAATCAAATCTTGGAGTAGGAACTGGAACTAATTAGCAATTCCAAGTGTTCTTAGAATGTAACCTCTGACTTCTTCATTTATCTTCTTATATTTTTTTACCTTAGTTATTGATCACACCTTTTTTCTTTTTTAACTTTTTCCTTAGTCGTCGGGGCTTGGGAAGGAACTAGGAACATGTTGGAGGTTCCTATGGTTTTTGGAACCAAGGAAAGTTTTACCTCTTCCTTTTTACTTCTTTAGAACCTTCACTTCTTGCCTTTTCTTGTTGGGAACATTGCAAAGATTTCACCCCCATCCAAATGTTGGATTTGAGCTTCACATGGATATGATACTTTTCCAATAATTCAATTAAAAAATAAAGATCATGATTGGGATTTAGATATATCTTTTCAACCTTGAAACTTTTGCAACATTCCATAAAGCCAAAAATTCCCATAAAAGGTGAAAGTTCTTGTAGAACTTACCCTATGTACAATCAACTGATGTAGATAGCATACATACAACTTAATAGACCTAAATATCTTAAATTAAGCAATTCAATATCCTAGAGGTGCTTCATTTAAATTTTCAACTAGGGAATTATAATCTTGAGATTATTTTGGCACTATATGTGCAGTAAAGAATCATAAACCTTCCTAATCGATTGAGTACAAAAAAGTAACATAAGCAATTCTAATTAAAAGAAACTAACTGAAATATTTTTTTATGTAGAAACAAAACTAAGTGAATACTAATTGCTATAAGTAACTATAATAACTACTACATGTATCTATTCCTATGCAAAATATAACTTAATGACTCTCTATGTTGCATTGTGATTTAATAATATTTAATTATCTTTTAGAAACTCAACATAATATGAATCAAAAAATACAATTCAACTATTAACTAATAATCTAAACAAACATGAAATTTATAATACCTCAAGTGGCACTTGCTTGAGATACTTCAATCCATAATGTCTTCCTTCAAATCCTAATTCAAAGATTCATGAAATTGGTGTATTCTTCTTTATTTCAATTCGAACATACAAAATCTTAAGAATAGAGTATTTGATAACAAGATTAATATTCAATCTACTTAATACAAAAATCTAGCTAGTTTGGTCTCTCAAAAGAACAAACATATATACAAGATCTATGAGAGTCATCTTATTTCAAACCTAAAAATAAACTACAAGCAACTGTCAACTCTTCTAAAAACATAGGAATAAGACTAGGTATTAGTTCGATAGAAAAATAAAAGCAAGTGGAAGTAAGAGTGTAAGAATCTAATAAGGACTCTACAACAATTAAGAAGATGGTTATAACTGAAAACATGCCTAACAAGATAGGACTTTATTGCAAGCCGCTAACCACTATTAGAAAAAGTCTCTTATTTCCTCTATAATTCATTAATAATAGGAAGTGAAAATATGGAGTGATCCATGAATAATCATGTTCACATTCTTTGGCCATCACCTGCATCAACTTCAAGGAAAAATGCACATGTTATAGTTGATCACCTCCTCTGACTTTCATGGACCAACATCCTTCTATTGTGGGTTGAAAGTTATTTTATTGCGGGTTAATAGGTCCTCGTTGTAGGGTTTAGTTTTACTCCAAAGGAATTTTAAGTATTAACAATTATAATTAATCATAAAACTCCACTAAAATTCATAAACATTCAAAGATCACACAATCATTTATCAATATAGCATATCATCTTTAATTCTTTTAAATATTTGGAATATATGAAAAGGTTTGGAAATATCTTTGAAACTTAGTAAAAATATGATAAAAAGTATGAAACTAAAGCAAGTAAATTGGACATTTCTAAGGCTCATCATTCCCTCAAACTTGTCTTTTTACTTGTCCTCAAGTAGTTCAGGGTCTTTGGCTCTATTACAATTCAATCTCCTTGTAGTCAACTATGTAAGTGACCTCTTGACCGTGCTTCAAGTAGAGTCCCTTTTGTTATGATATTCTATCCCATCTAGCCTGCTCTGCTTCCCCTATTTCCTCTCTTCTTATTTTCCAATGTGGAATTTGAAACAAGAGAAGAGGAGAATGAAATTTTAGAGGGAACTAGGTAATATGATGTTCAAGGGAGGTTTTTATATACTTGTAGGCTCTTTTTTACTACTGCCAAGTAATTAAAGATAAAATGAGGTTCCTTATTTTTTAGCTCTTGAGTTAACTCCCTCCATTTGTCCTATGAGAAGGTAAGTGCTTCTCTTCTTGTCCCTACTGATAGTTCTTGAAATATTTTATAATCTTTCTCCTTGCATTCCAAAATATTCTTCTCCACCCATCCTTTGCCCACAAGGTCAATATATTATTCCACTAGCCCTCTAGGATCCTCTACCTCTAATCTAATATGGAATGGAAGTGACTTCTCCCTCTCATTATAATCTAGTTACAGTTGTCATCTTTGATGTTCATTCTTGATGAATGATTTTAATTCCTTGATTTTTACATCTCACAAAGATGATTGGGTTCCAGGTAGTGTCATAGGGAATGGCCAAATTATGCAAATAAAATTCACACAATTGATCTTGCATATCTGGTGTGGCCTATTGATATGCTTCTAAAAATATTATAGGTGAAGATAGGGAAATTGGGAGGTCACTGATTAACTAGATGAACTGAAAAATTAAAAATTTCTCCTATAGAAATAAGGTGTAAACCCTAGAAAGTGATCTACATTTCAAAAGTTGAATTGTTTTATTAGCCATTTCTTCCATTTTTACTTTTAATATTTTAATCTTTGCATCTTTCTTCTCAGTCTCTCCAGTGTGTGTTTCTATTAATTTATTTTTTTCCTTGTCCCAATTCCCTTTGCAACTAAGATATTTTTTCTATTATGTTCCATAATTCGATCCTGAGGGTAGCCATAG
This sequence comes from Sequoiadendron giganteum, assembly GCA_007115665.2. NCBI lineage: Eukaryota > Viridiplantae > Streptophyta > Pinopsida > Cupressales > Cupressaceae > Sequoiadendron > Sequoiadendron giganteum. The sequence goes on from CM021107.1 coordinate 631,989,433, forward strand.
TAGAAGTTCTTGGCATCACTAAAGCTTCACCCTAATTCTCAGGTTGTGAAGTTTTCTTTTTAATTTCAAAAATGGTCATATATACCAATTTATCCAAACATGTCGCTTGTTGCTAAAAAACATGCAACCATTTCTTCAATTCCTTAACCCTATTATCCAATCTATTCTCTCTCTACTAGTATCCCTTGATTTGTTCATTCATTTATGTTATTCTCTACAGAGCTATCTGGAGCTTCTTACTTTCATCTTTTCCTATTAAAATAATTCATTCTTATTTTTCCAAAAATATATAGTCATCATTCTTAATTGGTGAAGAAAATTATTCTTCAACAACTAGACTATTATTATGTTTTTTCTTCTTTCTTGTTGTGAAAAAATCTTTAAATTTAAAATTTAAGCTAGTGCTTAGATACAAAAATTGAAAAACTCTTTGATTGTTGTTGATCACTAGGAAAATTTTATTCTTGTGGGTTTATTTCATACTCCACTAAGACAACCTTTTCTTATTGATTCTTGGCCTTTCCTTTTGTAGGGTCCTTAATTTTTAGGTGGTGTGACCACCTTTTTGTTTGCACTAACCTTTTTTGCCTCTTTTCTGGTATAAAGGAAGAGGTCATACTTTTTATTTATGTTGCTTGGGATTAAAAAGGTTTTTGGTGGAGGTAGGGGTTTCTAATTATGTAGGTGTTTGTCTCCATCCCTTCCTCTGTCGTTTGTTCTCCTCATGTCTTCTTCTCGTGGGAAGTCAAACTTTTCTTCACTAGAGAAAGTGTTGGAAACAAGTGCCTCAACTTCTGGCTTGTACCTCTAAGAAATACTTGGTGGATTTCTTTCATTTCAGGCCTTTTCCACTTTACCGCTTTACCGCTAGATGCATCTCTTGGAGGCACAATTGCACAGTTTACCGTCTTATCGTGAGCCTCCTTCTTCCGGTTCATGGTTGGGCGATGTTATCGCCATACCGCGGGGTCACTTTCCTTTGCTAGTGGTAGCGCAGTGGACTGGGTGGTCAACTGAAACTTTTACTTCGGTACTACAGGGGTTTCTTGGAGATGGTGTAGTGGCGCGGTAAAGGGTGACAGTCGGCGAGAACGTTTACCGCCACACCAAGGTGGCCTTTCGGCCATGACACAATGGAGCGGTTAGCCATGATGGTCAATGCTAGCGGTAACCTCCTTACCGCGAAGGTCTCACAGTCATGGCACGACAATGCGGTGGGCTTGATGGTCAGCTCAAGAAAGTTACCTCCATACCACATAGGGATGAGCTAAGCTCGGCAGTGTCGCAGTGAAGGTGGAAGATGGGTGGTTGAGTGCCTACCTCCATACCATGGTGGTCTCATTTCTCAGTCGCGATAATGCGGTGTGTGTACCGATAGACCATGAAGGCTATGACTAAGTTGGGCAGTAGTGCGGTACACTGCACTACCACGAGGGTTGATCTACTAGCATGTGGTGGTGTGGTGAATGAAGCTCAGTGCTTGGTTGGTAGGTATGACTCAACGATCAGAGCGATGAACAAGTAGTGTTATGACATGTGGAGAGATAATACTAGTTGATTTTACATCGTTATTGTAAATCAACAATTGATTAGACGATTGCTTGAAGAGGCGAAATCATTAACTGAAAAGTTCAATTTGGCGGTTGACAAAATCTGATTAGAAAACAAAAGTAAATGTTGGGTGGCCTAATGCATGATTGCAGGGCGGTCGATCAGAGATCGAATTTGCATGTCAGATAGAGGTGTAATTAAATACACCCAATTGGTTGGTTGATTGAATGATGCATGTAAGACTTGTAACAGTCGAGTGTATTGTAAGAAGTCACAAAAGGTGACGGTGAGTCAATTTTTCATTGTATGCCATATAGCATTGTAATACAGAGAAGGAAGTATGGGAGAGGTCTACTAACTTTGTATGTAAACATTTTACTGTAATACAAAGTGATTTCTCTTGGTGTGGTGGGTTTTTTCCCGAAAGGGTTTTCCCATGTAAATTTGTTGTATTCTCTGTTTGTATGTTTTATTTTTGTTACTCTTGTTATCCAGTATGTGTCCATCTTAAGTGTATGAAGTTTTAAAATTGGTCTTTACACTTCTCCTCTATGGTTTTAGCGTTAGGAAAGCGTTTCGGCACTATTTATTTTCCTTTCAAGTGATATCAGAGCTTGGTCAATTGTGTTATCCTTGTTAGTAGGGCTGGTTTTTTGTGCTAATACCGTTCCAGTGGGAGTCTTGCAGATTTAGAACCTAGTTTTGTTTAAGACGGCGAGTATATCAAGTAGAGTAGAAATTAAAAATTTCAATGGCGGCAACTTAGAGTTGTGGAAACTCAAAATGGAAGACTTGCTTGTGGATAGAGACATTTGGGTTGTTGTGTCTGGAACTATGGCACAAAGTATGAAGCAAGAAGATTGGGACCTTGCAGATAGAAAAGCTAGAGGCTTGATAAGACTTAGTCTGGTTGATTCTACACCCCTGAATGTCCATGAGGAGAAGACTGCAACTTCATTATGGAATAAGCTTGGTGACATTTATCAGGGAAAGTCTCAGGTGAATAAGTTATTCCTAAAGAAGAAGTTGTACTCCTTGAAGATGGAAGAAGGTGCATCTATTGCACACCATCTAAACTCATTTAATATGAGTGTTTCTCAGTTGGCATTTGTGGGTGTGAAGATAGAGGAGGAGGATCGTTGCTTCTCCATGTTAGATTCAAATTGTGCCTATGCTTTTATTACTAGCATTGATGAGCCTAGGACTGTGAAAGAGGAAATCAATATGTTTGATTCAAATTCCTGGTTGGAAGCCATGAATGAAGAAATAAAATCATTGAAGAAGAATGAAACCTGGGATTTGGTACCTTTTCCTGAAGGGCGAAAGCCTGTTGGCTGTAAATAGGTATTTAAGAAGAAGACTGGTCTAGATGGCAATGTTGAAAAATATAAGGCAAGGTTGGTTGCAAAGGGGTTTTCCCAGATAGAGGGAATTGATTACGGAGAAATATTTCCCCTGTAGCAAAGTTGACATCTATCAAATTTCTTTTGTCACTGGCAGTAGCGTATGACTTAGAGATTGAGCAGATGGATGTGAAGACAACATTTCTCCATGGAGAGTTGGAAGAAGAAATTTATATGTCCTAGCCTGAGCAATTCATTGAAAAAGGTAAAGAAAGTTTGGTCTGCAAATTAAAGAAATCTATGTATGGTTTGAAGCAATCGCCTAGAATGTGGTACCAAAATTTTGACACCTTTGTGTTGTCTATGGGATTTGTGAGATCAAAATTTGATCATTGTGTGTATTAAAAATCTGAAAATTATCGTGTGCTTATTGTTACCTTGTATGTGGATGATATGTTGTTCATAGGAAATAGTGAGTCTATGATTTCTGATCTTAAATCTCAATTGTCTGCAAAGTTCAAAATGAAAGATCTGGGTGTAGCAAGGTATATTATGGGTATGGAGATAACCAGGGATAGAACGAGTAGAAATATTTGGCTCAACCAAAGTAAGTATGTAAACATTGTTCTGGAGAGATTTGGTATGAATGATTGCAAGTAGCTAGTTGTTCCAACCTTGCAAGGAATAAATCTTTTTGTTGAAGACTGTCCAAAATATGCCACTGAGATGGAGGACATGACCAAGGTGTCTTATTCAAGTTTTGTTGGCAGTTTAATGTATGCAATGGTTTGTATAAGGCCAGGCATTGCCCAAGCAATGGGAGTACTGAGTCATTTTATGGAAAATCTAGGGAGGACACACTAGGATGTTGTGAAGAGAGTGTTTAATATTTGAAAGGAACTTCAAAATTTTCTCTGTGTTATCATGGTAACTTGGTTGCATCACAAAAGACTCTCATCATTCATGGATATGTGTACTCTAATTGGGCAAGGGACATTGACAACAGAAGATCCACCAGTGGATACACTTTCATGTTAAATGGTGGTGTGATCAATTGGATGAGCAAGCAACAAGCTGTAGTCACTTTGTCCACTATAGAGGTTAAATACATGGCAGCAACACACGCCTGCAAAGAATTTGTTTGGCTCGGTCATTTGTGTTATGATATTGGTTTTAATACAGGGCAAATTACAATTTTTTGTGACAATTAGAGCGTTATTTTTTGGTCAAGAATCCTACTTTCCATGCCAAGACGAAGCACATTGATGTGCAGTATCACTTTGTTAGAGATATGGTGGAGGATGGAAAGGTCTCTTTAGAGAATGTGGATACTCTAAAGAATTTCATAGATGCATTGACAAAACCACTAGGCACAGACAAGTTCAGATGGTGTGCAAACTCAATGGGCCTTGGGGCATATGATCGTCAGTAAATTTGAATTCTAGAGAAGCCAGTAAGTCTTTGTCAAGTGGGAGCTTGTTGGAAACAGGTGCCTCAACTTTTGGCTTGTACCTCTAAGAAAGACTTGGCGGATTTCTTTCATTTTTGGCCTTTATCGCTTTACCGTTGGATGCATCTCTTGGAGGCACGGTTGCGTGGTTTATCGCCTTACTGCGATCCTCCTCCTTTTAGCCCATGGTTGGGTGGTGTTACTGCCATACCGCGGGGTCACTTTCCTTCACTGGCGGTAGCGTGGTGGACTAGGTGGTCAGTCAAAATGTTTACCTCGATACCACAAGGGTTGCTCAGAGATGGTGTGGTGGCACAATGAAGGGTGACAGTCGACGAGAACGTTTACCGCCACACTGCAATGGCCTTTCACCCATGACACGGTGGAGTGGTAAACCATGATGGTCAACACTGGCAATTACCTCCTTATCACGGATGTCTCACAATCATGGTGTGGTAGCACGGTGGGCTTGATGGTCGATTCAGGTAGGTTACCTCCATACCGCGAAGGGATGAGCTAAGCTCGACGATGTCGCGGTGAAGGTGGTGGATGGGTGGTTGAGTGCCTACCACCATATCGCAGTGGTCTCATTGCTCAGTCACGATGATGCGGTGTGTGTATGGCCAGACCGCGAAGGCTGTGACTGAGTTGGGCAGTAGCGTGATACACTGCACTACCACGAGGGTTGATCTACTAGCATGTGGTGGCGCGGTAAATGAAGCTCAGTGCTTGGCTGACAGGTATGACTTGACGATCAAAGTGATGAAAAATTAGTTATGATATGTGGCACGATAATACTTTTTGATTTTACATCATTTTTGTAAATCAACAATTGATTGGGCGGTTGCTTGAAGAGGCAAAAGCATTAACTGCAAAGTTCATTTCAGTGGTTGACAGAATCCGATTATTGCAAACATAAGTAAATGTTGGGCGGCCCAATGCGTGATTGTAGGGTGGTCAGTCAAAGATCGGATTTGTGTGTTAGACAGAGGTGTAATTAAATACACCCAACTGGTTGGTTGATTGAATGATGCATGTAAGAATTGTAACAGTTGAGTGTATTGTAAGAAGTCACAAAAGGTGACAGTGAGTCAGTTTTTCATTGTATGCCATATAGCATTGTAATATAGAGAAGGAAGTCTAAGAGAGGTATGCTAACTTTGTATGTAAATTTTTTACTATAATACAAAGTGATTGCTCTTGGTGTGGTGGGTTTTTTCTGGAAAGGGTTTTCCCACATAAATTTGTTGTCTTCTCTGTTTTTATGTTTTATTTTTTTTACTCTGGTTATCCTGTATGTGTGCATCTTAATTGTATGAAGTTTTAAAATTGGTCTTTGCACTTCTCCTCTATGGTTTTAGTGTTAGGAAAGTGTTTTTGCACTATTTCTTTTCCTTTCAAAAAGGGTTGCTTCCTAATCCTCATCCTTTATCTGAACAAGACCATTTTTTTAGGCTTCTCAAAGCCCACTTAATTACTCTTCCTCCTCCTACATAGAATAAGTTTCATACACAAGATAAAACAAAAATTTCTTTCTATGCATACCATTAAGTTCTTGGCCATTCCACTAGTGAATGTAAGGCCTTGAAGGATAAAATACAATAACTTAATTTTGGTGTCATCAATCCTTAATTTATTGATACACCTATCTCTTATTTGCATAGTAGGTGATATCAAGGTTTATCTCTATCCCATTCAATTGATCTAATAATAATATTCTCAAGAGGTTCTTACAACTCCCTTCTATTGTGTTGCTACCCGCTATGTGACATTTATAGTTTTGCTTGCTCATTGTCATTCATGGTGGTACACTATTATGTGCAACCATACTTTATCCATGGTAGCAACACAATAGTCTCTAGTATGGTTAGCCTTGCCTATATCTAGGGCAAGGACAAATTTTTTGGAGGTTTGCATCCCTCTTGATGATTTTCTCTTTACTTCTCTCTTAGCAAAATTGTTAAAATTCTCTCATGTATTGGACACTTGCAGCAGAAAAGACTCCTCTTGCACATGATCTTGTCATGTCTGTCATCTCAAAAGGGGGCCCATAGTTGTTGGTAATACTTTATTGCTTATCGTTTTATCAATATTGTCTATTATCACATATTTTTTATCTCATCTAGCATCTTTTAATCATGATAGGGGTTTTCCTCCATAGCGAGGATGGTTTCTATCATGGATCACTAGCATCTTTCCTCCATAGCGGGTTGGCTCTACCTCCCAATCGGGTAGTGGCTTTCATCCATAGTGAGGTTGGTTCTACTATTTTGTGGTCACCTAGCATAACACAACTTGCTAGCCTGTGATATGCCTTTTTAATCATTATTATTTGCATGACCCCTAGAGACACAGTAAGCTAGTGCCTAAGTCATGTATTCTCTTCAACATTAGTTGCTTCCTTGTCTTTTGGATGCATACCTCCCTTGAAGCAATCAATCCTTACATTCTTCTCTCTATTTAAGAATTCTTCTATGTGTTATTTATTGTTATTTTGGGAATGATGCATCGTACTAAGATGTAACTTCCCACATCGAGGTCTCTTTCAATTTTCTGACTCAAATATTTTTAGATTGTTTTTCATGTACCTTTGTGTATGTGTTATCCATGTTTTTATTTTTAAATATCCATATGTTCACCATGATATAACCTCATGATTTGGTAGCTTTTTATTTTCCAACCTTATTGTCTTGTGCAGATCTTTCTTATCTAATGCATTGTTTTGTAGGTCTTCACCCTAGAGGCATGCTTCCTTGGTTTGAAGAGCTATCTACTTCCTCTACAGTATCTTTTTGGCATCATAGTTTTATTTATTTGTAGTAGCTTTACTTTAGTGTACATATTCATGTAGATTCATAAGCCCACTAAAGTGGAGGCAAAATGAAGTGTCAAAAATTGCATACCCTTGCAATTTCACCTACACTTTTGTATCTATTTTAGTGTCCACCCCCTTAGTATTTATGTAGGCCCATATTAGTCCTTGCATCATCCTTTTTCCCTGTCAATATTCTCAAAACCCCTTTTTAGCAGCTAGCTTCTTCCGTCGGTTTTGCGTTAACCTTGTGTTTTCCTCGTTCTCCACCATATTTAGCATTATTTGTTTGGACACTAGCACCTCGTGCAAACATCCGCACACCATGCTAGTATCCTGTAATGTTTTAATGTTCAAAGGCCACTTAGTGTTTTTCCATTTGTCACCTACCCAGGTTAGTGGAAATGCCTCCATATGATTTGTAATGGCTTGACAACCTCCTTTTCCCTCCTCTTTTATCTTTTCACTTTAAATTCTCTCTCTTGGTCCTTCTCTCTGAAAAAATCTCTCTCAAACAAGATCTCTTTCTCTCAATCTTGCACAACTCTCTACAACAATCTCAAGCTCTCACAACACTCTGTACAACTCTCTTGGCTCTCACATCTCTCTCTTTTTATCTCCCTCTCTTTGGCTTCTACAAGCCTTGCTGGTAATATCTATTTATTTTATGTCTTTGAGAATCTTGGGATTTATCACATCCCTTGTCTATGCATTTATCATCTTTTCTATTTATCTTTTGATCTATCTATCTAGCTAGCTATTGTGGAGGTCGAAACACCAAAGTAGGGACTTGATTGAGGCAAGTCCCCAAGCAGCCCCAACATTTCTCTTTGGTCTTATGTGTGTAGGTATTGAAGATATTTCTTTTTTGGAGGCTTCATCTTTTATTTTCTCATTAGTATTCTCTTCCTTTCCCCTTGTTTTATCTTTTATTTTTCACTAGGTTTAAATCACTTTAATTATTATTATTCTATGTTGTTTTCCTAAATTTTAAGAGTGTCAAATTATTAGAACTGTTAGTGGGTACTTACATATTTTTTGATACATTCTCAATTTTTAGTTCGTACAAGACATCGGTGCACCATAGGGACGTTTGTGTGTCGCGTTGTCATCCTTGGCCAAGAGCTTGCCATATTATCTGAAAGACCTCTATGACTTGCTCTTTCATTTCAAAAACTCTCAATATTTTAATTCTATATAAAATATAAATAAACCCCCTTCATCATTCTATCTTATCACATAAGCAGTGATCTTTGAGGTAGTTGAGGGCTATTTTCCCCTTGAGATCACGTCATCTTTGAATTTCATCCTCTACTCAAAGTAGAAAAATAAAAATTAAAGGATAAGGTAGAATGTCGTTAACTTCTTATATACAAAATTTGGTAGGCCTAACCAAATCATTGTCTTCAATGGCTACTCCTTCATTCATAAAAATTGTAGATATTGATATTACCTTTGGCAAGTAAATTTCACAATATTATAAGAGCCACCAAAACATGGATAGAATAATTGATTATTTTGGATCCAAAATTATTGTGGATGTTTATTTATAAATCATAAAATCCATGATAAGGTAAATTCCATAAAATATCAAGATTCCTAGTGATTTTAGAAATGGTAAAGGTTACTTTAACACTCACCACAACAAAAAATTGATGGAAAGGATCTTATCCTACATAAAAGTTATAAGAAATCTTAGAGGTATCAAATCAAAATTCTAAAGAATAGAAAGGGTGAACTAAAGGAAGCTTGTATATTGGCTTATTGTAATGGACAATATGGGAAGTTGAATAATCATGAGAAAGGGGGAAATATTTTATATAAATATTTGTAAAGTAGTTAGAGATAAGAAATTTTGGATATTTTTAATATTTTTTATGGGAAGAGGGAAATGAGACTTTGAACTCTTTGTCTCGAGACATGATAAATAAAAAATTTAAACCTAGATTTTACATCAGATTTGCATTTCATTACATTTTTCTTATGTCAAATGTAATGATATATTTTCTTGAATGCTTCATTTACAATCTGCAAGTGTAGTTGAATCATTCTCTATTATATACTTTATAAAACTCGTTTCTTGGTGTGGTTTAATCAAACTATATTTTATATTGGCTTGCATTTGCACTTTTATTTTATCATTCATTTATATATTTTGCGAAACCCAAATGAAATCCTATAAAATATATAGTTTGAGGTTAACTTTCAATTTTAGTTTTCAATAAGGTGGTATCACCATCTTGAGGAGAGGTTTTTACCCCAACAACTATTGATGAATTAGCAAGTATTAATTCACTTTCTAAAATCGTGATGAGACCTATATGTATTCCAACTATTTTTTAGTAAGCTCATGGAAATGGGAATCAAAAGGGGATCCAAATTGGCAAGTTTTTCCTTAAAATAAAAAAAAACTTAAACTTTAACGAGTAATTTAATAGTTTTATACTCAAAATTTAAATATTTGATAAAAAAGAATTGTAGTGCTTCGAATATAATTCTTAACTCATAAAGATTTTTTTTAAATGGTTACGAATAAGATTGACAAATGTTCAAAGCATAAAAAAATTGTTATGTTTTTATCACTAAAATATAACGTATCATCTAGTGTATGTCCCTCCCTATCTTTTTAATTTTCTTAAGTATTGTTAAAACCAATTAATGGAGAGATAGTTAAGAATATATGGTATAATTTATATAATTTGTATTGAATTGTGTATTTACAACCTTTTAAAAGTGGATGAACCTTTTAAAACTAATCATTAAGTGTGCATATTACCTAGCATCCAAAAAAAAATTCAAGATACATTTTTCCATTGTGTATTCAATGAAGCATAAATAATCATATATTTTTTCAAATTTAGATAAACAAATTAAAATATGAAAAAACGCAAGAGATATGTGAAGACATCACTAATAAATAAAATTATATACCTTAATTCATTCAAACTATAGAAAAAATTTATAATTATAAGGCTAAGATGTAAATTGATGTTTGGGTCGTGGTTTCATGGAATCTCATTCTAAAATGTGTAAACTTGATGAGAAGGAACTTTTAACAAGCTATTTTTTGTTCAAAACATAAATTTGGGAGCTCTAAGCCCAACCCTCAAGCTTGGATTTCTAAACCTAACAGACATGACTTTCATAATTTGAATTATAATGTGCATGACACGCAAAAATTATAACACAAATATGTTCTACAAAAGGAACACTTTATAAATAACACAAATTTTCCAAAAATGACTAAAAAATTATGTTACAATTAAAAACATAAATTTGGGAGCTCAATATGTAGGTCCAATATTCAAGCTTGGAAAGTTATGTCTAATAGGTAAAATTTTCATAATTTAAATTATAATGTACATAACAAGTGTGCATCACAATGCAAACACATTGTATAATGAACACACATTATAAATAATACAAAAGATGGCCAAATGGCCAAAAAACTCTCTTAGTATTCAAAATAATGCATATGCAATGTTATAATGCATATACATTATGGATTAATCACATGCTTTTAGGAATGTAATCATGTCATGTTTTAAAATGCATGATTGGCCTTATTTTTGTCCCCCATCTCTATGTGCACATTTGTGGGATGTGGGTGGCATTCACCTGTAAAGAGTTCTTGTAGGAAGAGTTTGTCTACATACTTAATTAGGTGATATATAGTAAGGTTACAAATGTCAAGTGGTACAATAACAATAGTGATTTACATATGATAATAATGGTTTTGATAAGATAATAATGTTGCAAGTATTGTGATACATCATATATGTGGTCCACATGTGATGGTGTTGTAATAATGATTGAAATTATTTTGGATGAAAAAACTCACAACTACATATATGATTAGTGTTTATTGAATCATGAAAACTAATGTAGGGGTATTTTCCATAGAACTAGAGTTCATGCAACATAGCCTAATCTAAGCAATATAATATTCTAAAAGATGACACAAGGTACCACAACAATCAAAAGTGATGTTGATTTGGTGTGATCTACCACAAGTGGGGAGATAGTGAAAGCAAATATGCATCCACCCAAGATAATTTCCATATAACCCAAATAGAGAAATATATGCAAACAAGTATTCATAATCCTTATGCAAAAGAATAGACAATGTACCATCAAAGTTGGCACAAGATATACCTTGAAAAAACCTTCAAGATGGAAAACCCAATCCTCCAAAAGAATCCATCACTCATGTATTATTCAACAATAAACATTACAATACATCTTCAAAGTCCTTCATGAACACATTTGAAACATCAATCCCTCTACAAGCACTCCATGTGAACAAGCATGTAAGCACACATCCCATGACATGCTTCAACCCTCACAAATGCTAACAAAAGCTAACCTGTCAAACAACCAACTATCCAACCTTAAACAACTACTCATGTGGTTGATTTTATAGAAACAAGCTCCCACAAAACCACAAAGTGGTATTACATAAAACCATGTGTCTAATACCATGAGCTTATAAAACCATTAACCCCTCATTTAATATTGGGTACTTTATTTAAATTACTTTCCCCAATATTAAATAAATACATTTACAACTTATGTCCCAATGTTACATACAATACATAAAGTGGCCCAAGAATACTAGACCCATGTGATGCATGTACCCCTAGATTTCCAAGGTGCACCACATAATAAATAAATAAATATTACATTATAACATTATGCAAGATGGACAACACCCTTTTTACTAATAGCTAGTAGTGGTGGTTATACCAAAAACATACATTTAACAATGTTAAGGTTGTAACTATGTAATCATAGTTTGTGGCAATGGTCGAATATGTAAGCAACTATTTACATAGAGACATCAGACTTGGTTATTGATAGAATGTGTTGGTGTCATGTATGCTTGAATTGCAATTGCATGACTTAGTATTTCACAGATTGGCTGGATAGTTATATAGTTTGTATTCCCATGATACTTGTATATATGTTTCAAGGTTACTTAATTGTATAAGTTGAAAGGAATAGCATTGAATTATACATTGTTGATGTATAAACATTAGAGTGATTACAAAAGAAGAGCATGTTGTAGATTGAGACTTTGTAAAAGGTTCTAAATACCTTCTTGTATTGAATCATCGTTGATTTTTAATATAACTATGGACGTCTTTTGGTGGTGGGTTTTCTCCTAAAAGAGTTTCCCACATAAATCTTTATATCTTATGTAATCTTGTGGATGCACAGTACTACATTTACCTCTATACATGTTGTTAGATAGATTTTGTAAGTGCTACTAATTGTTAACTAAATACATAGTCTTAAGTTTTCATCATTGCAACCCATCAGCCATCTACAATAGGGGTGTAAATCCCCAACACATACACTTATAGATTTCTTAATTGTTGTTTGACCTACAAGATGAAGTATCATTTTGGATTAGAAAGTGCATACTTCATTGATGTCTAAGATTAAACATGTCCACACAAATTCCAACAAGGTGATATGTGATCCACAATGTTATTCAAAGAAGGTGTGAATATTACAAGCCAAAAAACTACATTACTTATATATTTCGTTGAAAACTAAAAACCATACATTATAAGAAATGTAAATCTACTTAAAAGAGCTAGCCAATCCACACATACCCAAATCAAAACATACATCTATCCATTTAAAAAGTCATCACCTTGAACATTAAGAAAGAACAATTTATATTAACATAAAAATCCATTGTATATTTTGAAACATAAGATTCCATATAAAATGATAAGATGTCCTTCAAAACAAGACAAAAGAAAATATCAAATTCTATTTATTAAAAGAAATCTGATTACCACCCATTTATTTGAAAATCTAATTATATACTCTACTTTGATTTGAATATATATAATAAGAAGACTGGCCTACATATGAGATTGAATAACTCATATATTCATACATAAACCTACTTGAAGATTGAAGAAGATGAACCCCAAAATGCTTCTTCTTTTTTGAATTGCAAGCCGTACAAAAGCATCAATTCTCTCTGGTTATGCCTCCCCCACTAATATGATGCTTAATAAACTCCTTTTAAGTAATTTCATAATTGATCAAGTTGATCAGAGAACAAATGATATAAGACAAAACATGTTTTGGAGTTTGTTTCCCCGGCATGATTAGACAAGCTCCATTAAACAAATGGCTTATACCCCATAATTGGGTCTTTACTTTTTATTCAATAATTAAACAAATATAAACCACTTTAAAGAAAATACCTTATGCAGATCATTGGTTCCTTTATCTTGGTTACTATTAAATTACAAAAGAAAACACTTTAAAAATTCTTATTGATTGGGCTTCCCATACTATAATAAAGCATAACAAAAACAATGAGATAGTAGTGATGCACCTACTATCCCCTCAACTACTACTCAGCCACGGATAATAAGCACAAAAGACCAAAGCATTGGGCATATAAAAGGTTTGATTCCTGAATGGCTGTTGGGGAAACCTCCTGATTATGATCTGTGACCTTTTTTTATTAGTTTGATAGTTTTTGTTATATAGTTAATTCTGTAGATTGTTTTATCATTAATTTAATATGTTTTTGTTATATAGTTAATTTCTGAATTGTTGTTCCAGAAATTTTTTTGATTGTGATCTCATACCTGTTCTTTTTAAACATTCAGATTATGATTCAGTTCTTATTTATTCAATAGTTTTTGTTATATAATTAATCGATAAATAGTTGTTCGAGGAATTTTTTTTATTGTGATTGAGTACCTCTTCATACTAAACATTCCGATTGTGATTCAATTATTCTTCTTACTAGTTTTTGTTATATAGTTAATTGTTGAATAGTTGTCTGAAGAAACTTTTTTATTCTGATTATGATGCAATTCTCCTACTAATTCAATAGTTTCTGTTATACAACTATTTAACTGTAATTTTTTTTAATATGTTTAAAGCTTCGTCTCACCTTAATTTTTCTATATATAATTCTATCTTTTTTTCTCTAAATTATTCATAACTTACTTAAACGACCATAAAAATCAACTAACATAGATTGATTCTAAGCTTGCTTAAAAATGCAAAATAAATTGATTCTAAAGTTGCTTAAACATGCATAAAACTCAATAAAAGGATCAAGATTGCCTGCTAGTTAATATAAACAAAAATATATGCTCAAAAGGTGATTATATGCCAACTTAAGACATTTTTTAAAATATATTCTTAAAGATATGGACGTTCAATTAAAATCCAAAGCCTTGACAGTGTGCAGATAACAATGAAGCATTCGAGTTGAAGATCAACACCATTGCTGTTGCAGAGGTGGTGTTTAAGGCGGCTGTATTTGAGGATATACAGCACATTTATTGGTCTATGTATATGAAAAGGATTTTATATGCTTGATTGCTGCCAAAGCATGTGTATTGTCTATCCAGCATATTGTAAATATTGTTTATTTGAAACTTAAATATATATGGTTTTGTATTTTAATTAATTATTTATTTTTATTGTTAAATGTGTAGTTAGTATGTTGGATAGATATTGTTTGAATTATACAAGAAATCATATGTAATATTTTTAAAAGAGTGTTAGTTGTTTGTGGTGGTTTGAAATTTTAGAGGTCTTTATGTTATAGTTCTTAATAAATAGTAATTAGTATGTTTCTATGTTAATTGTATTTGGTTGGTTGGGGTGTTTGTTTGATAATGCTAAATGTTCATGTGGTGATAAATAACAGTTATGATAGTGTTACATTGTCTTTATGAACAACGTAATGTTGGTGATTGATGTTTGACATCAAATTTGGCACAAGGATTGACCCAATTTTTGCTCTAAGACATACATTTTTTTTTAGTTTTGATTGCTTGCAAAGGATTGTCATGAAGTATAAAATGAAAGATAAACCATTTTTCATGGATAGTAACATTGAAAAAGTGCATGTGATGTTAACTTTGGTCAAGTCGACAAAAAAAATTGGTCAAAGATGTTGAATAGAGAGATGTGGATCCTCTCATTGCATCAAGGCTTCTTGTTGCCACGTTTACCAAGCATTACTCAATCTTCTAACCTCAGATTGTAATGCACAAAGCATTATCAATTGAAGAACTCACATGATCAAGACCATTTATAGCCTCAACAATTGTCAATATCAATCTAGAATTCTTCAAGCTTAATTTGTTTCTTATTGATCCCTTGGTCAAAGATAGTTTGGATGATTCAAAGCATTATTTTGTCTCCAAAATCGGTAATGATTGTCAGTTCATCAATCACACTAGAATTGCATTTTCTCAAAAAAAACATTCCAAATTTGAATTTTAGCCAAACATGTGAAATTTAAACAAGAATGTGTTTTTTTATCATGCTTCTAAGTCGATTTGTTGGCGATGTTGATGGATATTCTTTCTAGTCTTGAATTTTCTTCTTCATGAAACATGTATTCTAAAGATAGCCTCAAATTCAAGTGGGCCCAAATTGTTGTTAGGATTAGGGAGCTAGGTGTGTTATGCACCTTACAACTCCTAGGTCTAGTCTAATTATTTAATATTTTTAATATTGTAAATGATTGTGCCCACATGGAAAAGGGTGCACCACTTGGATAAAAGTTTGAGATTTTATAGTTGATAGTCTCGACTACATGTCATTGAGTGAAGAAGTTACTTAGTGGATCATGTAACTAGCATCTTTGATTGGCTATTAGAGGACCATTTTTTAGAGGTGGGTGTGATTATTAGTTGGGATGCTTGGGAATCATAGTTTATCCCCTTTTTCTTTGGGGGAGAAGTAGTCAAACGAGATTTACTTGATTTTTCACAAGGAGTTAGTTTTGGAGTATGGTGTGCAACTAGATTAAATGTGGACCACTTAAAATTTTCTTTGGCTCATGGTTTCTTGGTTCTCCTTGACCCATATATGCAATACCTTATATAGAGATAGCATGCCCATATTTTTCAAAAGTTATACTATCAAAAATCCTCCACAATTGAGAGTGTTGTTCTCCTAAGAAACTTAGAGCTTGATATTGTATTGTAACCTATAGTTGCTTATTTTATATAAGTCTTGTTTCTTTGGAGGATCAATTTTTCTCATCAATTTTTCTTAGGGCATATTGGTGTATCTTACTTTTACATGTGATTTTTTAATTATTCTTCATATTCTTTCCTCCATTCTTTTACATTTCTTTATTGTTGTAACTATGTCTTGAAATATTGTTAAAATTTGTATAGATTGGATAGCTTTTAACTCTCCTCTCTAGGTTTAAGTAATAATTTTTTGTATATTTATTTTCATTTGGTATCAAATCCAATCCAACTTGTTAGATCTATGCTCGAGGAGTAGGGCCTATTTCATTTTAATCCTTATTTGAATGGAATATTATTATAGTTGATCTTGATTTAAATAAATAGGCATCACAAGAACTTATGAAATGGAGGTGAATAGATTCAATGGAACCAACTTTGAGCTTTGTGGAAAAAATCTCAAGATGGAGAATTTTCTCATGAATATAGATTTATTAATGTAGTAGTTTCAAATCAAAAACCATCTAGAATGAAAGATGAATACTAGATTGCTATCAATTGAAAGGAAAAGAGCCTCATCTAGATAAAGTATGTTGACTTTATTCAATATTGGTTTAAGATGCAAAATTAAAAAACCAATGAGTGTTCCCATCCTTATGGGAACAAAAATTTATTTTGATCAATGTCATAAAATGACACTAGATGATATAGAGAAAATGAGTAATGTCCCCTATGTGAGTAGAGTAGGTATTTTTATATATGGTGTGGTCTATATCGTACCAAAAATTGCCCAATTATTGGGGGTCCTAAGTGGTTATATTTCCAATTCAGGACTTGGAGAAATGGATTATGGTGAATCTTTCAAAAACATCAAAATGATCACATCAAGAAAAATGTAACAAAACACACTTTGTAAGTCCTATCATTCCAATACAAAATCTCTAATATATTTAATCCTTATGATTTACTTGTTCTTGGATACTTCATTTATCCTCAAGTGAAGCAATGAGAACATGGACACACCCATGGTACACTTCTATGAAAATTTAGAATTTTCCATCAAGAGCACCATACATTTGCATGCCATGACTACATCTTTTGTACAAAATGTGTTAGACACTTTAATAATAGTATATACATTTGTACAATAGGCACATTATTGATACAATCACAATGATGTGAATGATTCCATAATATCATGGATGTCATCATGTCTTTTGTACACAATCATAAAAAAATTCCCCTTATTTCTTAATAAAATCTAACAAATTTATAAAAATAAAATATTAGCATGTAATTATGTTATTTTTCCCTAGCTATAACTCAGGCTCGAACCCACCCCTCTCTAAACACCAAATAATATTATCAATTTTGTATTTTCTCTATCTCTCAAGGCTCAAATTACACAAAAAAAGGTTTAAATGAAATGAAATTTTAATTTTTTCCTAATTTAGTTTTATACCCATTTATTTTATTTTTATTTTCCCTCACTCTATTAAAACTAAAATTTAATTTTAAATTTATATTGGACCCCCTCTCGTTTTCTATGTTGGGACCCCTTTTTTCTCTTCTTTTTCACATAACAATACTTTCTCCTTCCCTTTCTAACTTGCCAATTTTTCCTCACATGTTTTTTCTAAAATGATTGTCTTTTTACATACTTGACACCTTATATTTTTCTACATTTTTTTATTCTCCTTCTTGTCATGTTGGAGCACTTGAATAGGGGTAAGATCCCTTTTCCACCCTTTGTATTGCCTTCCAACTTATTGATCCTCTTCCTTCTTGCTACTTAAGTGATTAGGTATTATTTTTAGACTCAATCCAACATATTATCTTTATCATTACACTTTTTTATCTCCCTTATCTCACATTGAATCCCCTGTTCTTTGTATTCAATATGATGATCTAGGTATACAATCCTATAATAACAAGTATTGTTATCATCACTATACAATGGTTAGAGTGGTCCTTCATGGATCCTACACCACACACCCTAGTTAATTTAATTTCATGACCTATATTGTGCACCACACAATGGTTAGAATGGCATTTTTATGGGTCCTATACCATGCAAATAATTAAATTATTTTCATTACAAATCCTACACTTCAATATCATTTCTAGTCAAAATAGACTTTGATGTATCCTACACCAATCACTGAATAATTCTCAGTGTCATGGAAAACAACTCAAACAACTCCATTATTGATAAATATAGCATGAAATTGTTTAGACTTCCTAATCCCACTTCCTTCTTCTCAACATCATGGAGGAAGCCAAAATTATTTCAAATCCATGAGCTCTCTTTATCTTATTGGTAGTTTAAGATAACATTTTAACATGTGTGAAATCAATTGTAGAAGAATCTTATTGTTCTTTTGAATTTATATTTTTGTATATTTTTTTACAAAAATGGGGATGACGTTCAAGAAAAGAGAGTCAAACAACATCCAACAAAAGTCTCTAGTATCTAGGTTTTATCTTGTTGTTAATTATATCATTTTTTTTACTTTAGTGTACGTGTTTTTTGTAGCTTATGTGTACACTAAAGTTGGGGGGTGTAGAGATAAAAATTACATAATTGATACTTTTCTAGTTTACTTTTTATTTGGTTTAGTGTGTGTTTCATTAAATTGAATTTATTCATTTTTGGAGACTCATACCACATGCCCACATCTAAACACGTGTCACTTTTATACTATTATGTCCCCAACTCTTGAATACTTATTTATACCAAATGTAAGTATGTGTGGTAATGTCCTCCTAAAAAACGCATGTGCTAACATCCCTTATTTTGGCTCTCAAAATTATAGGCCTTGTCCTCTATCAACATTTCTCAAGCTAAATAAAGGCTCAAATAAGATATCTCAAACAAAGGAGATAGCACATCAACAAGGAGATGATATTTTTGGACCAATGCATAGGATTAGGGAAAATTATCTTCTTCCTTAAGGTCTATAGAATCTATTAGGGTATCCCCTTGATTTTTTAACATAGAACAACAATTGGATCAAGTATTTCATTGGCGTGCTCTATTGGTGGTAAAGGACAAGTTTACTAAACCTCCTTAATATAAAATAGAAGCAAACATGTAAGTGCACCCAAAAGTATAACAAGTTTTAATGACCAAAGATGAATCCCCTTAAACCACATAGACACTTACATCTTTCAATCTCATCATCATAGCCCTCTAAATATCTATTTGACACAAGCTCACAAACATGTATATTTATAAAGTAAGGGGATGAAAGAATGAGAAAGAATCCTATATGTACAAACATCTAAACATCTCATTCAACTATAAATCTATTAAGATGTGGAAAAAATAACCACACCAGTGTATGTGTGCAAGTAGGTTACAAAACTAAAATATAATATAAAAGAAGGAAATATTTATGAAAATGAATGATTGAATCCTAAGATAGTTGACCGATGCCTAGTCCAATTGGTAGCATAGTCACCACATGTAAGATAGAAGGTGATCATATATTCTATAGTAAAATTATAAACAAAAAGGAAACATTGCATATAATATCTACTTATTAGTCCAAATAAAATCATCAATATCCCACATGTAATAAAGAGAGACCAATATAATTAGGATTTTAATGCATTATAAAATTAATCAACTCCTCATTACATAAAGATAGCAAATATGGAAAGAGAGAATCCATAACTAGGTTTGAATATTCCCTTTAGATATTATAGCTTGTTATGGATACATGTGATCATAAAACTACCTAGTCTAACTACATATTCCTATAGATCATACAAACATTATATTTCCCTTACAATTCTCTACTACACTTCATTTGATACCCTATAATACACTTTCAATATCAAGATAGGGAATTAGCTCAAAAACTAACCCTTATTATATTTTACATTCTTATATTTAAAACATTTCAATTAAATACATTTTTACAAGCCATCAAAGGTCACAAGATTCATCTACCAAACAAGGAAATCAATGCACTTACACCTCCTCTTGTAAATAAATTATCCTCAAATCTAGTGCTCAATAACCTAGAGTGGCCAGAATTCCCTTCCTATATTCATAATGTAGCCTTGAACCTACTCTTAGACTTTTGATAGGTAAGATTTCACTTGTGGTGTGGATGCACCCATACCCACTTTCAATTCTTCACATGACCTTTCTTGTGGATCTATACCTTTGATGGGCTCAATATAATTTTATTAGTATTTTTATTGAGTGTACATGTATATCATATTTAATTTTAATCATTAGTGACATCCTTAGAGTAGAAAGGTAGATAAGAGAAACAATGGATATGAGTGTTGGGATCCATAAAAAATAATTCCTTGAATAGTGCATAGAGGTAGACAATGCCTTGTATGCCTGAAGTTGGGTATCTAGAGAAACACATTCCATGATGCCAAAAGGGATTGAGGCTTGGGAATTGGGGCTTTTGGATGCCCCATAATAAATTTCACTTGGGGGGTGAGGTCATTAATAATCCTAAAAATCTAAGTGAAGTGACACGACGAGGAATGGGCATTAGGAGGAATGGGATTCAGAAAAGTGTCATACCTGATACCATTATGGAAGAAGGAACATGGTAAGAGGATCTTTGATTTTATACAAGAGGAAAGTAGGATGGGGAGTAAAGATCAATTTTTAGGTTTACCAAGTACAATATGCACTTTTGTGAAGAGGGGAGTAAAAAGTTGGAAAACCCATAAAGGAAGGAATTAATTGAGGATTAGAGAAAATGGATGCTCAATACTAAAAATAGAGGGAGCAGGATCAAGGATCAGAAAAATTTGCTGTCAAAAATATGAAGGGGAATAGGAAAGGGAACAAGATGATGCATGATCTTTAAGCATGATGGTAGGAGGAAAATTGA
Organism: Sequoiadendron giganteum; assembly: GCA_007115665.2. NCBI lineage: Eukaryota > Viridiplantae > Streptophyta > Pinopsida > Cupressales > Cupressaceae > Sequoiadendron > Sequoiadendron giganteum. The sequence goes on from CM021107.1 coordinate 632,010,441, forward strand.
AAGCTCGGGCCTAAAGGCAAAGGAAGTGAGAAAGAATTAAGGCTTAGAAAAATTTAAAAATTTAGAATTTGAAAGGAAGTATGCAACTTCACAAAGGATGAAGGAAGGGAAACCATGCAAGGATGTGAGAAAGTGGGGGGAAGCCAAGAAATGAAGAAAGTCCAAAAGTGTGATGGAACTCCTCATTTCTATAATAGGAAGCAATGTGTAGGGAAATAGAATTTGCAAGATTAAGGGGGGAGTCTATACATCCCAATTGGATCCACAATTTTGCAAAGTGGAGAAGGGAAGCAAGGATGCAGGAAATAGGTGAAATGAAAAGAAATCCAAACGTTTGTAGAAAGTAGATGCAAACCTCAAAATGACAAAAAATGAACACATACACCCTAAGCACTTAGAAATTTATGCACTTTAAGATAGTTAGGCACATGAAAAGGATGTAAGGGAGTTAAAGCACAATATTAGGAATGAGTTTGATCAAGGGGACGTTAGAGGAATTCTTTGATTAAATTTCAATAATGAGCTAAGTTAGGCCAAAGCACTAAAGGGGGCATTAAAGTTATAACATTTTATATTTTTACGGTATGCAAGACATAAATAATGTCTTCTATTCAAATTCTTCTTTTCTTGATTAAACTATCTCCCTCCCATGTGGCTCTAACCCTATTCCCAACTATAATGACTAAAAATGGGTGAGAAGTATTTAAATAAGTAGAAATTAAAAGAAATAAATATTAATGAAGGAACACGAGTAGAATTCTTAGCACAAACCTCTTAGGAATCCATAACCACATTAGACCTATAAATCCACTATTAAAGCCACCTTGGAAACTCCTTTGTTGCACATGTCGGCATCTCTCTCAAGCAACTAGAGCTCAAACACCCAAAAATGGACAAGTCTTGAATTATTTACTTAGCCTTGGGATTTGACCAAGGTAAATCCCCAAACTAAATCTTGAGCACCATTTTCTTATAGAATAAATTACAAACTCAGCTCAAGATTTTGTGGAAGGCTCAATAGACAAACATTGCCATGCTCTTGAATATAGAAACACATACAAAAGACACTACAATGCATAAATAAACACTACCAACAATGATATTTTTAGCAATGTATTTCAATTGTCCAAAATCTCCTCTTATTGTTTTCTCAACCATCAACTACCTTTAAGAAATATCTCATAGGTCAATGAGTTTGACTTGTGAAACTACATGACTGAATCCTAATAACAATATAACACTTGAAATTATCATGATGAATTCAAATATTTGGGTGTTGGGTGTTGGATGGGGGGTCCACTTGATTATCTTTCGGGTCTGGTGGATGAGCGTTAACGCTAAGATGACCGACAGGTGGAGGGATCCTTACTGTTCGACTCATTATGTGTTTAGAGATCTTCAGGTGTTGGGTGTTGTTTGGGGGACCCACTTGTTTGTCCTTTGGGCCTGGTGGACGAGCTCTATTACTGAGGTGGCTGATAGGTGGCAAGGTTTTTTTTAATTTGAGGCTTGTAATATGAATAAAAAAGGCAGCTTTATGAAGGGATTTAGAAAGTACGTGACATTGATGAATTTGAGAGGTAGTATCGTGTGATCTCTCCTCTTTGGGATTGTGCGATATCTTGTTTTAACCCATCATAGCCTTTGTATGACTGTGAGTTTAAATTCTGATTTGACCCCTCATTATGAAGGAATGCTTCCTTCTAGCACCTTTGTGCTTGCTAGTTTAGCGTGGGTCTCATATCACACCCATAGGAATGTTTCTATTTTTAGCCATATGGCTAACTTGTCTTATTTTTCGCATCCTTACTCCAAGGCTAAGGAGCCCTGCATGCCCTCCAATTCCTGTTTCGTTGGCCGCAATCTTCTCATGATCCACTTTTACTTTGTTGTCAAGTCACCCTGTGGTGATTTTCCCTTTCGCGCGTGTGACCTGTGCGCTAGTGTCATTACCCATCGCTACATTTCTCGCCTTAATGACCTTGTGATGAATATTTGTTGCCCTGCTAGCTTTTATAATTTGTGTCTTCTGCAAACTCTTTGGTTTTCTGTGCAGGTGAATAGAATGGGTGGCGACCACGTTCGGACTGAGTCGGACAACTGTGATGAATTTTGGAAGAATCTGTTAGTCTAGCACATCTGTGTTGAAGGTGGCAATGCCCCTCTAATGGAGATTTTGGTTGGCCATGACCCTATTTTGTCTAGCCAATTTTCTAATTCGTGGAAGGACCGAAGGGTCACGATAGGCGGTATTTCTTTTGAAGTTAGTGAAGAAGTCATCGCGCAAGCCACTAGAATGTTGTGTACCGAGAAAAAATACCCTAGGCACACTAAGAAGTGGGACAATGAAAGCTTGAAAGCTTTCTTCATGGGGAACGAGGAACTAGTGTGGAACCAGTCAGGTTTTGAGCGAGAAGCTCTTCCGGAGCCTTGGGACTAGGTGTGCTTAGCGTTGATGAAATATGTCACCTTGGAAGGTAGGTTCAAAACCTATTTCTTCTATCATTTTCCCCTATTAAAGCATTTAAGACATAATATGTTGCTTAGCTTTCCCTTCTTTTTGCTTATGGACCTGGAAAATTCGGTCAAGAAATGCAAAGAGCTAGCCAGCCTTAACCCCAATGACCTCCCGCCTCTTCCGCTCCATCAAGGGCTTATCCTGAGACTTTACCACTTCCACCTAGCCCTTTGTCCTCCCAAAGCCATCTCAGTTGCGCACATTGATGAAATCGAACCCCTGACTATTGTGGACATTTTTTCGGCTAAGTCTAAAAGCCCTCCCCAAAAATCCAATCTAGGTACTGCAAGAAACTCCAAAGCCAAACCGACTACCAAAAAACTAAAGGGAGGGTCCGGTAATGCACATGCTAGTGTTGTTGCCAACCTCTGTGATTTGAAGTCCACCCCGACAAAGTCTGTCTACAGGGCCAACACTGCCAAAAAAGGAAAGGATGGTAAGAGAGGTATGTCGGAGCTGAGTGGCAGAGAGGGGAAGGGAAAAATAATAATTGGAAAAGACTCGAAAGGTGATACTATTGTGGAAACCACAGTAATGACTGGTGGGGAGAACACCAGAAGGAGATCCGAGAGGCTGGCAAAAAACAATAAAAAGAGACTGGTTATTGAGGATTCAGAGGAGGAGTGGTTTGACAACAAAGAGTATAAGGATGAGGAAACTGAGGAAGAGGAGGACGAGAATGTGGAGGGGCCCCAATTTACCCTGGAAGACAGCAAGCTACGAAAAGAAACCTCGGCCTCTCATTCTTCACATCCCCCAATCAATGAGCCTAAAGAGATCCTGGGGACTATGGATGTTGGGGAGGAGCCCTGCGCCTTGGAGAAGAAAATGGACAAGCTCAACAATCGGCCTTGTGGGTTGACCCGCTTTACAATGAAGTTGGGCCACTTCGTCACTACCACCCTGTCCACTCTTATTAAGGAGGAGTTGGAGGGTAATAATGGCCAGGAGAACAAAGACCAAGTTGGTGATGATGTCGTGGACCTCCTATTTAAAAACTGGGATAATGCCAGTTAGTTGTTGCCAGTGCGGGTGTTTTGTTTTTTGGCTGCCTTTCCGTGGTTTTTGTAATATCAAAGTGTTGTCTCTGTTACTTTTTGCTTCTATGTTAGATTTTTAGACTTGTTCCTTTTTACCCTTGTGGCTCCTTGTGAAGGGTCCAGCGCCCTGTAAATGTTGCTTAACTTTTCAAAAACAATATCACACTACCTTTAAACATTTAATCATACATAATACATACCACATCTCTCCCTACTCTCTCTCATTTTTAAAACTTAACATAAACTATATATCTTATAATTCTAACTCCTTTTATTTATCTAAAATAAAATTTAAACCAAAATAAAACTTTATTTACTATTTCACATTGCATTTTATATAACTAAGCACAATATAATTAGAACCAAACCCTAAAACATGTTATAATCAAAAGCAAACCCTTACACTTAGTGTATTTAATTACATGAACATAGCTTCATCCTTAATGAACAAGTTGCACATGTGAAGGCAACATCCCCATCAAGCTAACTTCTAAGGATCTTGAAGGCAAAATGTTTTTCTTTAAGTGCCTTTCGCTTATCTATCTCCTTAAGAATTACAAGATTCTCACACGAAGCTTCTCGAAGGGGACCTTCCATTCCTAATCCAATTGAATATCTTTCCCTGAACATAATGAGCTACTTTAAAAGTGGTTTCAATATTGATCAACTTGCTAAGATATTAAATTTCCCATATGATTTGACATAGTTTGCTAAGAAAAGATATAATAATACATAAACATGTTTTGCAACTTATCTATCCAACATGATTAGACAAATTTCATTAAAAAACTTACCCAAATAGTTATTGGGTATAGAGTTTTTAGTCCTTCTACTCCACTCTTACCAAGGGAAAAAAAGACAATTCTAGTAGCTTGCTTAAAAACAAAACATTGACTTGACTAAATCTACTAAAACAATCATGACTAAGAAGATAAAAGAGATGCTTAGTGATCCTCCACATAGTCTATCTAGTGATGCACTTAAAGTCAATCATGTATCTCCACTAAGGACAAGGCAATAATTCTAATGGCTTGATTCTAAGCTACTTAAAGCATGCATTAAAACATCCCCAAAAGATTTATATGGGCATATTTCCCTTACAATAAAAAACCCAAAAGTTTGATTGGATTTTGGTATAAAAACAATACCAAAAGGTGGCTTCCATGCTACTTAAAACAAGCACTAAAAAATATTCCAAAAGATAAGGTTGTCTCATTTAAATTGTATTCTTTGACCATAGACTAGAAATTTCATGATTTTTAATATGGGTTTGTGTCGGTATAAGAAAAACCACTATACCTACTCAAGGATGCTTTTTGGACAAGTATGTTCATTAGGAGATTTAAACAACACTTTTTAATGTCTTGTGGAATAAGTATTTTGATTAGGAAACATAAAGAATTCATAATAATTTCTTTCTGAAATTAAATAGAAACCATGAAGAAAACACTTTACATTCCTTCTCAATATTGAAATCAATATTCATTTTAAAAACTTGTAAATTATAATATGTGGAATGACATGAGTTCAAATCCTACAAACTACTTGTTTGGTGTGTGGTTTACTATTAAAAAATTACTTAAAAGCCGCGTGCTTTTGTAGGTTTGGAGCTTTCCATCCAACCAATGAAATTAGGGACAAGTTCTCAATGTGACATATCTTTTATAAATAAAATAATTATAAGATTTTAATTAGTAGTAGATATTTATAAATATTCTAGCTTAACTAAATAATATTGTAGCAATTTTAATAAGTAATAGATATTTATGGGTATTCTAACTTATCTAAATAATATTGTAGTAATTTTGATTGTAATAGATATTTACAGATATTCTAACTTATCCAGAAAATAATATTGTAGTAATTTTTTAGTGAGGTTAATTTTGTATTTTAAGAGAAAGTATATTTTTAGTCTTTTATTTCTTTTGAATACATTTTAATATTTTAGTTTAATGTATTTTTAATAAAAGTTGGTATATAATATGTAATTTATATGATTTTGAGTTATTGTTTTGCAATGGTTTGGTCTCAAGTTTTGTATATCTTTTTAATCTTGGTTCAAATAGTAAATCTTTTTTTATATTGGTTCAAATAGTAAGTATGGTTTTGATCTTGAAATCTTCAAAACTTAATTTAATTATGGTAGAAACCAACTAAACTTAATTTTTCATGTGATATGATCTTGTTGCATTACTAACTAATATGTAGGACACCAATTCATTTGGGAATTGGATCAAAACTAACTACAAAACTCAAGTACATAACCAAAAAAAATCCAATACAAACCATGAGAATGGAAGTCAATAGATACAAGTTCAACAAAATGTAATAAAAGCAATATGTCTCACTATAAAATCTAATCCTAAAGCTATATAGAAGAGATACCCATCTAGGCTAGTTTGGTTCCTTGTGGAGGAGGTATTACTCAATAAAAAAATATGTATATAATTAAAAAGGATAGGTCAAAGCACACTTAGGAAGAAAGTTGCACGTAGAAAGAGTCTACCATAATTTGATTCATGTTAGGTATCATTGGGGTTGGTTTGAATCCTTATTTTGACGAAATATAAAATATTGAGCCTAACCTAGTTCAATGTTGGGTGAGTGTCGTTATTTCTTGATTCTATATTTAGGCAACTTTGACAAAAATGATTTTAATGTCATAACATTAAAGTTGGATGTGATACGTTCCCACAATTGGGTATTGGATTTGATCCTTAACTTACATTGAAATAAATTCTACCTAATCCATTATAGTCTAATCAGTATTGAATACGGTTATAATTAAATTTTATTCCAAGTAACTTTGACAAATAGATTCTCTTCTCACATGACAAGTAACTTTCACAAAATAGATTTGATTAATTTTATCTCAATTGATTTTAACAAAATAAATTCTCTCTTGTAACATCAAAAATAAAATATAATTAGATGTGGCATTTCTAATTTATCTAAATAAGTATTTCTATCAATAATTTTTTTATGCAACAAATACTCATTTATGTCAATATAACATAAAGCATTACTTTAACAAAATAGATTCTGATTAATTTTATCTTAATTGATTTTGACAAAATAAATTCTCTCTTATACATCAAAAATAAAATATAATTAAATATGACATTTCTAATTTATCTAAATAATATATTTCTATCTAATATTTTTTATGCAACAAATACCCATTTACATCAATATAACATAAAGCATTCTAAATCAAAACTGAATATATTAAAAATAGATAAAGAATTTTAATTTTTTTAAAGCCTAAATTATTCTACTAGAATTCTTAACTCCAAATTAACTCCACCCACTTTTTAAAAAAAAAAAAAATGAATTCTATATTTCTTTTCTAAAATCATTTAAAAAGAATATTGTAATTAAAAAAAAAATTAATGTTTGAGAACAGTAAAGGCGTGAATGGGGCAGGTGTACCTATCATCATTCACATGCATCATATGTTAAAGAAAACTCTGTGTGCATTAAAAGCATGGGCATCACATAGCCGACACAAAGAACAATGGGACCCACATGTGCACTCAGAGTTAACTGCAGTACGGACTGATTTTAACTATTTCACTGCTAGTATGTTTATTCCTTTTAACCTTCCCGTCGCATCAATACTAGTACACCGACAGCTGTCAATCCCCGGGACACCACGAGTATGTGCTTTACAGGCTTTGGATCAGTTATTTCCCCTGACGGCGCGACCCGGTAATTTCTCCGCAATAAGCGACAAAATCTATGGCGCCGTGGGACCCACTTCTGAACTCGGGTTAGCCCACCGACTTTGAGTTGATTGGAATATTCTTTTACAGTCTATTGACTAAAGTCAAGATTTAGTCCGTCAGTTGCCGGATTCTCACTGAAAGACCGGTCGGCAAACGTGGCCAATGCGTCTACGTCATCATGTTCCAAACGTGAATAGCGTTTTGGAGAGGTTGACTGGGAGTTTGTTGTGCTCTTGTGATAGGAAAGTTCGTCATGGGGTCAATTTAAGGAATTGGAAAATATTTTAGTTCATAATGTTTGGGATTTATATGGGTAAAAAAATTGTTTCTATTTTATCTATGAAGAGGTAGGTGAAGGGGTGGAGGGCTTAGTTTAATTGGTTAAAGCGGTCACAAGGTCTAGTCTCTCCTCCATCACCGTGGTATTGGAGGGTGTGTCGCGTCAGTGTTATCTGTCACATGAAAAAAGTTTACCATACGCATTGCAGTTTATAGGGGGGCTACCTGATTACTATAATCTAAAAAAAAAGAGAAAGGGGAAGGGGAAGGGGAAGGATAGTTATTAGGTTAGGGTTTTGTGGAGGGGTCATTGGGCTACCCGATTACTTCAATCTAAAAAAAAAGAGGAAGGGGAAGGGGAAGGGGAAGGATAGTTATTAGGTTAGGGTTTTGTGGAGGGTTCATTGGATTGTAGAGAAGTAGGTAATGGTAAAAAATTAGTCAAGATTTGTTTAGAAGTTAGCAATTGCAAAAGATTTTTGGATTCGATTGTGTTAAGTTTTTGCATCAATGGTTCGAATCACACTCCATTATCTATCATCGGAATGAGTGTGATTCGAAATGTTGATGCAAAAAATTAACACACAATCAAATCCAAAAATCTTTTGCAATTAACAATATAGATTGTGGAAACTTATTATCTTTGATAGAAGTTAGTAATTCAATGATTTGTTTAAAAATTGTAATTATAATTTAATATTATAAGAATTAAAATTCTAGGTTTTTTGGAAGTATCATTGGATTGTATGGAAGTAGGTAATGGTAAAAAATTTAGTCGAAATTTGTTTAAAAGATAGTAGTTTGATGATTTGTTTAAAATTTATAATTATAACTTAATATTTAAATATAAGAATTTAAAAAAATAGGTTTTGTGGAGGTGTCATTGGATTGTATAGAAGTATTAATGGTTAAAAAATAGTCGAAATTTGTTTAGAAGTTAGTAGCTCAAATTAAAAATTGAGAATTAAAATGTAGAGATTTTTTACTTTCAATATAAGATTCTAATTTATATTGTAGTAGTTTTTATTGTCTAGTCATGTGTTGTATCACTTCATCATTATAGGTCATGTATGAGACTCCTTCCTTGGGATGGGATGGGGATGAGAGATTCTTCTTTCATTTCAAGAATATGATGGGGGAATGTGAAAATTTGTTGTCAAATTTTTTGAGAGAACAACTTAGTTTTAATGATTTTGAGGTCTGGATAAAGAAATGGGAGGATCTATTTTATTGATGAATTGTTTTTGGATTTGATTATGTCAAAAGTTTTTGCATCAATGTTTTGGATCACACTCTATGATCCATCATTAGGATGAAGAAGAGAGCTCAAGGAGGAAAATTTTCCTCCTTGAGTTCTCTTCATTTTTCTCCTTGAGGTCTCTTCTTCATCTTGATGATGGATCATGGAGTGTGATCCAAAACGTTGATGCAAAAATCTTTTGACACAATCAAATTATCTAAAAACAATTCAGCAATAATCTTTATGGATTATGGAAATTTGTTATCATTGAAGGATTTATTTTGTCAAATTCATTTGGAGATCAATCAAATGCTAACCATGTCCAACATGAATTATTTGGATTTGAAGTTGGATGGGAGAATGCAAAAACTATTTTGACTTTGACATTAGAATGGGGACATAGAAGAACTAATTTTGTTAAAATTACTTAAAAATTAAACATGATCCTAACAACATTTAGCATAAGTTAAACCATGAAAAACTTTGTGAATGAAAAAATAAAATAAAATTTAAAATTCAAAAATATCAATAAACAGAACTATGAATATAGCTTACTAATATATTGGCTCTAATAATGAAATATTTAATTTTAATAAAAGCTCACCAAAAATCCTCTATTTATTCTAATAATAAAATTTGAGGAAATTTAGAATTCAACAATGTTGATAAACATAATAATGAGTGTGAATTACTAATACTTTTATTTTAATGGTGAAATTATGGCTTTAGCTGAAAACTAACCAACAATCTTTTGTTATATTGATGATTTTTTCCTTATAAATAACATCTATAGACCAAAAGAAAATTAATTTTGTATTAAATTGGTGATTTCAATGACAATGGAAATAAATTTAAAGCACCTCTAAATTAAAATGTTAAAATTTGCAATGATACCTTCCCTATAGATCAACATGATGAATATAATTAGGTGGAAGTAGATGGTGATGATTCTTCAAGTACTAGCGATAATGATTATATTATTTTATTGAAAGGCTCGAGACTACATGCACTATACCTAACATCAATGTTTAAAAGGAAGGCATCAAACATGACAGGGATCAAGGAGAAATATACATATAAGTGAGCATCAATGGAACATATGTGGTTATATGATGATTAGCCCCAATGCTCCAATGAATAGTATATTAGAAACCAGGGTACTTTAAGAGAATTAATATGACTCAAAAATTATAAAGTATACACCATTAGTTATGTATTCTTGTGGCAGCTCTTGAATTGATAACAAAGAACCATCTACCAAAGAATCTCAAAGTGAAGTTCATAAAACACAAGGGATAATATCTTGGGATACTTGTCCAAAGATTAAAAATCAAAATTGTCACCTTTGTAGTTCATAGAGATATGTTTCACAAGAATCCACCAACACCATCACTACATTTGCATCATGGCATAATAGAGGACACCATTACTACATGTGCATCATGACATAATAGAGGATAGTTCCATGTTTAAAAATATGGGATAAATAATTCATATGACATATTTCATGGCCCTATTGAGGCTGGACCTATTATTACCTAGATTTAGTGATATTATCAATTAACCCCTTTCCTATCTTTATCACTTAATATTTATTGTGCATTATATAATATTATGTTTGCATATGTTATGTTCATGCTATTTCACTACTTTCATTTGATCTATCCATTTGAGGGACAATGTATTATATCTTTTTGTAGCTTTTATATACTCATAATTTATCTTGTTGGGGGTAAATTGCACACATCTTTCACACAAGTTCAAATACACCAATTCATTGTATATTTAAGTATACTCAAAGTATGCACTCTTTTCTTAATTTATCATGTCCACTTATCAATCACATGTTGCAAATTTCATTTCATCTTTATTTACCTTTCCTTTCTAATTTTTGCACACTCCTTTGTAGCACAAATAATTTGATAAGAGAATATTATTACTAATTATATGTTTAGTTATGCACAACAATTCATAAGTTGGTTCTTTTCATTTGAAGGTGTGATAAGCTCAAAACACTCTACATATCAAGGAAAGGGAACATGCATGTGTTTGTTCCAAATGGCTTAGAATCTAGAATCCCAAAATTATATCCTTCTATGACGATTTATTTTTTTTATTTTTACTTTGGTAAGCCTACTTAAGTATATATTTGTACACACAAATTTGGGGGAAAATGTAAGGATAAATGTGAATATGCTATATTTTACTATTTTGTTTTATCCCATTATGTGTATATACCATAAATGTATGGTCTTAGCTCTCAAATTGATCATTTGGCTCACTAATTAACCTTAACCCTAAACCTATCACTTATATTTTATTTATCCATCACCATAAGATTAGGGTTTTACATCCCTTGACTAGGCCATTCCCACCACACTTACAATGTAGCCTTGCTAATTTAATTTTCAAATCTCTTTCTTCCTATGTTGACTTTACTAGAATGTGACCCTTATATCATTAACCCACACACCTAAATATCTCAATTTTTGTGTATGTGAATTATATTTTTGATTATAGGTAAAAACAGGTTTTGAAGGGACCCTGAAACCCTTTACAAGATAAACCGCTGCTTCAACAAATAATCAAAAACAGAACAAGCAGCCAAAAACCAGCACGCAACCAACTAGAAAAAGGCAAAGTAAACATAACACTAATAGAGATTCTTGAGAATGTATGTCGCTTCTAGGTCACTATCAATGATTTTCTTATGGACATTCATGATTTCCACCACCTCTTCAACAGGAATACCAACATTAGCTTTTGATTTGATCTTATTACAGGTTCTAGCATAAGGCCCCATCTCACTCGCCATCTTCTGTTGAGCACCAACACCAACCACCATATCTTTCATACCAGAATTATCCCCCAACCACTTCTTGGCTTTCTTATTCAGCAAACACAAACCCTCGACTTCATTGCACATAGCATGTTTACTAACCTCAAGAACCTTCTCCAATTTTTTATTGACCCGCTCCAAACTTCCTTCGAGGGCAACAATATTTTGCTCATAGGAATTTTTCAATCATCTCGTCAACAACCATTTTAAGAGTGTCAAATAACTGATTAACCTCAAGTTGAACCTTACTAACTTGAGCCTACGCATTAGGGCCCTTAGATGAAGAGGGCTCATCAACATTATTATTCATAGCTCTAACCCAAACATTGGTGGATGTCATCTTGTGGGAGACCCATTTGAAAAGCTTGAACAGGGTTAAGGAACCTTCTTTCGCCAAACCAATATAATTAGGCATAATTTCCCTCCTGAAGTTGAAACCATCCTTGTCCACCACATAATCCTCTTGGGACTCACTGTTGGTAGTATCATTGTCCATGGTCTCCTTCCCTTTTTTATTAGAAACAACATCCCCTTTAGCCAAGTCCTACTCCAACATCTGATCCTCAACACCCTTCAAATTGTCATCATGCTCCTGCGCCTCTTACCTCCCCAAATTCATAGGAAAATTTCTCATCTTCGGCCCCTCTTTTTTCTGCAACTTAGAAATAGGGGAAACCCCCAGCTGACCCAGGTTACCTATATCCTCCTTGCTCGAATTTCCCATAGCATCCCCTTTCAACTTCTTACCACCCAACTCCTTCACAAGTTTAGACTTTTGGCAAGAACGGTCCACCTCTTCCTTGTCTCTCATTTTGTACTCTTCAATCCTATACGAAATAGGGGGTTTATTCTTTTTTCTTTTCCTACCCTCAGAAATGGTGAGAGATTCTGAGTCAACATCCAAGGACACTTTTGACCCAGTGCATAATCTTTGTCATCATAATCATCCTTCGACCCCGTCACATATTCAAGATCCTTCTTCTTCTTCCCAGTAATAGAAATTTTGGGTTGAACAAGGATAGTAAAGAACTTAACATACTCAAAGATCAACATAATTAAACCTTAATGAAGGATTGGATTTTTGGGGTTGTGTTTGTGATCTCTTATACCGTTTTCCAAAGAAACCAATAAATAGAAAGGGAAATACACCTTCTTCTTGTGCCTAAAATGATTAAGCAAAATAAAGTGATGCCCAGAGAGAATAGAGAAGCGGCCATCGAGAGCAAAATACCTCATTATTTCCTTTGAAACATCTCTCCAAATTGCCTTGATTGAAGTCTGATAATAGCCTCCACATTTAGCCCTTTCCATCTTCTGCATCTCATCATCTTTGAAGAAAGCATCCATGGCCGCACCAGATTCATATCTAGGAATTATGTTTAAGGACATAATCCTTGATAATTTAGGAAATTCATGATCAATATTTAGGACAAAGCATGATCATGTAGTCATAATTATATTGGTCTAAATATCAATTTTTAGATCAAACATAATTACACCAATTACATTAACATGTATATATCCCTAATTGGGATGTTCTTGATCTTTGTACATTATCCATAGAGCTTGATTGTTATCAAGGAAGTCAATAGTCTTTCCTTTGTCTATAAAAAACCCATATGGACATATTTTAGCACCATTGAGTTTCCAATGTAATACAAATATAAAATAACAAATATTAAAGATCAAATTTATAGAGGACAGATCCATGCAATGACAAATTGTCCAAATAAAATTGTGTGAACACCTTATCCAAGGAAACATGAATCTCAAAGTATCTTTTTCACATGACCCCTAATCATTGTTCAAGTACTAAATCTTATTTTCTAATTTTATGTCATGACACATTAATTGATCAAACATGCTAAAGCTAACATCACACCAAATCTAGATAAGATTCATATATTCCTTCTTAGCTATTTTATTTCTCATTCTTAAGTATTCAAATATTAATTTTTTATTTCAATCTCAACCCATCAAATCTAGATTTACTTTGATTAAAAAATAAACCCTAAATCACATTAATTGTAGAGTGTACTTTATATCCCTATACTATGCTCTTTATTAAGTCAAAATTCTACAAACATGTCCAAAATAGTTGTAATAATATATTTATAAATATATCATTTTTTTTTTTAAATCATCGTCTTCTATTTACCAAATAAGATCAATTAAATTGGACAAATTTCAAATTGTATACACATAAAGAGACACCTTTTTGAAATGATATTATTATTGTGCATAAATTAATTGAATGAGAAGATTATTTATAAGATTTTTAAAAATTCAAGATATAATAATTATTTTAAATTTGAAAATTATTAAAAGATATAAGTATTAAATTTGTTGCTAAATGAAACACATTTAATTATGAAAGTTGATCATGAGCGTTAAAATGTTTGAACAATATATAAAGTTAGAAAAAAATTGAAGCATTTATTATAATATTTAGAGGATTGATGTTTCAAATCACATTTCACAATTTATTATCATAATAATTAGTAATAATAAAATATGACCCAAGTGAACTTGATGGTGAAGACAAGTTTGTACTTCATGAATGCTAAAATATTAAGGGGATGGATGTATATACAGTTCTTATACTCCAAATTAATTTTATCAAACATGACTTAATAATTAAATGTACTAATTTTATATGAATAACCTTGATTTTAACATTTCAGTTATCTCAATTAATATTTTGATAATTATTTTTAAAATATTAATTATATATAAACACATTCAATGATGTTAATGGGAAACATATTAGTTTAACATATTTTCCTAGAATTTCTAATGGATCTTTACATGTTTTCCTACTTTTTTAATGGATATTTGTACATATTTTCTTACTACATGTCTATCATATCTTTACATGGTTTCCTACCATACTCAATTAACTTTTGCATGGATTCCTACCACTCCTAGTGGATATTCACATAGCTTTCTACTACACCTACCAAATCTTTACATGGATTCCTATTATGTGTAATAAATGTCAATGTGTATTCTTATTATGTCTTATAGATTCATTTTACTTTTTTATTATAGAAATTGTTAAATAATTATTGGCTATACTTATTTCAAATGTTTATCAAGTTTTGTTTATTGAAAAACTTTGTACTTGTAGGTTTTGAGATGGAGCACTCATTACGAGGATAATTTGTGTTAATTTTTATGTTGACAACTTGTTTACTTTGACATGCATCTTCATAATAGTTCACATGCAAGCCAAAGTGAGAAAAATATAACGGTGAAAAATACATATGTTACACTTTTCTCTATTTGTTCAGCTCATTTGATCAAGTTGTTCCTAATGCAATGACTAGTTTGGAAAATGACATATTTCTATACAAAATTTGAACAAATTGTTGGAACACAACTATCTACTAAGAGGAGGGGATCAGTAGATCAATAAAATTTAAATTTGAACACCTCTTAAAGCAGATTAGATAAACATGTAGATATCATGCAAACACACAAATGCACATAACACCAGATATACATGGAAAACCCAATATAGGAAAAACCACGGTGAGAATAGTTGCTAGGATCTACTGCCCTAATGCAACCTCACAATAAAAACTCATTGGTTACAATGTTTAAGGGAACCAACCCTAAGGAGACACCAATCCCCTGATTTAAGAGCACCAACTCTAAGGTAGCACCTAGTCCCTAACTAAGCACGAACCCAGCTATTTGATGGCACCAACCAATCAAATCTACAATTAAAGTATGGAGCTACAACTCCAGATCACATGATTCAAAATAAATTCAGTTCAATGTTGCAAACTTGTTCCGCAACTACTCATTCCTTGTTGCTAATCACTCAACAATTCATTTCTCTACTTTGCTCTTCTCTTTCCCCTTCTCTATTGTATCTCACACACCTCTACAACTCAATGCATATCCTATATGATGTTTTTTGTATATCAATCTAGGTTTTCTTCATAGCATATACATTCTCTCCTTTTTTACTTACTCAACTCACATCTTACACTTAATTGTTCATCTTTTCTCACATTGCTTCACTGACAAGTCTCTTGCTAGGGTTTTTACTCTTTTTCCTTTATCTCGACAAGACTCGTTGCATTGATCTAAAAACCACCAACCTCACTCAATCCATTTGCTATTTTTTTTTGTATCACAATCTTAGGGTTTTTTTTGCATTTAATACCCATTCAAGCATAATTTATCTCTCCCAGATTTCATAGCCACCTATGCATTAATAATGTCATCCATTTCTTCCAATCCTTTGCAAGAATGTAGCTAGAGTGATTATATAATTTTTCATGCCACAATTCCATTCACCTATCCATTGACAAAATTTGATCTTTGAATGCAAGCCATCAATCATGAAATTTGTACCATGATCTAGCATATCTCATTTACCTGCCTCGTTGTAAAACACAACCATTCAATTTGACTTACATTAAATTCGATCATAGATCTTTAAGTGATTCACAACAACGATGTGAATTGATTATTCGAGCAATCATCTCTCACCACATGTTGCTAATTTGCATACCCATGTTGGTCAACCCAAGTCAACACAAGATTTTTACGAAATGGTGGAATTACTCCTTCATTCATGCTTGTCGGGGGCCAGGGATTACTAATCCCTCTTAGTGCTTAGAAGAGCTTAAGAATTAAGCTTGAACACCAATATTTTATGCTCCTTACACCTATCGAGGTTAGGCCATTGGCCTTACCCTTTACCATTTACCTCCTTTGCATCTTTCTCCACCTGATACAAAAACCTTTGAACATGTGATCCACAAAACTCCAATCAATGTTTTAAGTTGTCAGAAGTCGGGGTTCTCTCTTCCACCTTACCGCTTTCCATCCTTTCCATAAGGTGTAAGTCATCCTACTAACTCACGATGCCTGAACACTTCCTCTATAGCCTTTAACCCTTTTGGGTGTTGGCCTTCAGGCTTCCTCCTTCCTTCATACTTAACTTCATGTTAAGGCATAAGCCTTAACGCCAACCTTTGATCCTCGAAACCTTTTCGGGTATCAACCTTTACAAATACCACTTACCTCTTCCTTCGCTTCATGTTAAGGCATAAGCCTTACCTTCGACCCACGAACACTAAAACCATTTCGGGTGTTGGGGTTTAGGTCTCTTGCTTACTCCATGCTTTACTTTGTGTTAAGGCATAGGCTTTGTTGGGGATGAGACATGTCAACTTAGAATGAGACATCTAAGAACAACAATGCCTTAGTGACTTTAATTTCTTCAAATCACCTCAAAGACACAAACTACTATGCCATAAAGTAGAAACAGGCATAGTTGTTTCCCTCATTAATCCTTCTGAGAAAATTACATGCAGAAAAATAACAGATTCAACACATACACAGATTCAAAACACAAAATCTAACAGCATGCAAGACAAACTAATGAACACATAGATATACGTGGGGAAAACCCTTTCGGGTAAAAAACCCCACCCTCCAAAAGATCTAGCCATTGTATTATTCAGCAACAAACAAAGTTACAATAAATTCTCAGGCTCATAGCCTTTACAGGAGTTACATCTTGTTCCATCTGGAGAATACAAGCAACATCACAAAACAAAATCCTCGCACTGTTACAATGTACTCACACAACATATGGTGTAGATTCATTTCATCTTACCGGCCCACTCACACTGCCAGCCTTTCGGCCAACACAACCTCACAGCCACCTTAGGTTCACATTTCTCCTATTCTATGTGTCTCAGTGTTCATAGTTACAATGCCTTAGCATACTCCTCGAACACACACTTTGCATGATCTCATCTTACATCTTGATCAACCGCTTGACCCCTTAGTCATATTCAACCAACAACCATCAAGGCGCAATTAATTTCCCCACCGACAAGCTTCCTTCATTCTCTGATAACATGCACTGCTATGCAACACACATCGAGCCACCCAACATTAAATCGGGATACACCATCAACCTTCTGAATCAGATCATTCATTTATTGCTTCCAAAGAATAAAGCTTTTGGCCAATTAACATTGATTTACAACAATGATGTAAAATCAATGAATATAATCATGCCATGTGTCATCGCACTATTCATCCATTGCTTTGACCATCGAGTCAGACCTGTCAACCGAGCCTTGAGATCCTTCTACCGTGCTACCACTCGCCATTCATCATACACCCGCGGTAAGGCAGTATACACTGCACTATTACGCCCTAGCAAGAAGACACCCGCGATAAGGTGGTGACAACCCGCTCACCTGACCATCACCATCAACCGTGCCACCATGACTTAAAGAATAAGCCTCTGCGGTATAGTGGTAAGAATATGTTGTTGTCTGCCATGTCCACCGCATAACCACCCAACAACTATGAGACCCTCACGGTAAGGCGATACTCACACCGCACCACCACGCCAAGGCCAGGAGACCCCCGCGGTATGGAGGTAACTGCTAGTGTCGGTCGTCGAGCCCACCACGCTACCTTGTCTCGATTGCAAGACCTCTACGGTAAAGAGGTAAGCAACTTCTCTGACCACCATAGCTTATTGCACCTACCACAACATGGCCAAAAGGCCATCGCGATATGGTGGTAATCGATCTTCACAAACCGTCATCCTTCACCGCAGTATGGCAGTAAACCATGCCACTTGCTAAAGCTCCTCGTGGTACAATGGTAGAGGCACGAATAGAAGGAAAAAATGCCAAGTCTTCAAGAGATTTCAATCCAAAAAGTTGAGGCATATTTTTCCAACAAAACTCTCACTTGATGAAGACTTACTGGATTCCTCCAAACTCGAACTCAAGAATATAATACAATGATTTCATGCTCCAACCAAAGACACCTGCATCAACATCCAAGATGTCCACCAACTCAGGCAACAACTCCAACCATCCACCACAAAAAAGAAAAAAAAGAAAAAAGGAAAAAAAAAGGAACGAGCCAAGGTGTATATGCACCAATCTCAAGAACACAAGCATCAGATCCTACAGACAATAAAGGCACTATGTTGCCACCACTTCATCATGCTCACCAGTTATCCAAAAGTAACACTGTAACAACTTCAAAGCTTTCAATCACGAACACATTCATGAAGTCATTCTCCAGAAACAAGACAAAACATCAACCAGAAAACTAACTGCAACCATCCAACTGATCAAACCCACGCGACTGAAAATAGCACCCACAACTCGTGCCATCTATCCAATCTCTCACACCTTCAAAGTATCCACATTAGTAAACTCGTTCCAGCAGCACAATCAACCCATCAACCGCATATACAAGCACCATGTGCGAACTAGTCAAAGAAGACCAAACACATACAGATAGTCCCACTGCATGGGTAATGCCAAACCTAAAAGATCAACAGCATAACAAGTCTACCAATCACAACACGTAGAAAATCATAACCATGTAGTACCAAGGAACATCCACAATGAAGTGTATAACCTGCAACCAGCTGCTACAGGAACCATTTCTCTCAACAGTCTTCCATAGTTCTTCCAAGTTCTCCACACCCAACGTAGGATGAAAAAAAACTTCCAGGAAGGCAACCAAGACCAAAGAGAGAAATGATGCACAACATATACCTGTAGAACCTCCTTCTACACACATCTCTAAATGCCAATTGTGTCAAGTATGATCTCCTTCAGATCCCAAAGGAAAAGCCATAACAACACCCAATTGTTCAACTTAACAAATCAAGGATGTAAGCCTCTCAAAGAAGATCAAACTAAACCCATATAACTATCTCCTACCAATTCTCATCAAAAGGATGATATAACACAAAAGCTCGAGGAGATAAACATGCCATAACATCCCTCAAAATGAATCCTTCAGAACTGACCAACCAAAACTCAAGATCCATATCACTGAAAGATTAAGCATAAAACCTATCTAAAAGATATAATGCGCAAATACCTTTCAAATAAAATTCACCACCGAGCAGACCAATAAAATGCTCCTCCAAGATATACAAGCCACCATGACTTACCCAAGAACAATCTCCTCACTGGTCTTTGTTGAACTTGCATTCAACCAAGGTGTAGGCTACTCAGACTTTCAACTGAAAACAACACCTTTCTCATCTCATGAGAATCACAGCCTCACCTTATTCTCCATGTATCCATGAGCACTGACAACCTATCATCTCATGCTAAACTTCAAACTGTATTTAACATGAAGTTCTCAAGCATATGAATCAAAGTACTCAAAACATAGAGAATTACCAAACCATTGTCAAAGCTCCAAACATCTGAAATAGGAACTTATCATGACATCATGATCTACAAATCCCCCTTAGGAGATACCATGCTCCGAGTGAACAAACTATGGTCTCAAGAGGAATGAAAACATGCCAAAACACTAATACTCAAGCAAGAGTATACGTGACATCAAGCAAACAAAATCTAAACCAACATCACCTATCAAGCACCACCAACATCTCAACCAAAGACTCCAAACATCCTCCATGGTTTCAAGATGTACATCTTCAAAAAGTGTCCCTACAAATGCGAAAGAACTCTTCTGCAACACTAAAGAAGATCATTCACCACCAAGTGATGAATCCACAGTCACTGCTAAATCTCTCACTGAACTGTGACACCAAAATGTTCAAGCATCATGACCAAACATCTGTTGATCTAAAAAACCTTTGGGTATAATTGACAACATGTCCTCTTGACAACAATGCCAAACAACACCAAGATCTCCAAACCACGTAGACCACACCATTACTGTCAAAATCTTACACTATAATGTGTACCAATATTTCCATGGCATCGTGATACGCTTGCTACAAGTCCTCATAACCAACTATTTAGGTACTCAACGCCATCCTACCTCACATCTCAAAGCAGCCACGCCAATGCACAAGTGACCACAAACAAGGCCAGCTAACAAATCTGCACCAACATTGAATCAACCTCATGGATATAGACAATCCACTTCCAAGTTATCTCACTGTAGCCAATGGGTAGCTAATCCACCAACCGCATAACTCGAAGATTAATCATGAAAATAGTGCAAACCCATCATCGCAAAGGAAAATGCAAAACTAAGATCTCAAAGAGAACAACAATGTAGAAAAACTCGACTCAAACACCAAATCACAAAAAATAGATCCGATTTACCAATCATGTCCACAACTCAAGTACCATAGTCTAAGAAACCAGCAAGCAACACCACAAGAATGCTGAGTGACAAATCGCATACCAACACTCCCATGCAAAGAAGACATCACACCTCCTCAAAACCATGTCAAACTGCAACTATCTCATTCAGTCACACCCCAAAGGCCAGGGTCTAGAAAATAGCTTAACAACAGCTCCACATAACCACAAGTTTTCCTTGACTGTGCAAAACCTGCAAAACCACCATGTTTATAAAACACCCATGCACATCCATATCCACTGCTCATCTGGATGACCCAAGAGTCTGCACATGACCATCATGGTTAACCAAAACAATGAAAAATAACATGAATATGCATCATAGAATTTTTATGAAAATCTATAGAAAACCTTCAGAGCCAAAGAACATGAAACTGAAACATGCAAGTACAAGATATCCAAAAAAGGAACGAGTAGTACAAGAATTTCAAGTCCATTCCAGACAAATTCCAAAACCACAAGTATGCACATGCATTCAAGAGAGCCAGGCTACTCAGAAGTTTTCAGACCACCCAAGATCAACTTTGTAGCCTTCATGCAATCAGGGTAACAGAGAACAATGCATTCAATGCCAAGTCAAAACACCCAACACAAGCATAATACTCCATGGGTGAATAACACCCCAAGCATCTCCATACCATCAGGGAGCCCCTCACACAAACACCCAGTATGAAGCACACTCTACTGCAACACAACCATAAGCATAAACTCACACCCCTTGCATCAAGATCATTCACTGCCAACTAGGAGCCTCAGACCACATCATCACAATATGATCAACTCCAGATTCTCCATCTTCAATGTCTTTCACGCTGTGTGTTGTCTCAAAAGAACAAGGACTTTTATTCATCAAAAGGATCAAACATCAGCCGATTCCTCTAGATTTCCTCAAGCCTAACAAACTAAGAATTCTTCATAGGAGAAATACCCAGAACCAGCATCCAGAAGAAGGCTCTGATACCACTTGTTGGTATCATGAACAAACCTTAACCTCCCTTAACCAGCTCTGATACCACTTGTTGGGGATGAGACGTGTCAACTTCGAACGAACAATCTAAGAACAATAGTGCCTTAGCGACTTTAATTTCTTTAAATCACCTCAAAGACACAAACTACTATGCCATAAAGCAGAAGCATGCACAATTGTTTCCCCCGTCAATCCTTCTGAGAAAAGTACATGTAGACAAATAACGGATTCAACACATACACAAATTCAAAAAAAGAATCTAACAACATGGAAGAAAAACTAATGAACACATAGATATACGTGGGGAAAACCCTTTTGGTTAAAAAACCCCACCCTCCAAAAGATCCAACCATTGTATTATTCAACAACAAACAGAGTTATAATACAATCTCAGGCTCATAGCCTTTACAGGAGTTACATCTTGTTCCATCTGAAGAATGCATTCAACATCACAAAATAGAATCCTCGCACTATTACAATGTTCTCACACAACATATGGTGCAGATTCATTTCATCTTACTAGCCCACTCACACTGCCAACCTTTTGGCCAACACAACCTCACGGCCACCTCAAGTTCACATTTCTCCTATTATGTGTGTCTTAGTGTTCACAATTACAATGCCTTAGCATATTGCTTGAACACACACTTTGCATGATCTCATCTTACATCTTGATCAATCGCTTGACCCCTTAGTCATATTCAACCAACAACCATTAGGGCATAATTAATTTCCCCACCGACAAGCGTCCTTCATTCTCTGATAACATGCACCACTATGCAACACACATCAAGCCGCCCAACATTAAATTGGGATACACTATCAACCTCCCGAATCAGATCATTCATTTAATGCAAAAATATTGCTTCCAAAGAATAATTCTTTTGGCCAATTAGCGTTGATTACAACAGTGATGTAAAATCAATGTATATCATCATGCCACATGTCATCGCACTATTCATCCATCGCCTTCACCATCGAGTCAGACATGTCAACCGAGCCCTGAGATCCTTCTACTGCGCTACCACTCACTATTCATCATACTCCTGCAATAAGGCAGTATACACCGCACTACTACACCCTAGCAAGAAGACACTTGTGGTAAGGTGGTGACAACCCACTCGCCTGACCATCGCCGTCAACCTCGCCACTGCGGCTTAAAGAACAAGCCTCTACGGTATAGCGGTAACCATCTGTTGTTGTCTGCCATGTCCACCACGTAACCGCCTAAAAACTATGAGACCCTCACAATAAGGCGATACTCACATCGCACCACCGCGCTAGGGCCAAGAGACCCCTGTGGTATGGAGGTAACTACCAGTGTCGGTCGTCAAGCCCATCGTGCTACCTCATCTCGACTGCAAGACCTCCGCAGTAAAGAGGTAAGCAACTTCTCTGATCGCCATAGCTTATCGCAACATGGCTAAAAGGCCAGCATAGTATGGCAGTAAGCGATCTTCGCAAACCGTCATCCTTCACCGCAGTATGGCGATAAACCATGCAACCGTGCCACCTACTAAAGCTCCCTGCAGTACAACGGTAGAGGCACGAACAAAGGGAAAAAATGCCAAGTCTTCAAGAGATTTCAAGCCATAAAGTTGAGGCATATTTTTCCAACAACCTTAACACCGAAGCTCGATGTCTGACGCCTTTATAGACTCAACTCATTCTGTCTACATTTCTTTGAGGCATTTGGTATAATGTACGACCAAAGCCCAATGTCTGATCACTTGCAGTATATGGTAAGCCTCAAGCTCGAAGTCTAAAGCCCAATTAGACTTGGCATAAAAAGACTAACTACTTCCTTAGATCTAGTAAGTGATATAAGATAAGCCCGAGGGTTTGATGCTTGA
The DNA here is from genome assembly GCA_007115665.2 of Sequoiadendron giganteum. NCBI lineage: Eukaryota > Viridiplantae > Streptophyta > Pinopsida > Cupressales > Cupressaceae > Sequoiadendron > Sequoiadendron giganteum. Next base: position 632,034,051 of record CM021107.1, read on the forward strand.
ACTTCTACAACTCTTCAAGGCTTACCTTGCAACTTCAAATGTATCATCGTATGATACCTTTTTAACATCAATGAGACAACAATATCCCTTATTGGATATCACTCAAATATCCCTTTTTGACATCAATGACAATCAAACTACCAACACAAATAATATGAACCCATCTTTGCACATCCCAAGAGTTAAAATGTGATTTAAAATATTATTTGTTTATTGCTTTGTCTCCATTTTGTATTATATATTTAACCCCAAATTTATAAATTCAAATTTAAAATTGAACTCAATCTAACCAATTTCCTATTAGTAATTATGAATTGACTTAACTATGAAAATATTCAAATTTCATGCTAAGGTGTTGTATAAAATGATAAAACCTAAATCATTATTAATCATCTAAGGCATAACATGAAAGCTCCATTTTACATAGCATCATTTTAAGAGAATACCAACATCTTCACATTAACTAGGCATATTGCATGATTTCTTGTCAACTCTTTGATTATTGTTCCAAAATCATTAAATTAAAAATATGGGTTTGACAAAAGGAGAACATCCTTGTTTAACAAACTTCCAAAGGCATGTTCCTAAACATTGAGGAAAATAAAAATTTGACACTTGCAAAACCTATCAAATGAAACCCATGCATTAGAGATCAAGTCCACGAACATGGTTTAGATTTATGGATACATAGATTATTTCTATGCACAAGAAAATGACCTAGAGTGATGTATAGTCATTTTGAGAGTCTAACATCTATCATTTGGAATATTTGAGGGTATTGAAATAGGAAAATCACTTGGCAACACCTATCATAGTCAAATTATTAAATTTGAAGCTAAGTGCCTTTATTTTATTATATCAATATATGTAAGAATTTACATATATATTTTAATAATTTTATCATTCTCAACACATTATCCTATAATAGTTTGATTATTATGTTGTAATGGTGAATTTTGCATACCCATGCCCTTTTCCATTTAGTTTTGTGCTTATTTTGAGGGAATGCTTTGATGCATGGGTGTATTTACAAGTGGCTAATTTTGTGCATAGTCAATTCCCTTACCTAATTATATTTACCTACCTCATTATACATGTTCACATGCACCTATCTCTCACCCCAATTCACATTTTCATGCACACACTTATGCATTTTCTTCATCCACTTGTTTTCCACACTTATGCTCGCATTCATTTCCATGAAAATGTTACCAACCAAGATTTAGTCCCTTTTTTCTCAAGACTATTTCATAATTGTGGAGTCATCCCACCCAAATTTGAAATTTGAAATGCAAATATGATTGAATTTCCACCTTTTACCCTTCCCACCTAGGACGAACTTAATAAAATTTAGTGCAATATGTTGTTATGTGCAATTTGTATTAAAGTCATTCCATGCATTCAATATAATAATTGTCTCCCAAAGTTGAAGCTCCATATTCCAAGAGTAAACTAATTCTCAAGGCTAGAGACTCATCATCAAGAAGAAAGGTCGAGGACTAATTCATAAAATGTGGACAACTAGAGGCCAATTCTTGACAATAGATAAGCTCTTATTTTTTTTGGACTTAGATAAACCCATGAAGATAATCCTAGAGATATCTTTGATAGGAAAACTAGCATTAAACAATCAATAACTAAATCCACTACATGATAGATCCACATATTTTTCATTGTCTATAACACGCTAGCTACTTGTAAGAAATCTCACTAAAGTAAACAAAATCTTGCATGAGACATCAATTGTGTATTGTGAAAAATATGTTCAATTTTAGTTCTACACTTCATTCATGGCTACAAGACAAATTTTAAATGCATACCCCTCTAGGATGACACTTGAATGACTCACAAATAATATATTGCTAAAGGAACGAGATATTTACTCTAAATAGAAAATGCAATTCTACACAAATAATCAACTTTCCAAATTGGCGCCTACTCCATTAGGTAAACAAAATCAAAATTTACAAAGGGAAAGAGGATATGCAAAGAGCTACGTTAGGTTCAAATGCACATAAATGTATAAGCCACAAAGATTAGAGACTTGCATATAATACCATGCTTAGAATCCATAATTAGAAAAAATAATTCATAAGCAATAAGGAGAAGGTTGTTGCAATAAAATCCTACAACTATTTACAACCATATCAATCAAACCAAGCCTTATAGCAAAGAGATCAACAAATGTGATATGAGAAGCTTGATGATGTTAAATTTCCTTATAAGGACCTTTAGCTAATATTGGAGAAAACAATTGATACAAGCATTATGGATATAATAAACTATTCATTTATAATTTATGTAAAATATCATCTTGTATTCATAGATTTTAAGTTTACATTGATTGAATCCCAACAACATATATTGGCACTAGTGTGTAGTAAAATAAATTTAGTTATGCATAAACATTCTTGGGGCATTTGTATAGTTGAAGATTGTCATTTTCAATCACTATTCACCTTTTGGGGTTTGAATTAGGAGAACTTGATCCCCTATGACTAATCAAAAACCCTTACAAAGAAAATTGTTATACATTAGGTGAATTGCAGAGCAAAATTCTATAGATCACAAAGAACGAGTTCATAGTATAGGCCAAGTTTGTGGTTGTGCATTTGTCTCTAATCTCTAGATTCATCCCTACACTAGAATATTTTTGTTTGAGGCAATTATTGGTCTATCATCCATTATTTTAGACCTCAAAGTACATTAGATTTAGATCCATAAGTCTTGGAGCCATCTTTGATCATCAAGCTACACACAATTATTTTTACTTAAATTTATTGACTATTACAAATTATCCTAATATAAAATATCAACTCATTAGTTATTAGCTTAGGCTGGTTAGTGCTTATTTACACGCATTTGGTTGGATTAGTCTAATATGAAGCTTAAAGAAATACTATTTTTTACAGATATTTATTTAATTACTGTCTTAAAAAGAAATTTATGTTTCCTCTACACATGCACTAAATAAATATTTACAGAAGATGAAATAATAGTAGAATTATCTCAAAAATAATTACAATAAATTAATAATTATGCTTAATTCATTGTTAACAGTTTGTTGTATATGTTGTCTTTATCATCTTTATAAAAATGTTTATATATTAATACTTATTTTATCCTCATCAATATTTCAATTTATTTTATAATATTAAAAATGTAATATTTCTTATAAATTGTAATGACATACTTTTTAATAAAATATACATCAATACTGCAAATTACACTCTATAATATTATATTATAATTCATCTCTAATACAAATTATTATTTTGAATCAATTTAAATATTATCAATAGTAAAATAAAAATAAAAAAATCTAAATGCATCTAACATTCTAGGGCATCGTGATATTTTGGGGTCGCCCAATACATGTGATAATCAATTAGCGTATCTCTTATTCCAAGATAGATACGCTCTTCTTACACCAAATATTTTCTTCATCCATTCTGTCGTTTGCATGCCCAAAACCAACGAAGATATTTTTGTTTTGTTTTTTGTTTTTTAAACCTTTAAGATTTATGAGATTTAGTTTAATTACTCTTGTCTTAAAATTCTAGGATACTGTTGTTAAATTCTAGGATAATGTTGTTGTAGAGTAATAAAAACATAGCTCTAATGATAAAATAATTAATATATAACTAGAATTAAATTAATGAGTTGAAAGTTGATAAATAAAAAATCTAGTTAAAATTTTGTTTAGATTTTTGTTAATGGTAATAGAGATTTTGAATTGAATTTAGAATTTTAGAATTGTATTTTTATTATAGAGGGTTTTACATCAAATTCATATTCATTTTGCAATTCGATATAGGCGCACAAGTTATAGGTTGAACCTCTTCGGCTAAAAGTCAAGGACTAAGAGGTATCCATTTTGCCAAATTCACCTGGAGCACGATCGCTTGATCCCTGGTGGGCTCATTTAGAACCATTCAACTTCACCAATAGATCAAGGGCCCATCGATATTATAATGGTATTTGATATAATTAGATTGTGATGAATCTATATTATAATTATAATTTTGCTTAGAATTAGATTGTACTTGTTTAGTTTATGAGCACTTTGTTTATATGTGATTGTGTCTTTTGTTGAATGTTATTTAGCCTAATTTGCCTTTGTTTGTACCTATCTCTAGTATAAATGAGGTATTTAGAAAAATGTTGGAGATTTGTTGCATGCAAAGAGAAGTAGCGAAGTTCATTGATAGTGAGTGAAACTCCTTTACCAATTAATAATTATCGAAGACAAACAAGAGAATATACAAATTCCTTATGTAATATATATATATATATATATATATATATATACAGAAGCGCATATATGCATTTGATTATGCTCTCAATTAACTCTTTTTAATCAACACTTGATTATAGTTTATGCTCTCTAATAATCACCAATGTTCTAAGGTTTATCATTAAATCAAGATCTTAGTTGTTTAACTCAAAATATTTGACATTCAAACTAATGGATAGCACTTAAAATATCTAAAAGGGTCAAAACATTATATATTCTAATATTAATTTAGTTCAAATGTGTTTAATTATAGAATTCTCTACACTAGAAAATAGTTGAATTAATTAAATAATTCTAATTGTAAAAGAAATTGCACATTTAAAAGTACTTGAATTTTAAATTATATTGTATTAAATGGCTTCCTAGGAAGTTTCAATACTTAACTCCTATAAATATCATCTATTTATATTGAAGACCAAGTAAACCATTCTACTTTTTATCTTGAGTACAATAAAAATAAAATTGCATTATATAATGAAATGTACGTCTATTTAATCCTCATTATAGTTAGATGGTGTCACTTTTTTTCTTTCCATCTTTCCTTCCAAGTTTCTCACCGACCGATATCACACTTGAATTGATGGAAGATATTTCTTACTTAAATTATTGTTTTTATTGTCCACTTTAAATTATATTTACAAAATAAACATAATTTAAAAAAAAAAACTATTTTTATTATAAAAAAGTTCATATAAATTTCAAGAGAAGTTGCATCTTTCCCTCATCTTTTTTTTCCCTTAATTTAAGATCCCTTAAATTCTTTTAGAAATATTGAGTGAAATAAATTAAAATCTCTTTCTCCATGTTCCAGAGGTTTAATTTAGGTTTGGAATTTTACAAATTGTGAGTGACCCTCATTTTCAAGATTACTAGTTATAGTATACAAAGTTGTATAAATGTTTTTTTAATAAAGATTATACAATAATCATTAATATATGTATATGAGAAAGGAGATAAATTAGTTAAAATGTTGTGAGCAAAGCATGTAAATGATAGTTAATTTTAAATTATGGTTAGAGTGTTTTAAAAAATCAATATTATTAATTATATCATGTTTTATTTGTAATAAAATAAATTGTAATGGATTTCTAAATATTGTTAGGGTGTTTTTGAGCTATTCATTCATAAGATTTTTTAAGCTAAATTTTGATGGCATAATTTGATTTGCAAGCGATTGAGCTCTTAATCAATATTTTAAGGGTGGCTCCTCTTCCTTGGAGTGAAGTTGAATAATGAGGCAAAATTGAAGGTTTTGTTTCAAAAAATTCTATGGCTATTTTTTCATTAGAGGAAGCTAGGAATAAAAGGTTATTCAAAATTTATTTTTATCTTGTGAATATTGCTAAATTATAAATATTTAGTATTTTCTTTGTAATAAAGTAAATTACAATAAGATTTTGGAGATTGTTAAGGTTCTTTTTAGAATCTTCGAGATAATCCTCAAATTAAAAAATAAATAGAGATCTTAATCAAAAAATTTAAATTCATTTTATTAAAGGTTGATCCTTTTTCCTTGGAGTGAAGTTGAATAATGAGACAAAATGGGAGGTGTTCATTCAATACCTTTTATGTCTATTTTTTCATTGTTGGAAGCTGGTGATCAAAGTTTTTTCAAAGAATTGCTATAGATTAGATTTTCATGGCTTGTGTTCTAATCAAAAGTTGCACAACCTATTGGATGAAGCAAAAAGATATGTCCCCATTCTAATGTTGTAAGTTAAAGTCATTGCTAGAGGGATTTATAATATTCATGCAAATTTGTTTGCTAATCAAGATATTGATCAAGTGCCTTTCATTGCCCTAGTGACTGATATTGTTGACACATGGTAGGGACTTGACAAGTACTTTGGAAGTACATATTTGATGTGATTTTGTGATCTTGATCTAGACTAGTATATGGTACTTGTTATTCTTTAATGTTGTATGAATCACAATGAACATAGTTGAAAACATTTAGAATAGTGATAGTAGATTTCCATAATCCATGAAGATAATTGTTGTGTTTCTGGCTTAGATTGTGTTGTATTATTTGCATCAAAAAATACAACACAATCTAAATTATTATGGACTGCTTGTTTATTTTTTATAACAAATATATCTTTAAATGTAGGTTGCAAGCTATGACTCTTGCCTATTTATAAAGGTGAGTGACCTTAGGGACTCAACCCTTGGTCATGCCCAACCTCTAGGGGGCTTAAATATAGAGTGACTCAATTGTTTGATATTGTTGTAGCTTGTTGCCTTCACCACCAATGCAACCCTTATACCACTCAAGGATTACCTTGGAACCACCATAACTTTGTATAGGTAGGTGTCATAGCTTCACCCCAATAGTGTAGAGAATTTTTATGAGTAGAAAGGGAATTTTATGGGCCATAAATTCCACCCAAGATGTCAAGCCCCTATACAACACAACCTTTCCCCCTCTTTTCATGTGTGCAAGATAGATCTGGAATTTTTGTCAACAAAAAATCATAAGAAACAAAGTGCAAACTATAACACAACATTTGAGATTTGCAGATCCTAAAAGGTTGACTCTCTAGTCTAGGGTGCCCACGCCCTTGTCTTTGCCATTTAGGATCAACTTTCAGTCAGAAGTTCCTCTTTGTATCTCCTTTATAGATCTACATTTATTTTGTTAGTTTTTGTTTTCATTTGTGCAATAAAACACATTTTCAAATCTAAGGTTTTATGTCAAATAGCCTTGCTAAATCACACATTAAAATTCTCCTATTTGCAACTCAAAAGGACCAAAACTCTAAGAGATTGACTCTCCACTGTGATAGCAAGCCAATCATCAACCCTAATTGATTTTATGTCCGAATATAGAAAGAAGTGAAAAGAAGTTTATCCCTAGTTAATTTTGTGTCCGAATATAAAAAAAAGTGAAAAGAAATTTATCCTACTTAATCTAGTCGAATCTAGGATCTCTTTTCTTACACTACAATAGCTTACTCAATTTAAGAGTCAATGTTTGGTATCTCTTATTCAAACAAATCCATTCTACCAAAAATTATCTTTAACAGATTTCATCCCTTAATTATCTATTCATTATTTGTCACTGATATTTTTTCCCGAGTCTTTCTGAGTAAATAAAAAAATTCACGCGTTTCCGCGTCACAGACAAGAGAATTGCAGGATCCCTAACTTGCGTGCACGTTTGTAAACGGCAGTTATCTTCCAGTGGAGGCGGGCCCACCGATAATCTTAAAATATTTTTCCATTAAAAACTCCCACTGTCCACAATCACGGGAAAGAATCATCTGCAATCAAGATTTTACTGCGAGAGGGAAATAAAATAAGGAAGTCTGTGACGGCTACCGCAGCCACCATGGCCGTGCGGTTAGCAGGCTCTTAACCCGAGTTAGCGGTGAGCGGAATTTCGATGCATGCGAGAAGAGATTTTTTGTCCGATCGTGTTGGAGATGATATAAATAAATTCCTCGAGACTCTCCAAAATCAAAGCAGCCACAAACTCACTCTCACGCTCAAAGTGTTTACCTTTTCTCTCTGAAACATTTGGAAAACTTCATTGATTGTGTTTTCTTTCTCTGCAGAAGAAAGAATTAGCAAAAAATCTCATCGATTGTGTATTTTTTGCTCATTTCCGGAGGAGAACTGTCACAGAAAGTCTTGATTGTTTGAGTTTGTTTCCTATTTAGAAAACTTTAGATAATTAACAATGGTGCTCAGCTTTGAAGGCGCTACAGAGCATGCTTTGAACGCCACAGACCTGAATCTAACCAGCGAAATTTTCAGCATGCTGGAGAACAGGTTTCTGGCGAGCGGCTACAACTGGCCGACGACAAAGCCTGCTGCAAGCGGCACTGGAAAGATCTGCATTCTGTCTATTGATGGAGGCGGCATGCGCGGCATTGTGGCGGGGAAAACTCTGGCTTATTTGGAGGAGGCGCTGCAGAGGAAGAGCGGAAATGCAGACGCTCGCCTGGCGGACTACGTTGATGTGGCCATCGGCACGGGCGTCGGCGGAATGATTGCGGCGTTACTGCTCGCCGATGGCGGCAATGGCCGTCCGCTTTGCCGCGCCCAGCACATTGCTACACTGCTTGCTAATCATGGCGCTCGGATGTTCTCCAGATCGAGCAGCCGTTTCTCGAAGCTGTTTAGTAACCGTTTCTCCACTGCTAGCATAGAGCAGGTATTAGGAGTGGAGTTATTTTTGTTTAAATTAGATTAAAGCTTGATGCATTGTCTCTCTTTCTATAGTTAGGTACGTTACTGATGCAATATGAGTCGATTTTTTTGGTTAATTAGTTTCCCAGAACTTGATGGGCTGTATATCTTGTTCTTTTTCTTCTATGGTCGTAGGTAGTTTCGAGAACTGTATAGGATTAATAAAAATACCGCTGTGCATTGAGGGATTGCAGAGGATTAAAAAGGAAATGCTTTAATTTTTCCTTCATGAATTATTTTTTCTGGGGTGGTTTCAGTAACTGAATATAACTAAGAAAAATATTGTTTGCTTTGAGGAATTGTAAGGGATTACGAAGAAAATGTTTTATCTTTTTCCGTATGAGTTATTTTTTCTGAAGTGGTTTCAGGAACTTCATAGGAATAAGAAAAATGTTGCCATTCTCTAGGTAATTGTAAAGGATTACGAAGAAAATGCCAATATTTTACTCTTATGAGTTATATTTTCTCAGTGGCTTTATAGGATAAAGAAAACTATTGCGTGTTTTCAGGTGCACAACAGGCTTAGGAAGAAAGTGCTTGTGTGGAAGAGGCTATTGATAAATGTTTTAGTCACAGCATTTTCTTTTAGATGGTCGAACGGCATACTTCTTTTACAGTTCATTGAGGATTTTTTTTTAAAAAAAAATTCCTGCGCTTTGTTATTGAGTGGTATTGCAGTCGTAGCAGGCTGAATTTGATGGTTTTATGGCTATTTTGGAGAGTACTTTTAATTCTTTTCATTTTTTTACACTTGCTCTGCAGCAAATCGTTCATTTTGGTCAAGCCATTTGCCCAATGATATTTTTGTACGGGTAAAACAGACTGTAAGTAATAAGTAATCTGGTCTTGAGTTTTAATCTGCACGTTAAATGACTTACTGTCGCTGATACAGTACAAAGTCTGTAAAATGTGAGATCTTTGCAGAAAGCTGGGTTTGATCTTTTGCTATTAACTCAAATTCTTTAATCTGGTTTTGGTTCGTAGTTCTCTTGTTGGTCGACCCTTTGTCCAATAATCTTTTCCTGTTAACCGTGTCTTTTGTTGAATAATATTCTTCTTTTTGACAGAGCCCTTTGTCAAAGAGTCCATTTGTTCCGCTGCAGCAGGCTAAATTTGATAGTTGTATAGCTGTTTTTATGCGATACTTCGTTCAATAGGTTGAGGAAAACGTTGCTAGATCAAACCTGCTATAGAATTTGGTGCAAAAAAGTTCTAATTGAGAGTTTTTCCACAAGCATTTGTGTCTATGTACGTTTGATGTGCTTCTGTTTGGTCATAGTTTGGAACAGTGTCAATACATTTTATTCTTGTTCGGGGAGTGGTTTGTTGGCAGCATGATGTATTGCTAAGAGTTTCTGGATCTTCTCTGCTTGCATATGCCATTTGATTTCGGATGTCCATGTTTATGGCTTCACTATTGGATCCATTGTAAGGGAAAAGCTTGAATGAAACCATTATATTTTAGAATGCTTTATAGATTTGTGTAAACATTTGTTTGAGGTAAGCTTGAATGAAGCCATTTTATATGAGAATGTTATATAGATTTGTGTATAAATTTGTTTAAAGATTTATTAGAGCTTTTGAGGGGATCTTTGGTCCAGCGTAAGACAGTATGCCGTGGTGACTAAAGGTTCGAGTCACGGCCTGCCTCCCCAAAGCTGCACCTTTTCCCGAGCATCCATAGACTTCTTTTGGTTTTGAGTTCTCTCTATTTTCTAACGTACCAAATGCATTCAAAGGGCAAGTTTAATGTCTGCAGAATATTAACTACCTAATAGGCAGAGTGCAGGGTTAAATTTAGAATCTGCAGCTATTAAAGTTACAATGTGCTACATTAGGAGATCAACGAAAAAGTTTCTGCTACTCTGACCCTTCATTATTCTTTATTGAATACTCTTTCGTATGAAGTGACTTTTGCACGGTTGTCTGAGTTATCCTTTTTCTATAGAGAAATAGCTTTTCTTGTTCATACTGTATCGTTAATTATCTTCAGTCAAACAATTGACACATACTGAGATGTACTGCTCAGGGACCTGCAAAAGATTACAGAGAATTTATTTTGTGCACACCTCAGATCTAGAAATCATTCCTTTTTGAAATACATAGTTGGATAGCGTGCGGTAAACTGAAGTGGCTTGAACACAGTTGTATCCAACTACATATGTTTACAGTTTAAGGAACGAATACTGCGGTAGTAATCTCAAAAATGTAATAATTGCCTTTCTCATTCACCTACATTATTCGTATAAGATCTGTTTAGAGTTTAAAAGCACCTCTATTATTCTTTAATTAATATGACTGCATATGGAATTTTATATGCTCTAGTCTCCGTACAGTTCTCTGGTTATTGACAAGTTAAAGATTATAGCTGAATAAGATTTGAACAAAATGTAAGTCAAATAGAACCAATTATACCACCATATTGGCATATTGGTGTTCTAAAAGACCAATTTTACTGACAATCTCCTTGTTGAAGTACAGTGGGATTGCATACACCAAATTACTGTATTGCTTGGTGGTGATCTGAACACTACCTGTAGGCACTTTTACCCTTAGTTCTTGGTTTAACTTTTAAAGAGGTCTTCACAAGAATGTTCAGGTCGAAACTGTGTCATTATTCTTTTCAGAATACTTAATGGGGATCTTATACACCAAATAAGCCCACTTACTTGGTGGTGATTTAGTGCATTACTTTAGGAAATCTTTCACCCCTAATTCTTTGTTAAATTGTTAGGATAGGTCTTCCCGTGCCTCTCAGCTTGAAAAGTTTGTCTTTATTCTGTACTGAACATTTTTCTATATGAAGATTTATTTGATGCAAGTTTTGCACAGCTCAGTCTTAGTTTCTTCATTCGGTTTTTGAATATGTTGTTAAAGAACTTTTAGCTTCTTTCATTATTCTTTATTGAATGTTTTTCATAGAAAGCATTACCTGCTTTAATCTTTGCAAAACTCCATCTTAGTTCTTTCTTCAATATTTGAACAGGTCTTCAAATCCTTGTTTGGGTCGAAAACCTTAAAAGACACTCTTAAGCCGCTTCTGATCCCCTGCTACGATTTATCCAGCTCTGCACCGTTTCTGTTCTCCCGGGCAGATGCACTGGAGACAAACAATTTTGACTTCAATCTATGGGAAATCTGCAGGGCAACATCTGCAACACCAGGGTCTTTTAAGCCTGTTAAGATGCAGTCTATCGATGGGCAGACCTCTTGTACTGCACTAGATGGGGGGCTTGTTATGCACAATCCTACCGTTGCTGCAGTTACGCATGTGTTGAACAATAAGCAAGAGTTTCCATTTGTGAGAGGGGTGGAAGATTTGTTGGTATTGTCTGTGGGAACAGGACAGTTTGATCGGAAGTATGAGTACCAGAGGGTGAAAGGATGGGGGGCATTGCAGTGGGCTAAGCCTGTTATGAATATTGTCAAGGATGGAGTTTCTGATATGGTTGATCATGCTATTAGCATGGCATTTGGCCAGAAACTGCAGAATTATGTCAGAATTCAGGTGAGATTTCTTTATAAGGGTTTTTGAGATTATTAAATTATTTCCTTAGGTTTTTGTTTTGAAAACATGCATCTGAAAACCTGTGCTTCATCCACATTTCTTTTTCCGGATTTTTGCTTTATTTTACTAGGGTAATAATGTAGGCAGTCTTGATTTCAAAGTACTAAATATTTCTGAATTCGTGTTACTAGCTTTGTGGGTAAATTATTAGAAGAAGCGGGGAAGTAATCCATGGAAATTGATTGTGCAGAAAGGCTACTTGCGCTTGCAAATTAAGCACAGATAAAATGTTTGGTAGCTAAATTATGTGGTAAAAATAAACAAAAACATGGGCTTGGAAATTGTGGTAGGAAGCAGAAGTGGACTAAATCATATAGAAAACTTGTGTGTGTGCTTGAGCTGCAGAGCTAAGCCAGTAAATATATGTTAAAAATGAGGCAGCAAGTCAAGCAAGCTTAGTACGTAGTATTGGGATGGATGACCATCGAGGAATTTCCATAAGTACTGGGATAGTTCATCTTGTCAGTGTAAACGAGTAGGCCAACAAGATTCTTAAATTTGGAAAATGTGTTCTACTGGGTTTAAAAAACCAGTAATGGTTTAGGCCATTTTGAAGATTGAGTAAAACAGTTTATAGTTTAATCTAGGCAAAATTGTTGGGAAAATATGAGGCCTGCATGTTGGGAACGGGTATTAATTTGAAATTTCATTCTCATGAGAGATAAATAAAACTCATGAATTTAGTGTGGGGTTTAAAAAGCAGCTGCAGAGTTTTTGTGTTGTATCTGTAAACTGCCCTGCCTTCAAATACAGTAGCCAATTTAATTTGGAAATGTGTAAATTCAGTGTTACCGAGTTTGATTTAAATGAGCATTTTGAAGGTTTTGTAAATGTATAGTACAAAATGTTGTATTTTTGTATTTAAAGGTTATATTTGCTCTGTTGCTGATAATTTTTGTTTTGACAGGCTAGTGGATTCCCACAAGAAAACTTGGGTGACATCGATGATCCCAGCCAAGCCAATGTTGCAATGCTGTCGAATTTTACAGACAACATGTTGAAGCAGAAGAGCATGGAATATATCCCATTTGGTGGCAAGAAGAAGCTTCCTCAGACCAATGCAGAGAGATTAGACTGGTTTGCAGAACAGCTAATTTTGGAGCACAAGTCGAGAGTTTCAAGAACTATACCAACAGTTATCCTGAAACAGCAGAGCCCTAGGAATTCGGTAACAGAATGCTCCTCAACACCATAACCCAACACAGATTCCTTCCATTGATCATTCGCCATACATTTGATTATAACCTCAATCCTCCCTTTGACTGAAATGACAATGGGTAAAAAGGGTTATACTTATATAAATTGTAAAGTCTGGATTTGAATACTATTGAGTTTTGCTCCCCTAAGGGTGGGAAACTGGAAAAAATATAACCACAATTGATTGGCTTTGGTTGCTGTTCGTTACTAGTTTACTACTAACTAACAGAGATTTTAGACAACAGCAATTGCCGCTTGCCATAAATGTTGACAGTCCAAGCTGAGCTGTGCTGTTTTCTTTCTGTTGATCTGTGTGTTGGTAAATCCTCTTTGCCTTCCATAGGGTTAAGAGAGGTCAGGAAAGACGTGTGATTAGTAGAATGAGGAAATGAGGTGGTAGTTGAGGACAATTTGGATCTGATCTGATCCGTAATGTAGCTTATATTTGTATATTTGTTGTTGTGGAGTGTAAAGAGATAAATGAAATTTGTTTTGGGTATATTGACCTTTTGAAGCTTGGGGTACATTGAATCCAATTTTCTTCTGTGGCAACTGAATCATTATGCTAAAATGACATTAACCACACATGAAATTTGTTTTAGATAGTACAATTTTTAAGCTCTGACTGCTTGAATCGATTTTTTGTCTGGAAACTGAGGAATATAGGAATGAAGAGGATAACTGAATATGACATTACTCACATCAATCCATCTGTTATTTTCCCTCAGAAACAATTTTGAAAGATCAATCATAGACAACATCCCAGTCAAGATTCTCATGAAGCCAAAATGATTGATAATAATAAATACAGCAATAAGCATACTTATAATCTATCCCCTGCACTGACCTCACTCATTCCTGCACCTACCAACTTAAATATTAAGCTGAATCACTTTTTCTATTGTTCAATTTTTTTTTGAGAGAAATATATGCTTTTCAAATCTTGGGTGTCTCATTGAAAAAGAAAGGATATGTATGTCTCTGTCAAGGACTTTATCATTTTCCTGCAATCGTTAGGGGGTGAATTTTTACTTTGGGGAAGTGACATTTTTCACATGTGAAAACCTAATTTTCCCAAAAGTAGTAGTTCAACACCAACTTGCAGTATGAATGTTGTACTTGAAAACCTGTAGTGGACCAACGACACATAAAATTTCACGAGTTGTTAATACAAGAGTAGGGTATAGTATATGCAGATTCTGTAAAGGATATCGCAATTTGTTTTCATTCTCCCACTTTAACTTTCTCCGTATGAATGGACGGTTGAGGTCGAAAGGAATCATGATGTAGGCCAGTCAACTACATTTTAAGTTTCGGAAGTTTACGTGATAGCTAGCCATCAAAGAGATGTACAATATTAGACGCGAGCCTTTTTGTGTTTCACAATGTCATTTAAAGAAGGGTCATACTGGTAAGCTTTATAAAAAGCTGCCAGTGAGTGATAAAAGGAGATTTCTAGGTAAACTGATATTTTAATTAATGAAATATGTGTGCTATTATTTTAGTTTTTGTTTTTATTTAAATTAGTATTAAGATTATGGTTTTATAGAGGGGTTAGTTAAAAGATTTTAAATCAGGTCTATAGGGGAGAAGTCCCAGTTACGGCCACCCATTTAATTACTGTCACCTCCATGCTCACTTAACCCCCCAAAAAAAAATTCACTTTGATCCATTAATTTTTTTTATTTGATTGAATAAATAATTATAAAAACACCAATGGTCGCTTATTAAGTGCTAAAGTGAATTTTTTGAGTGGATTTGAATGATAAAATAGTTATAATTGATTGAAATTATAGCAGGCAGATGGGACATTAGGTGGTGATGACTGGATGACACCTCTAAAAGGTGTCTTTTTGACCTCCGTGCGCATATCCAATGCTCCTGCACTCTACCGAATTGCCCAGAAGCCAAAACCTTAGTTATAAGCACTTAGCTTGTGAGCGAAAAAAAACCCATAATATTTTTTTTTCGATTTGACGTATGGATTGAATTTTACGATTGTGCGAAGTTAACCTTGGCAAATACTGGGTCTTCTCCCCTAAATGGTATGTCGGATTTGAACAAATTTTTTTGTGCTTCTTTGTATACAAACTTAAGAGCTTTATAGTTATTGTTTCGGATATGGGTAGTTACGATGAACACAAGAGGATTCATAATGTACACAAAGGTCAAAAAGTGGTCATTTCAAGTTGGTGTCTGATACATATTCTCTAGTGCCACAATAACAGTTCGCTTTGACCATCACAAAATTTGTACAATTGATCCAATACATATGCACAAATGCTTCGGTAAAATAGTGTGCACTATTGGTACCAATAAAGTTGAACAACTCTTTCAATTAAGTACTTTGTTTTTGCAACTATCGAGTAGGTATAAAGTATTTGATTTTTTTTAGTGGATTTTTAATTAGCATGTATCAATGAACGGATTGGAAGGTAACTCAGACCTTTCCCTTAAATAAAAAATTTTAAACGAGAAATTGAAATTATAAAAATTCTATACACATAAATGAATCATTAATTATTTTGAAAAGTTTAAATTTAAAAATAAATGTTAAATTGATGATCAAAACTTTTGGTTTGATTCTCCTCCCTAATATTATCTTAAAACTTGGAGCTATATGTGGTTCCTAATATTCTATAAGAAAAAAAAAATTATTCTTTAAACAAAACACACACACACACACACACATATATATAACTTCTATTTTATAAAAAAAATTATGCAAAGCTTTTATATATAAGAAAAAAAATGTTCTAATCTTTAAAATCAATAATTTTAAATTTTAGAAATTTGATCCTACAGTATAAATAAACATGAAGCCCTCTTCAATGAAGTTGCATTGCAATTTTTTTTAGCAACGATAGTAGTCATACTCTAAGTAGTTGTGACCTAGGTTTGATGTCTAACTCGTTGGTGTTGGTTCTATTATTAATTTCTTTGACTTGTTCCTCTTAACAAACATGTATTATTTGATGATCTAGTTGTCTCTTGATCTCTTTGTTCCTTTTCTTATGCTCTAAGATCATTGTAGTAGCTTTCTTACCAAATTTACAATTATAATACTTTGATTCCTCTTAACAACACATGATTTGATTAAATCTCAACTATCTTTGAACCCATCTCATACCTTCGTACCATATAGTAATAACTTTCTTCTTAAATTTACCATCAAAAAATGTATTTTGCTTTATGCCAAAACTATAATTTGTGTTGGAACATGCAACTATTTTTACAAAAGTTTATTAAATATTTTCTTTAACTTGGTATGTTGGTGTGGAGTGTTTGACAAAAATATCGAGGACATGCCTTTTTTTTTTCCCCTTCAAATAGTAAACATATATGATTAAATATAGTTCTTCTCTTATGGTTGAAGTTTATAAGACTATGATAGTCACCATGAGTTGTGACTTATTGAAAAGTGTCTATACTTCATTTTGAAATAGAAAATACTTAATGAATATTTCAATTTTAATGATATTTCTTTTTCATTAAATATATGAAGGTCTATTAGTGGGCCTCATCCAGTATTATAGATAATTATATGATTAAATAACAATAAAAAATTTGTGCAATCCATAAACAATGACAAGTTTAAATGGAAGAAATGGAAACTCAAAGCATCATTTAGAACAATCAACACTAAAACGAAGCAAGTAGTATAAGTTCATAAACAAAACCCATTGCATAATATTATATACAACTAATTGTATAGAAATATTTAAATGCACTAGACTAGAGAGAGGCACACAAAAAATATAACATTTAGACATAAGCATACAATCGAAAAACATGTAAGAGGTCCACCAAAACTACAAGTAGGAGGTCTATCAATGAGGAACATTCACCCCTAAAAACAAACCATCAATGCTCACCTACACAACTCACAATAACATCTCCTACTACCAACACTATATCCATAAGAAGACATCTAATAGAATAAGACACTAGGAAAGCAATATGTACACCATCAATCAACTCCACTCTCTTAACAAAATATGGTTCCTATTTTATAAAGAAAAATCATATAAAAAACTATTATTTAATAAGAAAAAAAAAAAAAACTTGTAGCTATATATATAACTCCTATTTTATAGAAAAAAAATTGTGTGCAGAACTTTTATTTATAAAGAAAAAAAAATCTTTAAAACCAAATTTTCTAAATTTCATAGAATTGATCTTAGAAAAAAAAGCATGGAGCCCTCTTCAATGAAGTTGCATCATAATTTTTATTTTAGCAATAATAGTAACCATACTCTAAGTAATTATGACCTATGTTTAGATGTCAAACTCATTGGTGTTGATTCTATGTTAATCTCCTTGACTTGTTCCTCTTAACAAACATGTATTATTTGATGAGGATCTAGTTGTCTTATGTCAAGGAATTTAGCAATAGAATCAACACCAATGAGTTTGACATCTAAACCTAGGCCACAATTAATTAGAGTATGGCTACTATTGTTGTTAAAATAAAAGTATGCTGTAAATTCATTAAAGAGGGCTTATGCTCATTTTTACTCTAAGACAATTCTCTGAAATTTAAAAATATTGGTTTTAAAGATTAAAATATTTTTCCTTATAGATAAAAGTTTCACATACAAAATTCTTTTTATAAAACAAGATTACCAAAGGTCACTAGAGATAAATTACTTATAACCTCCAAAACCCAACCATGATGAGTAACCACTAAATGATTTATGGTCTATTGTAAATCTTGAAGCATATCCATTACAATCCCCATATCTCAACAAAGGGAATTGGGATCGTCCACCAAAATATCCTTAGTCACCAATCCCTAGTTGAAAGGAATAGGAGATAACTCCTACAACACCTCATCACCTATACAATTAAAAGAAACTAACTCCTCAATGCATCAATGAATAACCAAAAAATTCACTAAATATTCAAGCTTACTATGCAAACATTTCAATATTGTAGTATGCAACCTCAATAGACATGTATCATCAATATGTTAGGATAAGATGACATTAACCTTGCAATCTTAAGTCATTTTCATGTGTCTCCATGATTCTTGGAAGGTGTACTTGGACACCTAAGGACATGCTGGACAACTATTTAATATAAAATTATTCTATGACATATTGTAATTGTACTCATAAAGGGTATCCAATCATCGATGCAATTACAAAGATTAAATGAAGATTCCTCAAGATGGGAATCCAAATGAGAGATGAAGAGTCATCCCATTGAATGTTGCATGTTGGGTTACCAAGTTGTACATGTTATCCATAATGAGTAATGGGGTGCAAGATGCTTTAAGAGTTGCAATTTTCTTATTGGGTATGGGATATGACACCCATGTGAAGTCCATGTGAACATTTAATTGTTTTTTATTAAGTTTATAGGTTGCACATGAGAATGTGGGCATATGGTGTTTGTAGGTGGTTTTGTTGTCTCTTGTTTTGTGATACCATAGTGGTATTCTCATTACAACTCTTCTATAAATTGGTGACTTTGGTTAGTAGATGTATACGTTGTTTTGCAGGTTGAAGAAGTAACAAAGTGATACCAAAATTCAAAGAGATAATTTGTATTGATGCAACTCTATTGAAGGATTCATATGTAAGCTTTGAATCTCTTTGGTTGTGGAGTTTTTTCTCAAAAGGGTTTCTCGACGTAAATTTTGTCACTTTTAGTTTGTTGATTTTATCTTATTGTTGATTTGTGCAATCACATAATAATCTAATTAGGTAAATTTTGATAAAGAAAATAATTTTAGATTTGTATACATTTGAGGAAATTTTCATTGCAGTAGTTTCACCTTGCTTTACAACACTATCATGTTAGAACCTAATATACCTTTTTCAAGATTAAGGACACATGTTGAAGATCAGTGAAAGATTTTCTTTAATTGAAACTGAAACATGACCACACCTAAGCAAGTTCCTTTGAGAGACATCACTGTGAGCAATCATGAAACAAAATCTTAGACCACACCATAGATAAGAAAAATATTGATCATGAACTAAAAACCAACATATGACTATCCATATTAGCAAAAAGAATACATCGACACCAATATTAGCATCAAATCATAATAATAAGCAAGAAATTCCATCTTCTAAATATCTCAACCATCTTATAAGGAATCAAACACATAAAATCACTTAGGAAAATACTTACATACACAATTAAACACAAGAATAATGCACATCCACTTAAAGCCTTAAATGACACATCCAAATACTATTAAAAAAAGTTCATAAAATATAATATATTGACGTCTAATTAAGAGTGTCACTATAAAAATAAAATCTTACTCTTTAGAATAGAATTATCAATACCAATCTTTGTTAGGAAGTCAACAACACAATTTTGTTTCATATAATAGTGGAGAAAATCAAGGAGACCATCCCAAAACATAAAGGAAAAAGGCATATGTGTGTGATTTTTTCCATTACAATTAAAATAAATATTATCAAAGTATTAAGAATAATTTCGTAGAGAGCTTTTGGAGAAGTGGCATTATTTAAATTATTGATATTTTTAACTTACATGTGAAGTTGACACGGAAATAAATCAAGTAAATTTTTTTTTTAAAAAAATTCTCATACCTTCATTTATCCTTATATGTGTTATATGCCAAGTTTAATTCACTTTAAACATAGTTTTTAAATCACAACCAAATATAATTGGTGCATGCAAAGCTCACAAAACATTATTTAAAAAAAATATATAAATACCCCACCTCTTTTAATTATTTCTTTTATAAAATCTAAAGATAATGTAATCTAATAAATAATCAAGCTTTTAAAAAATAACGTAAATAAAAATAATTGTTCAAGTAATGCAACGTCATATCAAATAAAAATTTAATTGTAATTAAAATTAAATTTATTGAACATAATACATAATTCAATCTACTTAATCTAATTAAGAGTTATGATAGATTATAGAATATATTTTGAAAACTAAAAATTAAGATGACTAAAAGTAGTACAATAATTTTTATGGTTGATAGATTGTTCACTGTTTTGATCATAACTTTTAAGCTATAGTTTATAATTGCTTAATTTTTTATGCATCTAAAGTACAATAATGAAATATGAAATTAGTCATTCTCAAAATCTTTATGATTTTATTTCCAAGATCACATATTTGACATTTGATTCATGAAAATGGTTTTTGATTACAAAAATGACCCTTGATTGCAAATTCAACCTTGTGAAATTTAGAACCTCTATACCTTTAAATGAGACTTGTCTAATGTCTATAACTATAATGAAAAACTAAAATTTTAAATTAAGAACATGTTTTTCCTAAGTGAGGATAATATCCTAATGAGAAATCCTTATATTTGATTTACCAATTTTGATAAAATTTAAAAGATGACAAGAAATAATGCAAGTGATCTTCATATGTATATGATGATGCTAGGTGATTGAAATATGATACTTGATGTAGTGAAATATGGTACAAGAAATATTAGAATGATCTAATGAAAGAGCTAGGTTTTCAACATGCGTCGATGTGGAAAGTTAAATAGTGAGTGATGGATGATCCTTTGTGATAGATAGATGTGGTGCATTTATCCTAATGATGGGAAGATCCTAGATGTTGGTTGGATAAATGGAAGATGATGGATGGATAAATGAAAGATGTTTGATAGATCCAAATGACCTTGTGTTGAGTTCTTTAAATACACACCCTAGACACATAACTCAAGGCCTTTAAGAATCCTCTATGAACATAAACATGCTTGCATATTAGTTAATTCTATAAGAATCCTCTTAAAAATATAAACACACATTTAAATTAGTTAATTCTAGAAGGCCTCCCCTTAAGATTAAAAAATGTGTCTAAAATGGTGCAAACTAACAAAAACAGTGTTAGGGTTTGCACTTTTCACCTCTACATTTCCCCCCTACTTTGGTGTGCATGCACACATTTATATAAGCAAGCATACCAAAGTAAAATAATATAAGCACAATTGAAAGGAAGAATAATAGCCCAACCAATTATCTAGAGTCCACCTATAAATTGTATATACACTTGGAAATGACTAATAATAAGGAATCCCTTTAATTTTGTGTGTTCCATTCAAAGGGGTGCACACAAATCAATGAAAGAGATAAATATTGTATAAAAACTAAGCATGATAGTTCATGATAATTATTTTACAAAAAGTAAGGACAAGCATGATAAACCATTTAACTAAAATCATGATCATGACATGTTAAAAATTAAGAGAAATGTATATCTAAGATACTTACCATTGTGTGAGCATGCGACATGAAAGGTGCTTATACTTTCTTTCCCCTACAATTGAGTAATTTGAGAGGCATGTAACCTACAAAAATAAAACAATAATATTTACCCCAAGAGACAAGATAGATTAAATATCATAGAAATGATCATGGGATACCATTATATTTAACATGTAATAGAGATAGATAAGAGGTTAACCAATGGATTTACCACTACAAATCATCAATGTGTGTGTGTGCACGCTTCAAAGATGTATAATTTTAATTCATGCCCCCTAAGGGACTATTATTGGCACCAATTTATGTGTGATGTAAAATATGTGTATTAGAAAGATAAACTAACCACAAAACCAATGAAACGTATTACATTAATGAAATTGAAATAACAAAACAAGCTGCTACAACCATTCATTCAAAATCGTTCCATTGCTCTCTAATCTTAGGGATCTTCTAATTCATGCTCTCATATTTGTATGTTGCACATGAATGTATCAAATGACAACCTAAGAAACGAGATGATTTATGAAACGCAAAGCTAAATGCCTACATTAACATGTTTTTGTATTTTTCTGATAGAAAAGACTAAATGATCAATGAAGTTACTGGTGTGTAAATGATGTAAAGATTACTACTAATGATGAGATGCAATTTATAAATGCAATGCTAGAATAAATTATATAAAACTAATGCAATGCTATGATTCTACAAAAGAAATTTTCCATTATAAAAATACTACAATGTAAATGCTAAATGAAAACTAAAGATTCTAAGCCAATGCTCTCCAAATGCTAGTATGATTCCTGCAGCATAAGTTTATGATCAATTCTATATGAAAAAGTTGTAAATGAGCCTCCTATTTATAGATCTTCCAAGGCAGCAAATGATGTGGCAGGATTCAACGGTCGAGATTATGATCTAGAGAAATCAACGATAGAAAGTGAGGAAGTTGGAGAGAATCATGGAGGAAGTTCCAAGTGTGAAGGAGAATCAAATAGAAAGAGAAGCCATGTGTCCCAAAGTTTGTTGCAAGTTGTTGATGAAAATTCCAAATTTAAAATTAGAGACATTTAAATTCATGAGGCACATGGTGAGGCGACAAATGAGGTGGAAGGAGGTTAGAAGAATATGTAGAAATGTGACAAATTTCAATTTAAAAATTCAAATTTACATGGAAGGGAATCAATCAAATAAAACAAATTATTTAAATTTACTTATTTAATTAAATCTAGAGGAAAATTATTTTAGATAGGAAGAATTAAGAAATGAACTATATAAATAAATTTGATAATTTGTTTATAAGTAGAGGAATTAGGATTTATTAATTAAATAACTAGTATTTAATTAATTTTCTCCAGACCATTTTTAGGTGTATACAATTCTCATTAAAATGTGATGTATTTCATATCCTTGCTCTTGATCATCTTGTTGATTGTGTTTGATATTTGTATGTGTAACCCCAATATATGGTGTGTTGTGCTTATTAAAATCAATATATTCTTTATTACTAATGTTAGAATATCATTCAATTCCATATGATTAGCCTTAACTTGTATCATCCATTTATCAATAAAATATAATATTTTGTACTATTTTAATGTAATTCATCTATGTATGTGATGGTAAACATGATTTTATCTAATCTTGTGTGGTATAAGTCCAGATAAATCTATTTTCTTAACAAGAGACAACATGATAAGATTTTATTCTTATATAACATGTAGGGACTCGAATTCAATGACTTTTGTAAAATGTGCTGATTTGACATGTTCATGATGATCCAAACCATGATTGATATAAGACACATTGCCATTTTCCTCATTTTCTAAATGTTAAATTGATGTAAACTCTTAGGAACAAGGAGAAATTCTAGAAACATGATTACATATATTAAAGCACAATCACATTTTCATACACTAAGCACATAAATATGAAAATGAAGGATAAAAGTTACAAAAACC
The DNA here is from genome assembly GCA_007115665.2 of Sequoiadendron giganteum. Classification (NCBI taxonomy): domain Eukaryota; kingdom Viridiplantae; phylum Streptophyta; class Pinopsida; order Cupressales; family Cupressaceae; genus Sequoiadendron; species Sequoiadendron giganteum. Next base: position 632,057,493 of record CM021107.1, read on the forward strand.
CAATGATAAATAAACTTTAAGGTTACCATTTAGTAAGTGAACTTGTATTAGTAATCAAAGATTGATATCTCAACATATAATATTTGATTATCTCATTTTCCCTTTGATTTCATTGTATCATTTGAACAACTATAGATTTCTTAGGCTCAATATTACAAGGCAATTGTTCCATCAAAGTATTATACAATTCCAAAAACAAGTGATAGAAGCATGAGCCAATGAATATAACCATGTAAATGCATGACTACTCAAGCTTATTGAAAAATATTCCAGCAAGTGACTTTTGTCTTGACATAAGAAAAACATGTAGTTGATAAGGACCTTAGATGAAGCAATAGATCACCTCTACCATCATACTTTGTTAAGTTACCAAAAATCCATTTGGTGAAGGATAAACCAAAATTTCATATTCTAAAGGATATGTAATATCTCACTAGTGTAATCTTTCTTTTAGATCTTTTCTCAAGATACATCAAAATAATTTTTTGGATGGTCCAATCTACTCACAATAGGACTAAAATAATGTGAAATATCACGCTCAATATATATGCATATCACGTGTAGGAGGAAGGAAGAGATAAATTTATAGAAAGTTTCATACTTTCACATTAGCCAAGTAAAAACTATAGGAGACCCTCATTTTCTTCTTCTTTATGAATATCAAGGCCATGTGTTTTCTGAATAGGAAATGTATGACAATTTTCTCCATTATTACTCAATGATATCATTGAAAAAACATAAAATGATTTGAAGGGGAATATTGAGATCATTAAAAAAGGGAATATCAAATCACGATGCATAGAAACATCCATGGGATCCCAAATAATCCTCTATTTGCTGTAATACTAAAATTTGAGGAAATTTATAATTCATTAGTATTGATAAACATAATAATGAGTGTGAGTTACTAATACTTTTTTTAGTGGTGAAATTATTAAGTTTCAATGAAAACTAATAGAAAATATTTTGTTGTATTGGTGCAATTTTTTTCTTCATTAATAATCTCAACAAAATTTCTTTATTCTTATAGTGAAATTATTTAATTTAAATAAAAATTCACATTTGTTATATTAGAAAATTCTCCTTTATAAATAACATCAACAATATTGGTATATGACATGTATTATAATCTATGATATAAAATGAGGCAATATCATCAAACAAAAATATGAGTCAATTCAATGTGAGGATAACTCATAATCCATAAAGTATGAAAACTCATAAGGATCTATGGTAAAAATATAAAATGAAGCACAATCAACAAAAGGGTGGGTAGGTGGGTAGGGATGAAAGAGAGGAAATGATGAAAGTCAAACCCTACTATAGAGGGATGAAGCAAAAGTAAGGGTGGATACAAACCTTAATGAGATATGAAATGATAAATGAAATTAATAAAAAATATTAGATCTTGGAGATATAAAGAAGGTCAAAACATTAGAGGGTTTTGAATGTCGAGTTCACAAAAATGTAAAGAAATAAAATAATTTATTTTTTATTAAAGCAATGTTTAATGAATATAACAAGCAATACAATTTAATTGGCCTACTTTAAAGTGACAAATTATATGATAAAATTTAGAAACCTAGAAATTAAGGGACGTGAAAGTATTTAGTTGATTCCAACAATTGGTAGATAGTTGCCCACTAATTTAATCAAAATTATTGAACCCTAGCTCTTAATCACTTACACTTGGATGCATCATAAGTAGAATGATGAAATCTAAATGGGTTGTTCTCAAAATCTCCATGAGGTCAATTTTGCATTGTAAATTTGTTTTCAAATCTCAAAAATGATCTTTGAGTATGAAAATGACCTTGAATTGTAGACTTGACTGAATAACCTCAAAAAATTTATACCTACAAAAGAGACTTGCACAAACTTGCTTGATGTGTGTAATTACAAAAAAATAGTTAAAAAAGACATTTTGGGAGCTTGCTAAGCGAGAATGTTCTCCTAACGACAAGCCCCTAATAATCAGTTTAATCGTTTCGATAAAATTTGAAAGGCAACAATCATCAATGTAAGTGATGCTTATGTGGATATAATGATGTTCAGTGATTCAAGCTTGAGGCTTGATGTAATGGAATGTATTGCATTATGTATTAACATGTTCTAGTGCAAGAGTTAGGGTATCATTATTTGTTTGTGTAAGAATTGATGTAGAGAGATGAATAATTATTAATAAGTGATATTTTGTGATAAATAGATGTAATGGATTGTCTTAACAAAAAGAAAATCCTAAATACTTAATAAATAAATTAAAAATACTTGATTAATAAATAAAACATATTTATAAATACAAATAATTTAAGATTAGTTATTTCAAATACACACTCTAAACATGTAATCCAAATACTTTTAAAACCCCTCATAAAACACAAATATATATACACATTAATGAATTAAAAAACTTTTAAAAATTTAAACATTTAATCTAAATTAATTAATAAAAAAACCCTTTAAACGATAGATATATCTAAAACAATAAAATAAAAATAAAAATAAAAATGAGGTATACGCTTTTCATTAATCAGCATTAATAATTTGATGTGTCTATTAGATTTAGTGGTAGAGACAAATCATAGGGAAATTGCAAATTTGTGATTGCAGTAAGGTAAAGAGCCCTAAAATGACTTCACAAATTTAACTAGAAAAAACATATAAATGGCAAGTTCATTGTTTTTATTACATAGGATACTATAACGAACAAAGATTCAATGTACTTAATGTCAATAGAATCCTCTTATTGTAAGAGATTTTTGTTTGTTTGTTGTCATACCATTTTTTTAAGAGTCAAAGACCATCCAATTTTGCTTTATGATAATTGACCATAGAAAACCCATTTCCTATATAAACTTACATAAAAGTCATAAGATTCCAAGTCACAAGAGTCCCTAGGCAAAGACAAAACAAAAGACAAATTCACTCTACTTTGGATTTATCTATTGATTTACAACCTTCATATGAAGCACACCTAATCCCATGGCCAAAACAAGTGCCTTATTCTAAGGCAATATGCTCCAAAGAAAAGTGACTTGAATACCATTGTTTCCTTAGATAAGCACCAAACAAAAGACTAATATATTTTTCCCTTTGGATTAATATATTTTTCCCTTTGGATTTTTCATTAGTAGTTGACAAACTTCATACCTAACCATGGTTAAAGTCATGTAAAAAATAGTTGTTAGTTGCATTTCTTCTTGCCCTTTTAACCTACTACTTAATCTTTGTCTTGGTCTCATTCTCATAGACATGGGGGGTTTACTTTCATTGTACAATGATAATTACATTGGTCCACATGTGAGCTCAAATACCAAAACAAAAACTAAATTCAACACCCCATTATAAGGAAATGGGTCTTTTGGGTCATTGTAAATAAAGGACAAGTCAATCTGTCTTGCTATGTTTTACTTGGATTAAAAAAAGTTTCAAAGGAATCATCATCTTTATGGATGCAAAGTTTTTGGAAGTTGTCTTGTCATGTTTCTATGGTTTCAATTTGGCATGAAGTTTTCAAAGGACTAATTGTGTTTGCCACTAGGGATAAATTATGATTTTGGAAGATGTTGTCTAACACCAATGATTTGAAAATTTATCTCAACGTAGAAGTCACATGAGGGAGGGGCTTTGTCCACATTGGGGATGGTAATAAAGACAAATATTTTACTCTAAATGATTCAACCACTCTTAAAAGGCCTATTATGAGATTCCATTAGGTCCTATTGAATAGGACATACGACTAGACAAGCTGTTTGTTCTTGTATCCAAGACTTCTTATTCTTATATGTGGTATTTCTATAAAGGAAAATAAACTTGCTTTAAATGTGTTATTTATATTAATTAATATATTATAATCATTCAGATTAAATATAGATAATTGAGTTGAGGTTAGAGATATTAGAATATTAAATTATTAAATGTTAATAATAGAAATAAAATGAGAGAGTTAGGAAATTTGATTTTAGGTACAATGATAATGAATGAATTTGTTGAAGATTTTAAAATTTGAATGTTTTAAGATTATAAATGATATGTCTTTATTTGTATTTCATCTTATACTAAAAACAATTAGTCACCTTTATGATGGATCAAACTCGTGTATATGGGTTGATCCCGTAGACATGGATTTGTCTTATAGTTCGTATAATTAATCTAAACAAGTGTGTGCTATTGCTTTCTAATTAACCTAATTCATTATTGTCCACTCTACTATGATGGCTAACAATATTAAAGTTTATTTAAGGAGTTATTAAATTGTTTGAGGACACATTCTCCTAGGTTAAGTCTTCCAAAAGATAAACTTTACAATCATGTAACTAATTGAGGATACAAAACTTCAAATGTGTAGACACTTCTATGATGATTATATAGATTCTAATTCATTTTAGTGCACTAATGGGTGTGTTCCTCGCATACTCCTTTCACACCTCCTTTCCTAAATGTGAAAGGTACATTAAGTGATTACTTGATTTTTGGATGTCTAAAATGATTGCAATTGCATGCCTTTAAATACAAGTACATGAAAATACACCATGCAAACTGTAGACACCTAAAAATGTTTTGAGCATATCACACACCTGACACACACCTATTTTTGCTTATTAACACAATTTCTAGCATAATTCACCTAGTTCCTCTATTTAATTAAATAATGCCAAATTATTTAGTCAAATTCATTTTGTTCTCTTGTTAATTAAATAACTAAGGTTATTTGATTAATTCATCATAATTCATCATTTTTCCCCTTTCAATTAAATAATGTCAAAATTATTTAATTAAATGCTAGTAATCCCCCTTGATTAAATGATTCACAATTATTTAATTAAAGTCCTAATTCTTCCAACTTGCACAATTAAATGATTTTCATGAGTTATTTAATTGACTAATTTTCCTCCAACCCTCCAACTTGCATAAAGAATATTCCCCATGGAATATTCTCTTTACTAGCATAGTTATGACTATCATAAAGAATTATAGATTGTATCTCTCATTTTACACTCACTTGAAGGTTGTTTGAGCACCTAGCATAAAAAATATTTGTAATTGGTGAGTTGTTTTGAAATTTCTTGAACAATTTATATTTCATTTATACAATTTCATAAAGTGCAATTTAAAAGATTTTATATTATAATAAATCAATAATGACTAGTTGAAAGGAGTTGACATAGACCTATTAAAAAATTTAATTTTGAAAATTTAAGAATCATTTTTAAACCTATAGATTTGAACTAGATTATTTCCCACTCTTAAAAATAATCAAAGATAAAACATAAAATCAAAAATCAAAATTGACTCTTTATAAAATATGATAATAAAATAAAAATAAAATTATATTACCATCAAATTTCCTATTAAAATATCTTATTTTACATACTAATCATTACAATAAAAATAAATAAATCACAATCAATTAAAAAATAAATTTTTATTTATTTTTTTGCCATTACACAAATTTTCTATACTTTTTCCAATTTTTCCTCTGTTATCAAAACTTTTACTTTATATACTTCATAAAAATTTCCATTCTTAGAAGTATGAAAACTCATTTTTAACTATTATGGGCATTTTATAGGGAGATACAATTTTACCTCATCTCATAATGATCAAACTCATTTTTTAACTATTATCACTAACTATTCAGATATGGGTTTTATATAAGGGAGATCCCATGATAACTTTTTATTAATGATTAACTCCAACATGAAATATTGAGTGGTGGGGTATGTTGGCCATGAAAGAGGAAAGTTGCCCTTGCTTTTATGATAAAAATCATAAATGTCATATAAAATTCCTTAAGTGGAACATCTAATATTTAGATGACACAAGTGGGTATTGTCTAATATTTGGCATCCATGCTTAATTATTACTTAAACCAATATGCTTAAATGTCCCTCCACTACGGTACATTACACATTACTCTAATGGTGTGACATAAAATATTTGACTTATTATTGCATGGAAGGATTCTCATTATGCCTATTCTAATCTTGTATTCCATGTACCCTACACTTCTATGGCGATTTCCATAAATTTGTAAGCATACATCATTGTTAACCACCTCCATCATTCATAATGTTGTAAAATAAGACAATTTCTTATAATAGTTATAGATTGTATAATATGTCTATGGTGAGACACTCATTTCAAGAACCCAACTTTTATTTTGGAAAATAACTAAATCATGGAAAATAAACTTTTCATATGGTTAATATAAATTAATTAATTAAATGAAAATAATTGAAAATAAATTGATTTAGATTTAATGGTGATAATTAGAAATGATAAATTAAATAATTGTAAAAATAGCTTTAAGAAAGTAAGTGTGAGAAGGGTATTTAGCTCATTGATTAAAGAATCTCTGTCTTTGATGAAGATTCTAGAATATGCTCGTTGATCAAAGAATGTTTGTCTTTGATGGAAATTTTGGAATATGTTTTATCTCTAATCTAAAATTGTGATATATTTGTTAGTGGAATACCTTAGATCCTACGTTGTGTATGTGCTCTATTTGGGGTAGATATTGGCGGTCTAGGTTAATTCAATGATTATAGATCCTTCCTTTGGGTTTAGACTTGAACCTATTTAATGTGCACCTTTATTACTTTGCTTTCTCGATTGATCTTTGTTTTCTATGCTCTTCTTTGATATATAAGTGTTGGTGGTATTTAGAAATACCTTGGTAGAGTCAACATTATGTTGCAAGGAGACATGTTCTCCTAGGTCAACCCCCAAAAATATGTATAAAAGATCAAAGACAATAGAAAAGGGGCCTAGAATGGTGTATGGAAATGTGTTACTCCTTTTAGTGCACCAAATCAAAATGTGTTGATATTGATTGCTCCTTTAATACTTTAGGATGTGAAGATAAATAAATGCTAACGAACTCCATAAAATACTAGCACATATCATCATATTTTACAAAACATGCACTTAGATCAACCCATAAAATTAAAAGTGTGAACATGTAATCATATAAAGTAATAGCAATTATGAATATATCATTTGATAAAAATGTGTAACATCTAAAATGATAAGTATTTAAGCATATATGGGCTAGGGATAGGATCTAATAAGGTAAACTACCCATAACATGAACACATATAATGGTAACATTACCCTCAATGGCCAAAAATATCTAAATTGAGAACTAGGATATGCATATGTCTCTAATGTGATGTCTAAGGGAACGAAAACATGGGAGAAAGGAATGACACCCTCAATGTATAAGGAATATATAGTAAAAAAATGTGAATAGGGAAGCATGATGCCCCTAATGTGAAAAATATGTTCACGAAGGCATAATATGTAAGGGGAACATGTGATGCCCCTAGAAGTAAGAATGTAGCATTTGAAGGTGCAAAGTAAAGAGGGGGAAGACATGATACCCCCACAATTTAAGTATATAGAATAAAATCTCAAAGATGGTGGAGAAAAGAATGCCTTCAATGCAAAGATAAGTAATAAGGATATGATAATATTAGTGCAACTGATGTAAAGTGTATGCCCTAGAAGTAAATTTAACAAGGCGGGATCAACAAGTAACTCTAAAAGTGTGATGTATCAATCTAGTTTTGATATGTAAGCTCTAATAAGCAATGCATATCAATTTAGGATCAAGGCAATTAAATCAATAGTTAATGGTAAGATATAAGGCTTCAAGTAAAATAAGTGTCATGGCTGTGGTAGAAAAATAAGATATAAAGATAAAACATAGTAAACATGAAATTATGTATGAAGTATAAAATGTAAAATGGTAAGGCAATGTAAGAAAACCAAGTGGTAAAAATAAGAATCCTAAAATCAAAGTGAATAGCAAAGGAAAAATATGAAAAATAATCAACCCAAGTGGGGGAATATAGGCAAAAGGAAAAGTTATACAAAGAATATTTGAAGGATGTGAATAGTTTGTGGGCTATTTATATTGACCTCCACCTAAATCTCTATTTTTAACCTAAATAAGTTTTAAGAGAGGAAATTGAGATTTTATCTATCCAATTATTTGAAACCTCCTAAACTTGAGTGATCTATTCAATTATTTTTCTTAGCTAGAGTAGCTTGAAGATCTCACCTTCTAGGTGCTCATAGTTGCTAGGTCCAAATCTAACTAGAAGGGATTTTGTAAATTTTATCCACCTAGGTATTCTTGGGAAATACCTTGTACACTAGAGATGATCAATATCCTATGTGGTTTGAGGGATAATGCTCTAAATGAGGGCCTAGATGTGTTATAAGTATGTAGAAGAACTAAAAGGATACAATAGTAGACAAAGAACAATAGAACTAAAATAGACCATTTTAATTAATCTACATGTTCTATACACAACACTCTCATGCGAATGTGTGGTTTTGTATTTATAATGTTTGTCCACTAAATATACTTATGTTAGCTTTTATATGTATATTTATATTTCTCATGGTCATGAAGAAGGAGGTTATTATGGAAGCTAAACTTATTGGTCTTCCATGTATGAAGATTCATTTTTTGATAGTTAGGATCTTGTGGTTGCACATTGTGTTGAAAAGTGGCAATGTGTGTTGTTATGTAGTGCCTTGTGATGTTGCTTGATGTTCTATATTGAGATATTTATTACACATTATGAGCGTGTGTGAATGTAAATACGACATGGAGTTTAGATAAAGTTGTTAGCGACATTGTGCGTCATAATCCTTAATGTTGCACATATGGTGCATGATATAAAGGGACATGCACAAGCTAAGGAATGAATTCTAAGTTGTATGAAATGGTTCATAGAAATGTGTGCATAATACAGATACAAAGATATATACATAGGATTATACACTATGGTACTAACATCTAGTGGTGTATGCACTTGCATGAAAACATGCAAGTCATTCCTTGTTCCTAAAATACAATCATATCGATTGTATTGAAGAAAAAAATTGCAATCTAAGTTGAAGACTATGTGACATGTTTGAACTATGGAATAAATTTAGTAATTTGATATCTCTTACTCACTAATATAATTATTCTCTAAGGATTATTTGTGTAGACACCTTATTGATGATGTAGGTAGGGATGCCCCAAGATTAGTTAATTGGAAGCAATTGGCACACAATCATATACTAGCTCATTGTGGAAAGGATGAATAGGATATGAGAAGCAACATCAACCTGTGAAATCTATACATATGTTGTTATAGGAATTAAATCATACTATACTATAAGGTTGTGAAAAATGCATGGTTATATACAATTTAGGCATGTGATAGTAGCTTCAAAAATGATGTTCTTCATGTTTCCATTGTCAATAAAAATAAATGGTTGTTCTTGCATCCACATCTATGAATGGAATGATAAATTTTCTATTGCATTTGACATAAATGTTGTAATTTTTTGTACATAAATATCTACATATTTTTCATTTGTGTTCGTCATCTCTTTCTCATGTACAAACACTATGCTTTGTGCACATGAACAAATTGTTCTATGCATGACACTCTATGTTGGTGTGATTACTATATTTATGTTTATCACATAACTTACCAAGCATGAATGGTTTGGAATCATTTTAAGAAGGTATTTTCTTTGGAATGGGATTTTTCCCATTTACCCTTTAATATTGATTCATCCTCAATAAAAATCACATAGCAATACGATTCTCCATCATCTTGAATTTGCATAAATTTAGTTTGAATTGAATGAATGGGTGTAAGTAGTTGCAATAATTAATGTCTCTATGTTGTTTTTAATTTAATGTGCCTAACTTTTCATAAAGGTCGTGGAATAAATTATTATAGGTATAGACTAACTAGTCATGTCCTTGGTGCAATTGTTGCCACTAAATGTATAAGTCATCATAAAAATCTTCAAGATGGTATTCATCCTTGAAGGATTCTATAAAATTTTCCTAGGTAGGCACACACATTATTCCCAAAGAACATGGGATTTCCACCACTTCTTTGTGGATGAAGATACTTTTAGAAGCACAATCTTGATCAATTTTCCTTATGAAAAAATAATTCATAGATAAATATGACTCCAACCGGTTATCTACAACATTTACATATATTTTACCCTCAAACAAAATAATTCCTAAAGCACTTGGAATCTAGGGGGAATCAACCACCAAAGGTTTTTACCAATGATTTAACTAATAAAACCATCTATTTGAGGAATTTTATAAATTGGAAAATAAAATAGGTTTATTGTTCTCAAAGAGTCCTTGGAATTTCCTTTGATCATCACATGAAATACATCCTAATCCCTTTATAGCTACACACATTTGAAATGAATTAGAAGGTAATTTGATAGATCTCATGGTTTGGTGTTGAGTCTCATATACTCCAATTTGATTTGGTAGGACATGAAACATAAACTAATGTAATACCAATGATCTAGATCCTAGGTGTTATGAGGGACAACACTCTAGTCGAGGGACTAGATGTTTTGTAAGTAAATGGAAGTAATATGGAGAGAAAGCATCAGATAAAGAAGAATACTAGATCTATATTAAACCATTTAGTAATCATGCATTTTACACATGGTACACTCTTGTTGAGATGTGTGGTTGTGTATTCACAATGTTTGGTTGCTAAATCTACTTTTATTATGTTACAAATGTGAATTTATATTTTATGTGATTGTGAACAAAGAGGTTGTTATGGAAGTTGAACCAACTGATCTTCTATGCTTCATCTTTCAATAATTAGGATTTGGGATCATGTTGTGTCGATAAAGTTAGAGCATGCCATGAAATCTCTCTAGAAGATACACAAGATATGAATGGTTCTTTATTACGTTAAATAATGTTATGTAATGAGATATATTATATACCATGAGTGTGCATGAGAATACAAGTGAGACATAGAGTGTCAAAAAAATTATTGTCATGGATGTGTGGCATGAACCTTAAAGATGTGTGAATGTTACATGATGTAAAGGGATGTGCAAAAGCTAAGATGTGGCTTCCAAGTTGCATGACATAGTTCCTATTGTTACAATTGAGATTCAATTTTTTTTGGAACTAATGTTGGGTGGTGTGCACAAAAGTCAAGACATAACATTGGAATGCCACTCCTAAAGGAAAGTTGGGAAAATAGCATGCTCATAGTAAAAAACTCTATGACCATCAAGGTAATTTTTCATCATGCTAAGTTACATGTTAGATCCTTCACCATGAAATTTGGGCATGTCAAGGAGAAAAAATTCAAGTCAAAACCTCTTCGAGCCATGAGATCATTGAACATCTTAGAGGCATAAATTTTGATCCAATTTTACATTAAAGTAAATTGACCTTGACATGATTTTTCACCATCATTTGAAGTATCCTCCAGTGAATAGGTATCCTCATGAGGTAAATAAGGCCAAGTAGGTAGTGAGGAATAAAAATAAGCATATGTGGAATTCAACTATGGGAAAGACTCATCAAATTGGATATCTATATGAAATTATAAATCTATCATGGTAGGATCAAACAACTGATAAGCCTTTACATCTTCACAATAGCCGACAAAAATGAATGGTTGACTCTTCTTCTCCATTGCCTTATGCTTACTTTCCAATATGAATTCTCAAGCCTCACTACCAAATACCCTAAATAAGGAAACATCGAGATTGATATTGGACCAAGCCTCGTCTAGAGTGATATTCAAAAATTCATTATGGGGAATGTGGTTTTTAATTTAGTTAGCACAATTGGTTTCCTTAGCCCAAAAATATGGAGCCATAAATGGAGATTAAAGAATTCAATTATCCATCTCCTTGATTTATCTATTATTTAATTTAGAAATACCATTATTCTAAGGAGTATAAGGAACCGAAAAATAATGATGAATTCCATGCTTAGTTCATTAGTCCTATAATTCCTAGTTTAAATATTCCCCCATTGTTTGTGCATAGCTACCGAATAGAAGAATTTGATTGCTTCTCCATGAACATCCAAATGTATTAAAAGTGATGAAGACATCATTCTTGTACTTGAGAAAATACACTCATATACGACGAGAGTAATCTTCAATGAAGGTATGTACATACTTGGCTCCTAAAAAAGGAGTGGGAAAGGACATAAGGTCACTATGTAGGAACTCTAATAAGGTAGACCAAGTACCGTCTCTTGTGTAATCAACTATTGTATATCCTTGTAGTTTACATGACCAAAATATTCATGCCATAGTTTTCTCAAGGAATCTATATGTGAAATACATGATGAACCACTGGATGAATAAAAAGCATGAATCCTATATAATTTTGACTCATGATCAACACTAATTGAAGCAATAACTATATTTGGATGATGGAGATAATGAATTAAAATATCATGTGGAATTTTGGTAACTATCTTACCCCCCAATATGAGAAATATGATATACATATGAAGAGAATATTTGTAGAAATATTGGGATCAAGGAGAACATCCTCAATGTAACCATTGGTCCTATATACGCTCCCTAACCCCAAATCTAAAATATGTGAAGAGTTACCCACTACAATATGATAAGTACTAATATTAGAGAGAGACTCAATTAGATTAGATAAATTAGTCATGTGATGTGAGCCTCCAAATTCTACAATCCAATAGTGTGTTGAAGATAAATCATATGCTAAAAGTGCATGGCCTTTTCCTATGCTATTTGAAGAAGAATTAGACAGTGAAATGGTTTTCTACTACATGGATCCATCCAATGCCCTAGTCTCTTCCAACATCTGGTAATTGCATGTCCCTCCCTGCCAAAAAATTGCAAGGATCTCCTAATTTCTTCTTTTCCTTAGAGGAAGACTCACCAAGCTTAAAAGATTTATCATTTTTAGGGGTGGATTTTTTTTCTAATCTAAGTTATGTTTGGGCTTGGAGGAATGATCATTTCTTGATGTATATTACATCTTAGGCTTATATTTATTCTTACCTCTTCCCTTGGATTATTAGGTGACCAATGCATGAGTTTTGGAATTGGAAAGTGACTCTAACTATACCAACTTAGCTAGTTCTCATGTCAAGTGATCACAAAGGACCTTAAATTAAGGGAAGGTAATTGTATCTCCTAAAGTACTCATAATGTAATAGAAATTAGAAGAGAACACCTAAAATGGTCCTCAAAGCTTAGAGATGATAAAAAATACATACATTTTCATCTTTATCCTTTCCACAACCCTATAAAAGGGACTTGAGTGACTTGAATGTTACTAGAAAGTCCTCAATAGAGGGAAATGAATTAGGTGTCATTGTAGTCAAATTTGAATCAATCTATAATTCCCAAAAATCATTAACTATACCAAATATCTCCTTGTACTTGTACTTGTCCTAGATCTACTTAGGATTTTTGTAAGATTCTACGTGAAATAATAACCTATCTGAAATATGCAGTGCAATAAGACATATGGTTTCATCCATATTATTTTTGTATGCAAATCTGCCATATTCTCAAGTGAACTCAGGTGCAATATCCTCCAATGTAGAACATAATCCCTTGGACATGAGAAATTTGGTCATATGAGGTTTTTAGGTGTGATAATTGCATAATGTATGGTGCTCAATAGAAGAGCTTTCCACCATGTGTGTGTTTTTTTAAGTTTTTTAAAATTGACTAAATGCTAATTTTGATTTTTTTATTTGTTAAGGTACTATAGGAAGGAAATTTAACCCCATAGCAAGAAAAAAAACACTTTTACAAATTTGATAACTAAATAGAAAAATGAAAGTGTTCAATTCACATTTGTTCTCTATGTACCTTGTAAAAACTATAAAAAATTAGGTCTAACTACTATGTGGGTCATTGAACCAACTTTCCAATGCTATAAGGATAAAAAAATAGAGATTCAAGCCAAAATTTATGAGCTTGGAAGAAAAAATGGCAGATATGAATTCAAAAATAAATAAAGCTCACCAAACATAAAATATAGAAAAAATACTAGCACCAATGGAAATTGATCAAAACCAACTTTTTGATGAATATTTGTTTGCAAAAATATGATACTATATGCCCAAGTTATGCTTAATTTCACAAAAATTACTCCTTAGGGCTTAAAAATGAAGTAGGTTAGTTATTGGGCGATGGCGGTGGTCGATTGGTGGTGCCACTAGCTTGGGCGATGACATGGTGGTGACCTAGTAATAGGCGAAAATGACCTAGTTTTAGAGTGGTAATCTAGCAGGTAGGTAGTGATGTCGCTCATATGGGTAGTGATTGAGTGAAGAAATGGTAGTGTTTGGTAGAAGAAGAGTACATACCTGATAGGTGGCAAGGCAATAGAGAGTGCGGTGGTGACAATGATTTTTTACCATGCTTCTAGGGGCTTCCCTTGGAAATTAAGCCCCACCTTGAATTGAAAGGGTCTAGGGGCTTCTTGACCCTTGTGACTAAAAGCTATGACCCTTAAGTGAGAAAAATCCCTCACTCCTAGTCATTGATGAGACTAGGGGTTTAAAATTGTAGACACCCAAAAATGTCCTCTTATGATACTTTGTCACAACATTACATCATTTAGGCATCCTGTAACATGTTTTTTCCTAGGTACCCATGTCATCATTTAATTAGTTAAATAAATCTTATTTATTTGACTAATTTCATTTATTCCTTTCCTATGCATAATCCATCCATTCTTCTAATGTTAATTAAATAATTTATATTATTTATTTAATTAAATCATTTATATTCGTAATCTATTCGTTCTTCTAATGTTAATTAAATAATTTATATTATTTAATTAATGAAATCATAAATCCAACATTAATTAAATAAATCAAATATTTATTTAATTAATAAAATCTTGAAAAAGATATTCTCGTTTTCTTTCCAAAATTTGAACTCATATGTATCTAATTAATTTATTTAATTAGATAATTCATCAATTATCCTTCTCATCTTTTTCAAGATTTATTTCCTTTCTAAGAGAGATTCAAAATCTTCCTATCTTTTCAAATCTTATCTTATTTTGTTTTATTTCCTCTTTGATCAAATAAAGAAAAAATCAAATCTTCTTCTCTGTCCTCATCGAAACTCTATAAATACAACCTCTCGCAAGCCATTTGGGGGATTCAATTCTTGAAGTACCATTACTCTGTCAAATTCATTCCGCAACCTTTTATCATCTTCCATCCATCATCTTTGATCTATCTAGTTTTTTCCCATCATCCCCGTCCTATTATTATGCTGCAATAGTGAGCAATCAACATTCCTTTAACAGTCAAATCATTCAAAATCATGCATTCTTATGCGAGATTGAGAAGAACAATAGAGTGAATCCCTGTTAGTATGCATGTTTGTTTAGATTAGATATTCGTCTTGCATGTGTGTGTGTTTAACACGTAACTTCACTGAAGATGATGAAAATTTGAATCTTAATTTAATAAAATTTAAGATTTTTCCTCCATGAACCCGACATATTGTTGATTTCTGACTCTTTTTGAATGATGTGCATGGATAACAACATTACTTACAAAATCTGATTCATCTTTCAAGTACTAGCAATCTCTATCTCTGTCATGAATCACATTCTCATAATTCCTATTATCTCCTTTCTAAATATTGAGAGTATGATGTCAGGTTTTTTTTCAGAACACATGCAAGCAATTCGATCGACTTTTATAATTGCAAATGTTCTTCTCTACCGTCTTCATCATCTTCTTTGACATGCTTAGCTTTGATTTACTTTAGATTTACTCCGTTTACTTTAGTTTAAAGTTTTTGATTCTTTTTCTAACTTTTTTCAGATTTAGATTTAACTAACTTTAGTTTAGATTTAGTTTTTTTAGTTTATTTATTTAGGTTTAGATTTATGTTTAGAGTTAGTTTAGATTTTGGCATTTAGATTTTTTCTTTCTAATTTGATGTAGATTTAATTTTAGATTTAAATTCAGCTTTAGATTTAAATTTTAGATTTAATTAAACTTTAGATTTTGATTTAAGTTAGTTTTTTTTTAATTTTAGATTTTTAATTAGATTTTATTTAGATTTAGATTTTAATTAGATTTTTAGTTTTTTAATTAGATTTTCAGATTTAGTTTTGATTTTTTAATTTAAACTTAGATTCAGATTTTAATTAGATTTTTAGTTTAATTTTTTAATTAGATTTTTAATTTAATTTAGATTTAAGTTTTTAATTTTAGATTTAAGTTTTCTTTTTAATTTAGATTAAAAGTTTCTATTTTAGATTTAATTTAGAAGGGCATTTTTTTTTTTTTTATCATAACTGTCATATGGGCTTCAAATCGCGCAAACGAGGACTCATCAGAAAGTTGATGAGATGATCTTCACAACGATGCAACGTTTATTAGGTGAATGTGTCATTTTTTAGCCTTTTCCAGTCAAAGTCAAACTTGCATTTAAACTTCAAACAAGCATATCTTGAGAGCAAAATTGATCCAATTTCGACGATGTTTTTTAAAAAGTGCATGAAATCTTCTGAATTTTCTATTTATGCAATCCATTCAATTGTATCAATTCACCATAATCAAAATTTTATCAGACTTCATCTTTTTTGTGTCACACTTTTCTATGCAAGTTTACTTGTTGTTTTTTGATTTTGTGACTTGTAGGTGAATCATACGGAGTTGGAAAAACATTTGGATCAATCAAAACAACAATTTGGAAAGATAAAATAATCAGGTGCACACATTCCATCTTTCATCCCTTAATCTTGTTTGTCACACAATTGGATTTGGGCTCTTAAAACGAATCTTGTCTTCAATCACATATCAAAAATCAGGTCTAAAATTAATCGTTGTCTTCCATCACATCTTGATTTGGGATCTAAAAGAACAAGTGTTTGAACTTTTTTACACACATTTCAATTTTCTAAAGGGAAATTAACAAATATGAGTGTGAATCAAGTGTGTGTGTGATAAAAAACACCTCACTTGGTTTGCTTTTGTTAAACCCTTCATAGGAGGCTTGCTAGGGGATTCATCACCCCTAGGGATAACCTCAATCGAAGTGTGCATTGAAAGACACACTCTTTTGGGAGTTAAAATATTGTCACTCTTGGCTAAGCCCCAAAGAAATTTATACCTTTGGGAAGTGAAGGTGAAGGGTGGCTTACCCCTTTCTCCCAGATGTGTGGCAGGATTTTGCTTTCAAATCATCCCTAGTCAACCTTGTACACCCTAGCTTGAGACATAATTGACCATACCCACTTGAGTAGTTCTAGGACTTGTTGATGTGTCTTTTTCAAGTATGTGCTTAATCATCACATTCATAATTTCAAATTCAAACTTGCTTATGTGTCTTGTGTGTGATATTTTTTTTGCAAATTATCATATCAATCTATAAACACCAACACATAAACATATCATTATAATCATCTCTAACCATCCTTAAACACCTAAAAAAATTCCCAAACCAGAAGCCAAACATGCTTCATCCCTATCTTCCACATCACTTTCTACTAAGTCTTCATCTAAACCTAAACCAATAATCACACTTAAGGGAGTTCCTAATCACATTCCACCACCTAAACCAATCATCACACTTAAGGGATTCCAAACACCATTCCAACCTCAACACATTCAACATCAATCCTATGTGTCACCTTCATCATCATGTCAACCTAACCCATCTACCTATCATGTCAATGCTACATCAACATATCCACCCATATCACAACAAGAACATAGGAGCCCAAGTCCACCTTGGCAACAAAATCAAGATCCTTTCAATTATCTATCAAATCCTCACCTTAAATTCAAACATTTCAAATCTAAACCTATGGCATTACCTGAATCCACTCATCCACCTACCAAAGAGTCTTCAAACACCATGCCCATTCTTACAACCCCATCATGTAGTCTCCCCCTTGAGCTTATTCAATAATCTCCCCCATTGAGCCCAAGTCAACCTCCACCATGTCTCCATTTTTTTGAACATCTAGAACATGTTGAGCTTACTCAAGAGTAATCCCCTTCCACCTCATCTAATGAATCCATACCATCTCATAATCATACCATATCCAACCCATTTGACGATCCAAGCATATCCACCTCATATCATGATCCTATTATACCACCTCCATGGCATGACCCTAGTCCATCACGAGAACAAAGTTTTCCATTCATTACCCCTTATAATGATACCCCTCTCAATCAAGATGTCACACCCAATCCATCAAATGATACCCTTCCACCTCATGATTCCTCTCTAAATCAAGATCAAATTCTAACTTCTATTCCATACAATGATCCCCTTCCTCTAAGTCAAGATCAAAGCATCCCTTCATCTCCATGTCATGATCCCCTTCCATCTTATAACCAAGATCAAATGATACCATCCATCCCATCCCATGATCCTAACTTAAGTCAAGTTCAAAGCACCCCTTTATCTTCATGTCATGATCACAATCCTCCACAAGAGTCTATCACCCCTATTCAAGTTATCCATGAACCCTACACCTATAAAATGGGTTCCTCTACCTTTATTCACTTTGGTTTACTTCCAACACCTATCCTTTCATCCATATCATATCCTCCCCAAAATGGACTCGCATCTTGTTTCATAAATAATACATATCCCATTGGAAAACGAATGTGTCAAAGTATGAACTACAAAGGCAAAGGATTAGGCCTTCATGAACAAGGTATCCTAGAACCCCCTTTATATCCACGAAAATCCATATTATCATTACCTTGGTAATACACCTCATGCTCAAGACATTAGTACCCATCGTAAGTCCAGATTCCATCAAAATAAACCTAAGTATCCCAGTCCATCAAACCTTTCATCTATCCTAGGTCCTTATCCTACTCCATCAAACCCTCCATCTATCCTTGGCCCTTATCCTCCAAACCTTAGTCCATCAAACCTTCCATCCATATTAGGGCCCTACATCCCTCCATCTCCTATTCATCAAGAACAACAAAGGAACACATCCTTGATGCCTTTTCAAAATTCTGTTAGAGTAAAGGTTTTAACTTAATTATGTTGATTAAGTTACCTTTATTCCCTTCTTAAGATTTCACGTTAGTTTGCATAATGTGACATTTAATAATTATATTAATTATTAAATGTTTTCCTATTAGGGCTTCTATTAGGGTTTTTCCTATTAGGGTTTTATTAGGGTTTGCATGATCTCTTTTTTATAAGAATTGATCCTATTGTTTTTCATATCAATTCATTCTCTCTAATATATACATTTTCAGTTTTCAAAGAACCCTTGCTTGTTTGTCTCCATCTCTTCTTTTGTGACAGGTTATTTGCATGCAGGTGATCTTCGGGGTTTGTGGTGTTGTATTTTCTCAACTCCTACAAATTCTACCTACATTAACCCATCCATAATACCTCCATATCATTCATCTCCATCCACCTATCCCATTGCTATTGGAATCAATTTGGGTGCCAAATTTCAAAAGCTTCCATATCAAAATCCACATATATCTAAGGATCAACATGTCTCCTTGAAGAGACATGCAAAAATAAAATAAAATATGATCCAAAGTCAAAAGAAAAATCCAAAAGGCCACAAAGGCCGAACAAATCAAAAGGAAAATTTTCAAACGCCACAAAGGTTTATAAAGCAAAAAGAAAAATTTCAAAGGCCACAAAGGCCCACAAAGAAAAAATCAAATTCAATAGCTATGTGGATTCCTAAAAGTATCATAGAAGCAATAAAATTTAAATTGGCATCCAAATTTGTTAATCCAAAAGCTTCCTCCAATCGTCCATCTAAAAAATTATCACCTTCCAAATCCATTTTTCCTCCATCACTCCACCACTCTTCAAGGTGTGTGCCAATGTTGGGGTAAGAGCACCAATCTGTGACACAATTTAGGTGCCAAATTGAAAAAACATTAAAAAAAAAACCCGAAATAAGTGTGCCAAATGGAAAAGTAAACATAAAAGTCAGAAATTGAGTTTCAAACCCTCATTTTGTCTTCAACCCGCAGCTTGAGGAAGAGGATTTCAGGTTTGCAACTCACGCTCGCCAAATATCTTCCATTGTTTGCATCCTTAGCTTGACATTTTCCATGAGGATATCACCAACACGTCGGAGAGGTCAAAGATTGCAAAGAGGTATGTATTTTTATTCTATTTATTTCGAATTTGATTTAGAATGCAAATTTAAATAGGTTTTTATAATAAAAATTTGTTCCAATTCCCAGGGAATGAATCTCCACCTCAAAACATTGAGAATTCACAATCACCCCCTCATGAAGAGACCCCTATACAAGAACAACCCGAAACCCCCCATCAATTCATAGGCATCCTCAAGGAACACAATAAAATATTCAAAATCAAATTGAAAACAATAAAAGAGACATTCAACAATTTTTTGCAAGATTAACCAAGCATGTCGAAACCCACCCTTATAGGAGAGGGATTTTTGAATCATTGAAGTCAATTGTAACTCATGTAGGAGAAATGAGTGAGAAAATGAATTTTTGGTCAAATAAGAGGCATGAGATGAGACAATTTTATGCTAGTGGTTTATCATATGCAGATGTCAAAAAAATTTTTTAGCAAAGCCTACTTGTGTGCCCTATTTATAGACCCGAAAAACCAATGAACCTTTGTCTCATGCATGTAAGAGGTTCCCCATCCATTGGTGCCACCATGAGTTAATTAAAAACAAATTTTGGGAGCAGTGGTGGATGGTATTTGACCAACCTCCATGCAATAACCATGAGGTGCCGCTATAATTTTTGAGGAAACTTTGTTGTGAGTTTGTCCTCAATAAAATGCAAAACTATCTTGACATATTAGACTTTCAGGGTAGAGGTGGGGGATCCACACATGATAGACCTGTTGCACGACGTAATCCACAGCTGGCACCAAGAGCCTTGGGAAGACCCATGGTGGAGCATGTCATCATTCCTTCCAATGTTAAGGATAGTGTAGAGGTGGACACGCTGAAGTCAATTGACTCACTCACCGAGACCATTTTACAGTGTGTGAGTCCTAGGTAGAGCCTGGTGTGGAGGAGAAGTGTAGGCCCCGAGATCCACCCCACCATTGTGGCGCTTGTGGTGTTGTTTGCACCTATGATTATCAGAGTGCTTGTGATGCAGCTACATAGCCTACATCAATTGTAGAGGCAATGGATTTCATAGATGATATTTTGAATGATACATTTGGCATTGACAGTCAGGTAAAATTTAGCAAGTTATTTTAATGTTGTTTATTAAATTATATGTTGAAATTTAAGAATAACTAAATTAGTAGAATTTTGATATGATGAAATTTTAGGGTTGTACTATTCATGAGGCATTCTCTATTCCTACAAACCCTTATACATTCTCGCTGATGAGTCCATAGGTATGCAACTAGTATTAAATATATTATTATTGCATTTGAACAGTTGAATGTTATATTTGAATGTTTGTCTCATAACATGCTTTGGATTTCAAACATTTTCCTGGTGCACCTTCTTCCTCCACACCTCACGATTCATATCCTCAAACAACGTACACTCAGGTAGCCTTTATTCATTAATGGTGTTGTAAATCTATGTTAGCTAGTTTTTGTAATTTTGTGTATATACAAATCTAAAAAACTGAAGAGAAACACAAACATTGCATTCAAGTATTACTTGATCGTGTCACATTATGTTCTCCTAATTCAATTTTTGTTCATTTATTCCTTCTTAATCCCTTACCATTAACATTTAATAGTTCACCCTATTTTCCATGATCCCCTCCTAGCAAATCCCACTAATATCTTCTAGTCCATGCTATGTGTCATTACATACTTCTACTCCCATCTTATTGTACCCATTATTATTTAACCCTAGATGTTCCATGATCCCCTATGTTCCACCCTATGTTCCTTTATATCATCCTATGTTATACCATATTTATCCACGTTTCATCCTAGATAACTCTTCTCTATTATTGGTACACACAGGTCAAGTTCGCACTTCGTGTACTATAGTCAAACCCTAGACACCTCCTAATTCACCCTATGTTGTATTATTCCCTAATAATCACATCCCATTAACCTCTAAATGTCCACCTTGTATTTTGTTATCCCATCCTAGCCCATCCCATCAATCTATACTAGTCCACCCTGTGTTCCATTAATCCCTTTAGTGTAGGGGCACCACTCTTTTCTACGTTTCTTCATTAAGTGTTTGATAGGAAAGGTGTGTTAGGATGTTTGAATTGAGTCCTTGAATCTTAAAAAGGTCCAATGTGACCATTCTATTGTAATTGATCAACTTTGAGGGGCTTTTGTATTCATCTTGTAAGGTTTGCAAATCATGTGGAAGGAATTGTCAAAGTTGACAAGGGGTGTCAAGGTAGATAGGATGATGTTTTCTTGAGTAATTCATTATTTCTTAGTTGAATAAGATCTCATTAGACTATTTTTAATAGTTTAGGTGATTAAGAGGATCTAGGAAAATATAAAGATTCAAAACTTGAAAGTGCCAAATTTGTGAGTTGCATAAATGCAACAAATTTGTAATGCAACGATCATGAGAGGTTTAAAAAGTAGTTGTAAGGCAGTTGGAAGTTGGTTTTATGAGGGGAAGCCTTTAAAAATGCATGACAACTCATTTTGTAACGTTGGCTTGAAGTTTGAAGCATTGGCAATAAGAATATCTTTGTTTTTCTTCAAATTTATGAGTTTTCTTGTCATTTGCAGGCTTGTACAAGCCCATACAGATTGATTGTGCCATGCAAATAATTTTAATTTGTGGTGGAAGGTTTCAAAATAATTTTGGAACAATTTTGAGGGAGATCCATTGTGATTTGTGGTAAATATCCTTGTTTTCCTATGACAGGTCGAGGACACACTGTTTGAGGGTTTTGTAACCAAAAGCATGATTTAAGGGCCCTTACACCAACTGTACCTACTGTAATTAGTGTAATGGTCCCTAGGGATTTTGAGTAGGTTGTAGGTTGCATGATTAGAGTTGTGGAGAAGGAACTAAGGAGATAAACCTGTTGTCTTGATGATTTTTGTGAAGAAAAACACATGAAAATGGAGCCTTGGGTCTAGGGTTTGTGGAAACCAATGAGAGTGTGGAGTTTTTTCCAAATTTTGAGAATATTGGGGTCATACTATACATGTCTAATTTGGTGGCATGGTCTGGGAGGTTGTGCAATTGGAACTTTGAATAAACCCTCTTGACTTGGCATGAAATTGAGGGTTTTGGAGTTTGCTATGTTGGAGGTGCCAACCTTGGGTGTTGATTGTGGCTTTAGAGGTTTGAGGGCATAGGAAATGTTTCCCCAAGGTTTCAATGGTTTGTGTTAAGTTTAAAGGTATGCTGCTTTGTAAATCTGGCATAATTCATGGCCTAGGACATCGTTGAGGGTCTAATTTCAATGGAAGACTTGTATTTGGTTAAGAGATATGTTGTATAAATCTGAAATGGGTATCTGAATCCACCTTCTAATTGTCAAGTGTTTTGGAAAGCATGGGAGTTAAAGGCCAAAAACTGAGTTTGCACTAGTGCCAGGTTACATGGGTGAAAGTGAGAAGTTAGACTCCCGATTGTTGTCAAGCTTTGAGGATTTTTTGGATTACTCTAATAGGCCATTTTAATCTTGTTAGATGCCTCTTGAATGCAAGTTGTCACTTTGAATGAGTTTGAGCCCCCTCTCTACATCACCCTTCTATTCCCATCCCATTACCCTCTCTTATTTCACCTTAAGTTCCATTATCCCCTCCTAGTCTTTATATCAACATGATACCTAAGATATTGTTTCATTTGCACTTGTTGAAAAGAGACAACCCTGGTGATATTGGTGGCATGATGGACCATGGATTTACCACAACAATAGTCAGTTCTGATCCATTGAGAGAGGTATGGAATAGATTAGTCAATTTGACATTATATTTGCTCTTTTATGGTCTATTATAGAAAAAATTCATGATAATTTTATGTAGTTTAATTTCTATCTTGATGGTTGCTACAGGTGGTTGTCACTTCAAATCATGGACATGGTGATGTTGTAAATGTGCATGATGACTATATGCATGCGGTAAGTGATTATATATTATGTTATATGCCATTCCACAATTCAATTTCTATGTTTTAACATCTTTAATTTTTATTGTATCAGTTGAAGGTCCAGAGTGAAGAGAGGAGGACTAGCGAGCATGTTCAAAAGACAAGAGAAGCAACAATCACTCCATCCAGCAGAATTTCTAAGGCAGCATAAGATCTATTTCCTTCCCCTAGAGGGAAATGACTATGTATTAGTGTTATTTGTTGTATGCCTATGTGGAATTTTGGAACATATGTTTTGTACTATCGATATATACGTGACATTTTATGTCCATATGGCTCCTTTGTACTAAGCATGTATTTTTTTTTGGATATATTGTATATACTTTTATCAATATATATCATTGTATAACCTTTTGGCTTTTTGATTAAAGAAAATCTTATTTTGCTACTGCCATTCTTAAATGATGTTATCATGCAGTATCGTGTAATTTGTATGCTTTAATATTTTAGGGATGGATTTTTTTTACATCTAATGCTTAATTAATTATTGTCGAATTCTCAATAAGCCCCATCTAAAGCGTATTGTGTAAATAAGCTCCATTCGTGGTGGTTTGTATCCTTTGGAATGCTTCAATTACTTTTTCCTCACTTATTCACATGTAAGCTTCACTTATTCACATGTATACTTCACCTATATTGTGTGTATTCACGTGTATGCTTCATGTTTCCAATTCATAGCAGCAAAAATATTTTGGGGAAAATTTTGACAAACCAAAAGTATAATAGTTTGTGAAAAAACCGGGAAAAATTGTAGAAGAGATAAAAAAAAATTTAAAAAAATTGAAAGGTATTTCCATAGCATATAGAGATATAGAGAGAAAATAAAATAAATATTTTAACTAATGAATTTTAACTAATGGATTTTTGTAGTTTATATTCATATCGTTGATTACATTGCATTGCACATCTTTCAAAGTCAAAGCATTACTTCACTTTGCATAACTAATAAGTAGATGCTAATAGATGACAAAATTTCAATTACAATATAGTTTGTACAAAGTCAACCTAAGAAGTTATGCAATTTCTTCACATTGCATAACTAATAACTAGGAGCAGTTGCCAATTGCATTTTCTTATCATGGAATTCTATGAGACCAAATTTATTTGAGGTATTTTTCAAATAGTTCCATGCCTTGTCTATGTTACCACATTTTTCATACATGTCTACCAAAGCATCTTGTCAAACAGTTCATTGCCTTGTTGCTATGGCTAAAATCCTAAAACAAGTGATTTCAAACAAGCTATGGATGCTTCGAAAAAATATATCAAAAGCATAATAGTAAGCAATAGCATAGACAAGCCAGTGAACTGTTTTAAAAAATGCATCAAATAAATGTGGTGATGGAATGCCATGACAAGCCATAGACAAGGCAGTGAATTAGTTCATGATGCAAAGGTGGCGGTAACCCAAGAAACAAATTGACACAACTTCTCTCAAATATGCCCACTTTGACACCAATCCTCAAACACACAATAGGGCAACTCAAATACTCAACACAATCTGATCACACAAAGACCTATCTCAACATCATTTAGGCATATAATCAAACCCAATACAATATTCCAATTAGATTCTTCAAGGTTCATTAGGCCAACACCTAGTTTCACTAGACTGCCCTGCTCAAAAGGCTACAAGAACTAGCCCTCCTTTCCAAACAAAGTACCCTTAGATCCTTTGTTTTTACAAAATCTCTTTGGACAAAGTTTTTTTATGATGCAAAACCACCAATTCACCCTTCAAAACTTAGACAACTGACCTCTGGACTATAAGTTCACCAAACCCTCCTTTTACATGTAAAAGCCTAGGGTTTTCAACATTTCACCCTCACAAGGCCTTCCAAGCCCAACCAAAACATCAAACTACTTTTTTAGGGTCTGCATAAGCATTTCACACCATTCCCAAGTTGTTTCCATCAATGACTCACAAAAACCACCCTTGAACCCACCATTTTTCATATAAAATCACTGTTACCAACCCTTAGAACACTACTCCATGTCAAAACCATGACTCCACAGCCTGCCCAACCATTTGAACACACAAAAAAATATTAAATATGTCATCCCACTGAAACACAAATTTTTATAGTAGGTGGGATGATTGATTTTTCATTTTCTTCCTCAAAATTGTGCTTTCATTGCACCAACAGACAATTTTCACAAAAAATGAGATTTCTTTCCTAAAACCCAATGGAAAACACTTAATTTGTTTCAAAATGAGACTTAAAAAATGATTCTATGCAAACACAAGAATTATAATTCACCACCTTGACTGTACAAGGCATACAGAAGAGAAGAATTTCTAGAAATCGAGAAAACTGTGATGTAGCAACAAAATGCATGTTGTTTCTCTTATGAAATCCTTCAAAAATAATTGAACAACCTTTGGTTCAAGCCTTTTACGGCTTTAAATACATTTTTGCATCAAAATCCAACTACCTAACTCCTTTTAACTGCCTTTTAAAATCCTAACTCCTAATTACCCCTAAAACTGTGCTTTGACAACTTAATAGTGCACTTAATAACATTATTGTGCTACCATTGACATTTAGACCTTTATGACTCCTAATCACCTTGAATTCAATCCCATGAAACCAAAAATACCTCACTCTTGCCCACCTACCTACAAATTCAAATGGTTTTGCCTCCAAGGCTTACAAATTTCAAATTTAATACATGAGTGCACTTGTGCACATTTGACCATCAAAACACCAAAACCCCTAAATAAATGAAAGAGTGGTCTATTTAGACCTTATTTTAAATACTTACTAAGATAAAACACTTGAAACTTCAAGATTCACCAAAAGTCCCTCAGGACATACTGTTACCAAAATGAACTTTGTAACATGGTTGTAGGTGCCCCTGCACCAGTTCAAAAGTTGCCTCAAATAAATGTGGTCTCATGGTGACAGAATGCCATGCCAATCAAATTGCTTTTGATTTTCATGGCATTCCATCACCATGAGACCTCATTTTTTTGAGGCATTTTTTCAAAGAGTTCACTGCCTTTTCTATGCTACCACTTTTTTCATACATGTCTATAAAAGCATTATATCAAATAGTTAATTATCTTGTTGCTATGGATAAAACCCTAAAACATTGATGCAATAAGTGAGGTCTTGCAATATCACTAAACACAATTCCAATCATTAATCACAATCCTCAGAGTTATGGATTGTCATGACATCCCATCACCATGAGACCATGTTTCTTTGAGGCATTTTTTCAAACAATTCATTGCCTTGTCTATGCTACCACATTTTTCATACATGTTTACCAAAACATTTTATCAAATAGTTCGTTGTCTTGCTGCTATGGCTAAAAGCCTAAAACGGGTGGGTTTATTGAAAATCCTATTCCCACAATTCATAACACCTTTCCAATGCATCAAAATTCTTAAAAGAACCTGCACATGCTTAAAATTCCCTGAAAAACTACTGCCCCAAAGGATTTCAACCATTTCCACTCTTAAACCATTGAATTTCACTAAAACTCATCAAATTGCCAACTAGGGCATCACACCAAACCACTCAAATCGCCTCCCCTACTCTAGAAACCATAAAAATATTTTCCCTACCCATAATTATTCCATTCCATTAAGTTACAATAGGATACAATGGGTGGAATGGCTATAAAGTCATTTTTACACACTTAACTACTTGCATTTGACAATTTTTTCTCCAAGTGAGAAATCGCCACCACAGGAAAAGGCCTCTGAGATAGCAAAAATTGAGAGAGATTATTGTAGAGGGCCCCAACATGATCCCATAGGATCAGATGAGAATTTTTTAAGTGTCACGGTGTCCGAATATGAGCATGTTGAAGTCCACAACCATTTTTCAGTTTGAACCCTTAAGGGATCGATCCAATTGAACGTAGCTCAAAGAAATTTCATGTGTTTGGGGGTGAAAGAGGACCATTCCTAGTGTAAACATACCCATCCAGACGTTTTGGAATAATATTTTTGGTCACATGAGCTACAGAACGAAAGTTGCACCACTTTGCAACTCTCAACTACTTGCATTTGACAACTTTTTCTCCAAGTGAAAATTCACCACCACAAGAAAATGCCTCCGAGATAGAAAAAACGAGAGAGATTATTGTAGAGGGGCCCAATGCAATCTCATAGGAACAAATGAGAAGTTTCTAAGCATCACAATATCTAAGTAATAGCATGTTGAAGTTTGAAACCATTTTGCACTTTGGACCCTTAAGGGATTGATCCAATTGAACATAGCTCAGAGTGATTCTGTGTGTTTGGGTGCGAAAGAGGACTATCATAGCGTAAACATACCTATTCAGATGCGTTGGAATAGTTTTTTTGGTCACATGAGCTACATAACGAAATTTGCACCACTTTGCAACTTTCAACTACTTGCATTTGACAACTTTTTCCCCAAGTGAAAATTTGCCACCACAGGAAAATGCCTCTGAGATAGAAAAAACTGAGAGAGGCTATTGTAGAGGTTCCCAGCATGATCTCATAGGATTAGACGATAATTTTCTACGCGTCACGGTATCCGAGTAATAGCATGCTGAAGTTTGCAGCCATTTTGCACTTTGGACCCTTAAGGGATCGATCCGATTGAACGTAGCTCAGAGCGATTCCATGTGTTTAGGTGTGAAAGAGGACCATGCCTAGCATAAAAATACCTATTTGAATGCATTGGAATAGTTCGTTTGATTGCACGAGCTGTAGAATGAAATTTGCACCACTTTGTAACTTTCAACTACTTGCATTTGACAACTTTTTCCCCAAGTGAAAATTTGCCACCATAGGAAAATTCCTCCGAGATAGAAAAAATGGAGAGAGGTTATTGTAGAGGGTCCCAACGCAATCTCGTAGGATCAAATGATAAGTTTCTAAGTGTCACAGTATCCGAGTAATAGCATGTTGAAGTTTGTAGCCATTTTGCACTTTGGACCCTTAAGGAATCGAACCAGTTGAGCGTAGCTCAAAGCGACTCTGTGTGTTTAGGTGCAAAAGAGGACCATGCTTAGTGTAAAGATACCTATTTGGAACAGTCTATTTGGTCACACGAGCTACAAAATAAAAGTTGCACCACTTTGTAACTTTTAACTACTTGCATTGACACTTTTACCATCAAGTGAAAACTGGACACCATAGGAAAATGCCTCTGAGATAGCGAAAACTGAGAGAGGTTATTGTAGAGGGTCCCAATGTGATCCCATAGGCTTAGAAGAGAAGTTTCTAAGCATCATGGTATCCGATTAATAGCATGTTGAAGTTTGCAGTCATTTTGCACTTTGGACCCTTAAGGAATCGATCTAGTTGAGCGTAGCTCAGAGTGAATCCACGTGTTTGGGTGCAAAAAAGGACCATGCCTAGTGTAAACATACCTATTTGGATGCATTGGAATAATCCGTTTTCTCACACAAGTTGCAAAATAAAAGTTGCACCACTTTGCAACTTTTAACTACTTGCATTTGACACTTTTTCCATCAAGTGAATACTAGACACCACAGGAAAATGTCTCCGAGATAGCGAAAACCAAGAGAGGTTATTGTAGAGGAGCCCAACATGATACCATAGGATTAGACGAAAATTTTCTAAGCGTCATGGTGTCCGAATACAAGAATGTTGAAGTTCACAACCATTTTGCACTTTGGACCCTTAAGGGATCAATCCAGTTGAACGTAGCTCAGAGTGATTCCGCATGTTTGGGTGTGAAAGAAGACTATTCCTAGCATAAAAATACATATTTGGATGTGTTGGAACAGTTCATTTGGTCACACGAGCTGCAAAACAAAAGTTGCACCACTTTGCAACTTTCAACTACTTGCATTTGACAACTTTTTCCCCAAATGAAAATTTGCCACCACAGGAAAATGCCTCCGAGATGGAAAAAATTGAGAGAGGTTATTGTAGAGGGGCCTAACATGATCCCATAGGATTAGATGAGAATTTTCTAAGCATCACGGTGTCTAAATATGAGAATGTTGAAGTTCACAACCATTTTGCACTTTGGACCCTTAAGGGACTGATCCGGTTGAACATAGCTCAGAGTGATTCCGCATGGTTGGGTGTGAAAGAGGACCATGCCTAACGTAAAAATAACTATTTGAATGCATTGGAATAGTTCATTTGGTCACACGAGTTGCAGAATGAAAGTTGCACCACTTTGCAACTTTCAACTACTTGCATTTGACAACTTTTTCCTCAAGTGAAAATTTGCCACCAAAGGAAAATGCCTCCGATATAGAAAAAATCAAGAGAGCTTATTGTAGAGGGGCCCAACGCAATCTCATAGGATTGGATGAGAATTTTCTAAGCATCATGGTATCGTGTAATATCATGTTGAAGTTTGCAGCCATTTTGCACTTTGGACCCTTAAGGGATCGATCTGGTTAAACGTAGCTCAGAGGGATTTCGTGTGTTTGGGTGCGAAAGAGGACCATGCCTAATGCAAAAATACCTATTCAGACATGTTGGAACAGTTCGTTTGGTCACACAAGCTACAGAACGAAAGTTGTACCACTTTGCAACTTTCAACTACTTGTATTTGACAGTTTTTTCCCCAAGTGAAAATTTGACACCATAGGAAAATGCCTCTGAGATAGAAAAAACTGAGAGAGGTTATTGTAGACGGGCCCAATGCAATCTCATAGGATTAGATGAGAAGTTTCTAAGCATCATGATATTCGAGTAATAGCATGTTGAATTTTGCAGCCATTTTGCACTTTGGACCCTTAAGGGATCGATCCGATTGAACGTAGCTCAGAGCGATGTCGCGTGTTTGGGTGCGAAAGGGGTCTAAAACCTGTGTCAATCATTTGGTTCTTACCTCAAACTAGTTTTATTGTTGACTGTCCTAGTTGACAGGGCTATAAGGAAGTTAAGGCCTAATGTTGTTTTGAAGAGTCATTGGTTGTTCCTAAAGTGCAAAGTCCTATTGGTGGGTGTTGATCAGTCAAGTAAGGGATGTTGAAGAGAATCCCAAGGCTCTAATGGTCAGAAAACACCCTTGCATTAAAAATGTGTCAACAAGTGATTTTGTAAGCCTAAAAGGCAACATGAAAGATTGTATCTCAATGACATAATGGAGTCATTAGTTTAGTTAGTAGGAAAAGTGATTAAAGTTGCAAATTTGTGAGTTGCATAATGCAACAAATTTACAATTGCAGCGGTTACATGTTTTAAAATTTTGGTTTCTTGGTGGTTAGGGGCATTGATCAGCTAGAGGATGGTGCAAGAGCACCCATGGGTCCAATGGACCTAATGAACCTAGATTTCTTTGAGATATTTTGTTTCTTGGTCTGGTGATAGTATAAGGTCCTAAGGATCATTTCAATGCTTTGTAATAGGTCTCATAGGTTTATGGTTGATTTTTGGTCTTGGTGACCAACTTATTTGTAATCCAAAATCCATGGGATATGTGAGAAGCTTTCATGGACTTGCAAGATTTTATAGAAAGTTCATCAAGAACTTTAGTCAAATTTGTGCACCAATCTTGGACACCATAAAAGGAGGTAATAAGGGTAAGTTTAATTTGACCAATGAGGCTGATAAAGGGTTTGAATACTTGAAAAGAGAGTAGAAAAACAACCTATACTTGTGCTCCCTGATTTTGATAAGGTTTTTACCATTGAGTGTGATGCTAGTAATCAAGCAATAGGAGCTGTCTTGAGCCAAGAAGGCAAACCGGTTGCATTTTTTAGTGAGAGGTTGAATGAATCAAAGAGGAAGTATTCTTCCTATGATTTGGAATTGTATGCTATGGTCCAAGCCCTCAAAAAATGGAGGCACTACTTGTTACCTAAAGAATTTGTTGTTTATATTGATAATCATGCTTTGAGTTTCTTGAATGCACAGGATAAACTCAATCATAGGCACATGAAGTTGGTGGAGTCTTTACAAGCATACACATTCACAATAAAGCATAAGAAGGGTGAAGAAAATAAGGGGGAAAATTCTATTAGTAGAAGGGCACTTGTAGTGCAAGAGATCCAACTCCAAAGTATGGGGGTTGATGCATTGAAGGGCATGTATCATGAAGATGCAGATTTTAAGGAGGTATAGAATGTTTGTGAGCAGCATTTGAATACTTTTCACGGTGAATACTCTAATTTTTTATTGTAGAATGGTTTTCTCTTAAAAGGCAGTAAATTGTGTGTGCCTAAATGCTCAATGAGGGAGAATATCATAAAGGAGAAACATAGTGGGAGTCTTGGAGGTCATTTTGGTCTTGACAAGACCTTAGAACGAGTGAGGAGCTTCTATTATTGGCCAAGGTTGCAAGTGGATGTGAGAAAGTATGTAGAAGGATGTACAATCTACCAAAGAGAAAAGGGAACTTCATCAAATGCAAGGCTCTATCAGCCACTCCCCATTCCAATAGGCCTTGGGAGAGTGTAAGTATGGATTTTGTATTGGAGCTTCCTAGAACCCAAAGAGGTTTTGATAGTGTTTTTGTGGTGGTTGATAGGTTTAGTAAGATGACTCCTTTTCTTCCTTGTAAGTGTACCAATGATGCATCTCATATATTAGGTCTCTTCTTTAAGGAGGTTGTTAGAATACATGGATTGCCTTTAAGTATTGTTTCTGATAAGGATTCTCAGTTCATAGGTTACTTTTGGAGGACCTTTGTGGAAGAAACTTGGCACAAATTTGTCCTTTAGCTCTATATACCATCCACAAATGGATGGACAAACTAAAGTGGTGAATAGATCATTTTTAAATCTCTTAAGATGTCTTACCAAGGAAAATGGACAAGCTTGGGATATGATTTTACCTCAGGCTAAATTTCCATACAATGACTCCACGAATAGGAGCATTGGTAGGAGCCCTTTTGAAGTAGTCTATGGCATGCACCCTAGAGGGGTCTATGAATTGAGAGATCTACAAGGATTTGATAAGAGAAGTGCTCAAGGAGAAGAATTTTCTATTACAATCAGGGATATTCATCAACAAGTGAAGGAAACTCTACAAAAGAATGTAGGGCCAATAAAATATGCCTTTCTACAATTATATCAGACATTATTTCATTCTTACTCATAAATACACATGTTTTTCCTTGAAGAAAACTTTAAATGGAAACCATGAAGCATTACAACTAATTTTAAATGTAATATACACATTTAACTGAGGCATATATTAAGGAATATACACATTTACATGTATTAATCTCTCATAATTTTTGTATATCAAAATTTACACTAATTCAATGAAAAATATTACAATAGTCATGGAAGAACATCTTAAAAATATTCCCATTTTTCAATACTTGTAGCAATAAATGCATGGAAATAATTCTCCCATTTGCAGCACAGATCATGAAATATATTATACTTGAGAAGAAACAAAAGGAGTTGCTGCCCACTTTTGTTTCTCTAGTACACCTCAACTGGCCTAGTTATTTGCATTCCAAAATGCTTCAAAACATGTACATCCCCTGCTCCCTACAAAACACATGGGTAGTAGCCTCTCTATGGTTGTGTAGTATCATAGGAATTTGGTCCACAAAAACCTGCAAAAGCCTATCAATCTTAGACATGGACTCACATAAAAATAATTAAAAGAGCAATAACTAAATAATGTCAGTCATACACCTAACAAGACCTACTATCACCTTCATGCATGCTAGATAAGGAGGTCGACTGAAGGTCCTTCAATGGTGATGTGCCACTTTTCTACTTTCTCATCTCTCGATGATCCTACATATAAATTTCAAATATATTACTGACATGATTAACATAAAACATGTAGCATATAAGAATCCAATAAATCTACGAGATGAAAAAGAAAGAGAATATTGATAGCTAGAAAATGCACCAGCAATCGATGTTTCTCATACCACTGAACACTTGCACCACCAACCGATTTTGTTCTTTTCTTATATACTTTGACAAAATTCAGTATTACCTATAGTCACAATCAAAAAAGGATCAATGAAATTTGTAAATGCATATGACATCAAACACTAATGGTGAAAAAGCCTGATTGCAAGGTGTTGGTCCAAAAGAGTGATCAATAACATGACTTTACAAATTTAATGTGCATACTTACAAATCAATCCAGGGAACCATTTGGGTTTGCTCTACTCTTTATTGTGTCAAGTATTGCCTCGTGGTCAGACTCGCACACTTTCCACAAGTTCTTCTTCATAGGTTTGCTCTTATATTTGATCAAATTAATGTTGGTGGCGATGACAAGGTTCAAGTAGTGAAGAATCTTCCGATGCGTGTTGAAGTCCTCAAACAACCAAACTGCAATATTCTTAATTGGATACCTTCGAAGCCATGTTCTAGTAACAACCACCGAACCTATAGGATATTCTTTGTTTTCTCTGTCTATAACAGGAACCTCCAATTTCTTTTTGGCCTCGATACAATGACACAGGTAATAATTTGTACCCTCTTAATTGTCTTCATCTGCAATCACCGCATAAATGTGCCCTACATTGATATGTTCATCTTGTTATATGTATTTACTCAGCAACATAATAAAACTTGTAAGTAAAAAAATATTACTTGGTTCTAGTAGGTCTGATACATGATCAAAGTCAATGGATGATTGCATCTTCATGACTTGTAGAGCCGTCGGGAGCTGGTAAGTGTCAAGTGGGGTTAGACTTCTTACAGACCATTCGTCAACCCACTTTGTTGACTCACAATCATTCCATGCTTGAAGTGTACATTTAGAACAAAATCATTGCATCTTTCACGTATGGATAGTCCATGTACCTGCATTGGAGCTTAAAAGAGTGTAGCTCGCTTGATCCTGTTAGTGTACAACAATCCTCATATTTTGCAATGTTAGTATCATCTACTAAATGAAAAAATCTATGAACTAAAGAATTACCTTCACTACCTGGACCCATTGCACCATTGCACCACTGGACAATTGATCTTGCATCTGCTAGCTTTACACTATTTGTGTACTTTAAATCTTCTCATGCTAGGGCTCTTTTGATACATGCACCTACTCCATCATGCTCTCCCTTTCCATGCTCGGCCTCTGAGAAGTTCCACATATGCTGAACACCACTGATCCTATGAATCCTGCTCAACCAATAAAACATTTTGGCGTTATTGAATTGCAATGTACAATTAGCTGACTATATGATATGTTGACTAAATGATATGCCCCTGCTAGCCAAATCAACATAGAACATATGAAAGCAATCTTGCACAAACTCTATAGAATATGTGTTATCATCACTGATGTAAAAGTGATACTCACTAAATACTTTCCTATTTTCCTCTGTACTATCATGAGCATGAAGTAATGCTATATGCACAAATATAGCAACCCGCGTGGAGTTGTAGTACTATGATTTCACCTCATTCTGTGGTTGTAGTGTGTAATTCTCAGTGAATTCAACAACTCAAATGATATGATGAATTGGAAATGTGTCCTTGCATAACTTGAACTATGAGTCCAACCATTGTGCTATGTGTGTATGCCTTGCATACTCAAGACCACCTAATCATGAAAAATTCTCATAAGCTGATACACTGGAATCTTATCACTGATCAATTCACACTTCTTTGCTTCTTTCCCATCTTTTAGAATGTATGCCACTGTCTTATATTTGCCAAATTCCACAATTTTGTCTCCAATTATGTGTGTACTATCCATGTGTTAGAAAATTGACAAATGTTGCACGCCACCACAATGATCACATGTTCCATCCGAACATGATTTTTTGTAAAAAAATTGACCATCCTCTCTTTCACATAAAATGGAAGACAAAAATTTCCTTGACGATTTAGGCGGAGGCATTATCTTACATTCCTAAAAAACTTTGTTAGTATGCATATCTACACATATACATCGATAAACATCATAATGGTTAGAAAATTCAATATGAACCCTACAACAACAAGTAGTGCATTTGTGATTTATTTTGACATATTATAATTTCAGGAAACTTATTTACAAAATCAGCAAAAAATTGGGTTTGAGTGGTATCCAAATAATGCATTGGATGTGGCTCATGGAATTTACTACCAATTCTCCTTATTACAACATCTCTTTGATTAGGAGAGGTACTTTTGTTATCCTTCCAATAATTCACTATTAAAGATCTCAAGCCTTGAGCAATTCTTGTATCTTTATGTGGCACTCTACCTGAGAATGCCCATAACTCACTGCTATTTGGATCCTCCACTATTTCATGCCTTCCTTTGGCTCTCATTAGAGATGATCTACTTATTTTCAAAGACTTACTTGCCTTTGTAAGGTTAACCTTGTTCCTTGTTTGACTTCTTAACAGTGTTTTTGTCATCATACGTCGTGTGCAGGAATAACTTTAGTGGCGAATTCCAGGAATTGGGCAAATCGAAATGGCGAATTCTAGGTATCCAACAAGGTGTTCAAATCGCCCGGATTTCATGAACTATTGGTCCAATGCATGTCCATTCGCCAATGGTTTTTTTTTACGAGGCGTGTTTAGGCAATAAATTCGCCATAACAAACTACGTGTTTCCAATGGACCGATCAATATTTTTGCCTGGAATCCTAGGGAGCATGTCATAAAACACCAACATATTCACCAATACTATTAAAACAACATTATATGAGGACCCATTTCGCCAATTAAAATTTACAAATAGTTGATTGTGAAGACCCATTCGCCAATTAAAATTTATAAATAGTTGCTTATGAGGACCTATTTCGCCTTGAAAATTACAAGGTATCGTTGTATAAGCACGCGAGATTCGCCAAATTTTTAACATACCATTTAAAAATCCCGTGGAATTCGCCAAATATGGATTGATATAAATACAATTGAAACTGTTATTTTTTCTTACACATTTTGTTTGGTTCTAAGGTTCTACTTCTCGATTCAGAAGTAAGCGAAACCCGAAAACGTAGAATCAAAGGTGAGTGATCATTTCTTCATACTGTTATTAGTTATAATAATAAGATTTCTTTATTTGATTTCCATTCTTGCTTCATTCTTAAACATGATTTTGAGTAGGGAATGGGATCTATATTATTTGTCACTTTGTCCTTCTTAAACAAGAAGACATTTTTTCCCAGATTTTATTCGAAGTGAGATATCAATATGTCGAGCAACAACTGCAAGGGTAAGACTCCTGAGGGTAATGAAGAGATTGGGAGGCTGTCAAAACGCCCAAAACGTGGAGGTACCATACAATCTTACTTTGGAATTGGCAAAGCTTCTAATCCATCAGATCAAAGTGGAGCTACACCATCGACTCTTCCACCAAATATTATTGAAGATGGCAATGACGATACCTCATTGCCACAGGAAGGTCAAGGTGAGACTGTCATGTTAAATCAAAATGTATCAAATGAGGATGGAAATACTGCAGAAGATGTTCCAAGGGATACCCTAGGTAGCCAGAAAGAGATAATTGACTTGGATGAGGATGATGTTGGTAGCAAGAAAATAAAAGGCAAAGAAAAATTGGGGCGCGAGTGGGAAATGACAAGGAATTTTCAAATTGGTTGGTTGTCGAAGTACCCATCCCTTGAAGCAATGGGGGTATCAAACAAAAATGATATTGAAAGGTAAACAAAGGTCAAATGTAAGATTTGTAGTTGGAAATGTGGAAGAGACAAGACAATGCAGCTAAAGCTTGACACTATAGAAAAGCATATCAGCAAAGTTTACAAAAAACAAATCATAGACGAAAAGGAACAATCAGTCGTATGATAGAAATAAAAGGAAGAATGTCTTCATGTTAATTATGCCACAAATTATGGAGAGCATAACCATAGAATGTCGAAGATTAAAAAATGTGAATGTACACTTGAGGCTCATTTTAAAAAAGCCATGGCAGTAGCAAATCTGTCAAAAATTGTTCAAATGAGTGTTGTTTTTCATATTTTGTCTAGGGGGTGTCCTATGACTACCTAGAATATTTTTATTTATTATCTTATTTGAGTGTTCCCCACTTTCCCTTCTCACATTGGTTAGTAAACGCTAGATGGGAATGGGCAAACTGTCTTGCTGCAATGGAAAAGAAAGATTTAAAGGAGAAATTAAAAGAGTCAAATTTCATTGCATTATCTTTAGATGAAGTTATTGTAGTAGAAAATACTTCTTGGGTTTGTATGCATTTGTATACTGTAGAACAACATGTTCGCCAAGCTCATCTTCTTTGTGTTTGTAAAATGAAGGAAAGTGCAACATTGCAAAATCTATTTGAACTAGTCAATAAATCTTTGAATGAAATTGCAGGTATGGATGAGTTGACAATTCCCAAAAAGTTGGTGTGTGTAGGAGCTAATGGAGCTGCAATGATGCAAGGTCAAAGGAGCGGTGTTTGCACAAATTTACAAAATACTTGTGCACCATACATGCTTGGAATTCACTGCATGGCCCACAGAATGAATTTAGCATTCAAAATTGTAAGCAAGTTTCCTACAATATCAAAAGTTGAAAATCTAGTTCACGAGATCCACGCATACTTCTGCCGAAGTCCCAAACATTTCCTTGAATTTCAACACTATGCTGAGAGAATAAAACCTGGAAACAAGCTTCTCAAGGATGTCGATACTAGATGGATCTCCCTGCATGGACCAACACAATCAGTTCTTTCAGAATATCAATACTTGATTGGAGTAATGTATGAGCATCGCAGCACAATAGACAAAGCTCCTGACCTCTTACATAGGTTAAGCGATATTAAGACACTCTTGAATTTAGCTAGTCTTCTCCCCATGCTGGGTGAGATGAATAATCTTGTGAAGAAATCCCAAGACAGAACTATGTATATTTATGAATATGCCAATCTACGTAAACTTACATGCTTGGCCCTCAATCATCTATATCTAGATCTAACACAAGAAGGCACAAATTATTTGATGTGGCTGAAAATTACTAATTTGAATAATCCTGATAATTATTTATAGTTTAATGCAAGTAGGCACTTATGTATTTGTGTACATGGATATGAGATACCAATGTACCATTGTAAGACAACCAGGCGCTCTAGAAAAGAAGTACTTGTTAACAAGGAAGATTTTAACGGTATTGCTAAATCTGTTAGTGATAATTTGAAGGAAATTGGAAAATCTCTTTCCTCAGAGATTTGTGAAAGATTCCCTCAACATGAAATACTTGAAGCCATGGGTATTGTGTATCCTCAATTTTGGGTAAACTGAGATAACCCAAAATATTTTCATGATCAAGTAAAAATCTCGATCGAATAGTTTTCAGAAAAGGTAACATACAATGAACAAATAATAGAAGGAATTTTAAATGAAAATAAGCTTAGAAAGCAATGTTGGAGTTTTGTAACAGCTATGAGGGAGTAGTATAAATCCATGGGCAAGGAGAAGGCCTTTAAACCGAGATCAATAAAAAAGGTTTGGACAAGCTTAGGTTAGAGTGAAATATTGCGTGGTTGGATGTCAAAATATTTCAAACTTGCTGATTTATGTCAAACATTGATATTGGGGCCAGTGGAGGATGAGATTGGGGGTTTTGAATTCAAAGTTAAGAAACAAACTGGACAAGAATTTGGAAAATTTCTTGAGGATGAAAGGAACTGCATATAATGTCAAAAAAAATCCTTTTGAAAGGGCACTCGCAATCTGGAGGTCCACATGTGAAAGAAGAGGGACCGATTTGTGCAACATAGTCTCTCCAATTCCAATAGCCGCTGGTACTGGTGGTAGTGGTAGTGGCAGTGGCAGTGGGACTGGGCCTGGGATAGATGACAATGATATTGAAATTGACACAAATCAAACAATGAATGTTGAATTTGAGACATAGGCTGAAGAAAGTGCAGAGCAGTCTTAGAATCAAGATGACTCTTTTTCTTTATCTGAAGATGAGCATCAGTTTGAGGACCCTGACTCCGTTTGGGAAATGGAAGATAATTAGCAAGTTTTAGGTATTTTTACTGCACTTCATGAATCAGTTTCCATTGTTCCAAAGTCCAAACTGTAGTTGATGTCTGATGATATTTTATATTGTATTCAATGAACATTGAAATTGTGAATCATTGCACTTCATGATATATTATTTTATATTGCACTCAAGCACTGCATGTCAGCATGAATCATACTCCAAACTATAGTTGATGATTTTTTCTATTGTATTCAAATAAATTATGAATCATTGCACTTCAAGTTCAGGATATTTTATTTTATATTGCACTCCAAGTCTCCATTATATTTTATATTATATTGCACTTCATGAATCAGAATACATATGCCAAAGTCAAACTGTAGTTGATGATATTTTATAAATTATATAAAATTTAATACCATCAGCCTAACAATGCTTCATCGATGGAACCCCCATTACAGTCTCGCCGATGGCCCAATGAAAATAGCTCACAACCTAGTATCATTGTAACAATACTCTATCGGGCTAACTCCTAAGGTGCTCTCCCGATATACCAATAGAATCGTCAAAAAAAGTAACCATGAATTATAATTTATGACCATGGGCATGAATTATCTTATTTTATCAATTATCAAAAAAATATACCACACTTTGATTTTATGAACAATGCAAATTGTAGAAATTTGTGTGACAAGATCCATATTATAGCCTACATTCACATTGCATCCATAGATATTAAACAAATTTGAAATTTTGTAGTGACATAGTCCTCCCCCTTTTCCAAACGAAATTCAATACCATCGGCCTAACAATGCTTCATCGGCGGAACCCCCATCACAATCCCGCTGATGGCCCGATAAAAATAGCTCACAATCTAGTATCGATGTAACAATACTCTATCGGGCTGACTCCTAAGGTGCTCTCCCGATATACCAATAGAGTGAAGTTGTCAACAAAAGTAACCATGAATTATAATTTATGACCATGGGCATGAATTATCTTATTTTATCAATAATCACAAAAATATACCACTTTGATTTTATGAACAATGCAAATTGTAGAAATTTGTGTGACAAGATCCATATTATAGCCTACATTCACATTACATCCATAAATATTAAACAAATTTTGAAATTCTGTAGTCACGTAGTCCTTCCCCCATTTCTAACAAAATTCAATACCATTGGCCTAACAATGCTTCATTGGCTGAACCCCCATCACAATCTCGCCGATGGCCCAATAAAATAGCTCACAACCTAGTATCGGTGTAACAATACTCTATCGGGTTGACTCCTACGGTGCTCTCCTGATATACCGATAGAGTCAAGTTGTCAACAAAATTAACCATGAATATTGAATTATAACCATGGCCCATGGGCATGAATTATAGAATGCATAAAGTATATCGGGGGAACTATGGTGCATCAGGGAAACATTATCTGGCATCCCACTGATAGAACGAAGGATAGGTGTCCATCGGTGGAGAGGGTGGCTATCGGTGAAAGAACTGATGTGACATATTGGGGCATCATGCAGTCATGTTGTAGTGCATTTATGAACCAAAATTGAAGTGAATTATATCACAAGTTGTTACAAAATTCTGGAAGATTTTGCTTAGGGCGGAAGCAGAAAGGCAAAAAATTAGAGTTCTGACGTAGCAAAGACCGGTGGACTGTGGAGGTGACTCGACGAGACTCACGTAAATACTTCACTTTCAGACCCAACTGAGAAGCTATTTTACTCAAAAGCTTAAGATTTAAATAATGGAAGAGAGTACAGACAAACCCAAAGCTAAAAAATAGAAAACCGAAAAGCCTAAGAGACTCCTAAATGAAGACCTAATAGATCAATGTCCTAGGTCAGGGCCGAGACTCAAGAGGAGTGCTTAAATGAATCCTTCCATGGATTGATTATGGTACAAACAAAAGGGATCAGGGGATATTTGGACACCGCAACGAGGGTACGACCTCTTCATGTACCATTACATAAAATAATTTAGGTTTCAACCAATCTGCAATCCATGGAGGTTGAACCTGGGAAGACTTGTGGTGCCCAATGTGTTTGTGAATGCAAAGCTAATTAAATCTCTTTCTATCAGATATGACCCCAAGAAAAGAACTATTCAGTCATATGGTGGGGGTGACATGCTTGTTATTTCTAGGGATCTCATTTCTAATGTATTTCAATTAGAGTGTTCATTGAATTTATCATTCACGATCAAAGATCTCTTGAAAGAGTATCGCCACATGGATACCAGCTATAAGAGATGGAAATTACCTTTGCATAGGCGCAAGGATGAAGGAGGCCAACTCAAGAGGTTCTCTAGAAGTGAAAACCCTCCTTTCCATGAAGATCTGTTCGAAGAGTATTTCTGATACACCTATTATTCAGCTGGTCAGGTTTTGGGAGTAGAGGTTCCACCTCTCATGTCAATTGCCCCAATGGTCTTACCTTTAGACATACAGAGCAAGGATTCAAGGCCATTTGATTATGCTAACTACTTGGCCAACGCCCTACATCGAGGGCTCAAAAAGATTAAAAATAATAGTGATAATATTAATTTTGAACACTATTCTTTTCTTATGGATTTTCTATTGTACGAGGGAAAATTCAGAGGGGTCTGGAGTGAAGAATTATGGATAAAAGATACAGATAAAAATGGAGATTTTAAACCTATACAAATGTGGACTTCATTGTGGGATAGCCGATTTGGTAGGTCTCATTACCTTTATTTTGAAGATTTTTTTGTAAAACCATTGATGAAGTTGTTGGGGTATCCATGCAACTATAACCTATCCCCAGAAGTACAAAGATTTCTAAGACCAAAGGAAAATGACCGAAGAAATAAAGTGATTCATAAC
Source organism: Sequoiadendron giganteum (assembly GCA_007115665.2). Lineage (NCBI taxonomy): Eukaryota > Viridiplantae > Streptophyta > Pinopsida > Cupressales > Cupressaceae > Sequoiadendron > Sequoiadendron giganteum. Next base: position 632,100,049 of record CM021107.1, read on the forward strand.
TGGGGAGACTGGTATGCTTTCCCTGATTGTACAGTGATCGGGGTTTATGGGTTTGAAGGGGCTCCACACTTGATGCCACGAGTAGTTCCTGACTGAATTGATTTTTTAGAAATTGTGAGGCAATTGGAAAAATATGATTCCAAACACCTCAAAGGACATAGCAAACAATCAATTATGCCCACACCTTATGTTTTGGAGACTTTACAGTGGTTACCAATGAAGGATATGGAGAAATTGATGGTAAATTAGCATAATACAACCTACCTCTAGGTGATGTAAGGAAACAATTTGATGCAAAAGGGTTTATTCACAAGGAAATATTATCGTAGGTGCTATCAGGGTATGAACATTTGTTCTCAATTGAAGATGTCATAAGAAACCATGATGAGGCTTCTACCAAGGAAATAATGGCCACCTATAACAAGATTATGCTTGCAGAGGAAAAATGTCCCATCTTATTCAAAGGCATTTGGTGAGATACAAGACCTTTAACAAGAATTGAGCAACTCATCGCTCATGTCAATGAACTGGTAAAGGATGTTCCCCCAGTTGTTTTTGATGCACCTCATGCAACCTATTCAGAAGTACAAGCTAAAGGCATAGAGCCCTTGGATTACATACCTTCACAACCTACTCCTGAGGTATTTTTTTCTGTAGATACTGATATAAGTGAAGAAGAGTAGGGTGATGAAGAGGGTGAGCAGGTCAAACAAATCAATGCTCCTATGATTGCACAGTACGATCCCCCTCAAGAGAAGAATATTGTAAGATTTGAGGCATCAAATGAACTATTTGATGATGTGAGGAATAGGGTTGGACAAAATTTTAATTTTGATTGTGATTTTGTTAAATCTTTTGAATTTAAATCATTTTTTTATGAATATAAAGGTAGAAAAATGAGACAATAGATACAAGATATCACTCCTAAACATGAGGCAATTGCTCTAGAGGAATTGAAAAGGGAGGTAGAAAAGGAAATGGAGTCCATCACAACTGAAAGAGGTAGGGAATTACTTCAAGAAGCTAGAGTGTTGCTCCTGCCAGGGTGGGATATTAGCTCTTCAATTGTATTTGATAGCTTCAGAAAAAGAGGGGATACAACAATGAACTTAACAAAAGAAGCAAGTGACAAAATGTATTCAAGATCTAGGTACAACTCAGATGAAGCCACCTTGCTTATTTGGTCATTGTATCCCCATGATAAAAGACCTACTATAATTAGTAATCCAAACCAAGTGTTTGGTCATCTCTTGATTCAATGAGTAGTGGATACCAACCCTATGGAGACAACAGAATTAAACATAAATGTGGCAAAATTTACCAAAGCATGGATCGATAAACTGATTAAGGAAAATGACAAACTGAAGAAGGAACTAGAAAATCAGAGAGAAAAAACATCTTCCTCCTCTACATTAGAGTTTTACTCCCCATGGCTTGAAAAAGATAAGAAAGTGCTTGATGCATTGGTTGATGCAACCTACTGGAAGGATTACCATTTGAAATCCCAAGGGAAATGCAAAGAATTGGAGAAAGAAGTGAAAACCATCAAATATAACACTGTATCTGAAATGATAAAAGAAAGGTTCACTAAAATGATGAAATTTTCTATTGAATATTGGGAAGTATTCAAACAGACATGCATTGCATTGATGGAGAATGAACAATTGCATCCTAGAATGATGGAGAAGAAAAAGGACCTCCTAGATAAGAATGTCATGAAAGGACAAATATTGCTGACATATAACAAGTTGGTAGAATCACATAATGGATATCATAATAGGCTTAGGGAATATTTCAACCACTTTGATTCATTCCCACTACTGACACTTCATTTTTGCATTGGAAATCCGCGAGAATATGATGATTGGAAGGAAGAGCTTGTTGGGCTTCTAACTGTTGTGTTGCAAGAAATAAATGATGAGGTTATGGTTTTACAAAACACTCATAAGAAACTTGAAAAAATAATGTCTATGGAATATGATATGAATGAGGTGATCTCTAATGTGGACACCTATGTTGAACAGGAGTACATCCATCACCTCTCTGCAGTCAATCTGTTTATTAGCCAAACTGTAGATGTGTCAAAATCAGATCCAACAAGACAACCATTAGATTCAAAGGAAGAACGCCAATCCACGACATGATGAGCACCCTATCATGGAGTAGAAGCCTTGAATAAATCTTAGGTGGTCAGTGGTCATGGGCTTCTTCTTGGAGATTAACAGATCGGTGCATTCACCTACGATATTGGTTTATTTATAATTTGAGTTATGTTTAGTTGTCAAACGTCATGAATTTTTTCAAGGGGTTTGTAGCTTGTTGCCTCTCATATATAAGAGAGATAAAGACCCCAATAGGAGATCAATGGATCATCACATCATTTTTAATTAGACTTTAGAGTATAAAATAGTAAGATAGATAATAGATTGCACCAATTCGCCCATCCATCTCATATCATAAACTATTTTTATAATGCATATCATTTGAACTTTGAAGATCAATACAATGGAGAAGGTTACACATATTTACTGATTTGCTTTCAAGTGTTCAACTATTGTAGATTCATATTATTATAAGTTATTAACTTATTTGGCAATCTCCAAAGTGGTTGTTTATGTTATTCAAATTGAGTGTGTGTAAGTACAATTAATTTGTCAGTACATTGAATTTGAATTCTTCAGGAATAGGGGTTGTGACCATGAGGTTTTAGATTTATTTATGGACATGATCATTGATCAAGTAGTAATGTGGGCCACAAAATGGATCTTGTCACACAAATCTCTGCAATTTGTGCTAATCATAAAATCAAATGTAGTGTATTTATGCAGTATGTGGGATGTGGGTGAGGTGTAAGTTGGTGGATACTGATCAGGATTTTTAGTCAAAACATAACTGAAGCTAACATTTCAACATCCATAACTTAGAAGCTCTACCAAGAAGTAAATATAATGAGCTAACAGTTCAACATCCATAACTTGGAAATGGAAGCTCTACCAAGAAGTAAATATAATGAGCTAACAATTCGTCACTAGTTCAAATGATAAAATAAATAATAAAGAATTCGGAAATTAAACATCATCACATTAATGAAGTTTGAATTTGATCTTTTTAATTGAATTTCACATGAAGGAGTGCATATTGGCATTGGAAATGTAAAATCTTGCCAATGCCCAAAGACAAGTCTGCACAAAGCTAAGTTGGAACTTCGAAACTCATATTATCAAAGATTGAAAATAATAAATCAAGTCACTGTATCAAATTTTCTAGCAACTTCCACTCTTCAGGTGGTGGAATTTCCATTTGCTCTAACTGATATTGTTTGACTTGAAGTTTTGTTAACATTTCATGATTGTAATTGGAAATGGAACCTGCCTTGAATTCTCCAATCAATTTTTCATTCAAGGTTATTAGTGTTCTGATAGAATCCAAATAGTTCACATCTTGTTTCTAAGGAAACTTGTCCAAATCAATCTTCCTTGCACCTTCCATCTTCTTTCTGAAACCATCTTTTCCAATGAATCGCTCATTTGTGTCAAAAGCCTCTGGAAAACCAAGCTCTGTGAAGTTCCTTACCTTGTCATCCACCACCTTCATCTTGTCTACAACCAAATGCAAATATTCCTTTGTTCCAAACATTCTCAAACACTTTTCAATGATAGATGAAAAATTCATTGAGGTTTCAATCCAATTAGTAATCCCTTTTGATTTCATATCATTGTCACTGGCTTTGTAGACTGTTTGTATAACTTCATTTGCAGATTTCTCTAATTCCAACACCTTTTTGTTGTCCACTATATATTTGTTGAGCTTCTTATAATGTTGTCTGATAGAATCAATCAATTGAAACATGTCACACAAATGATCAAACCTCTACATTATTTCATCTGAGATATTTTGTTTCATATGCCTCACTGTATCTCTACAAAATACAAATAACTTATTTTGAGAAGACTTAATTTCTTCTTTTGCTTCCATCAGCTCTATCTCCAATCTTTCATTTGTTTTTCTCTTTTTCTCCAATTTTTGTTCCCACTGTGCATTTCCATTCGCAATGCTTAGTCTTAATTTTTCTGAAGTGGATTTTTCCTCATCATATTTCTTGTTGCTCCCATCTAGCCTTCGCTTCAGGTCATTCACTTCTCTCTCATTTGATTTATCCTCTTTGCTTGTTGATGTAGAGGCAGATTTTATTATTCTTTTTTCTAATTCATTGCTCTTGTTATCTATTGCTTTCCTCTTTGCTTTCTCACTTGCTAGGTCTGCATATAACTTTTCTATTTGGGTCTGCAACCTATTCTTCTCTTTATCTTACTTTAGCAATGATGTGTACACCAATTCATTGTTCTTCTTTGATACATTAATTTTGTCAGTATTTTTCAGGTCAAAAAAATCCAATTGAAAATTGGTTACCTGATATTCAGATCGATCCATCTGATTTGTTGGTTTGTTTTGAATTGTGGGAACAACAATTGTGTACTCCATGATTTCTTTATTTGTGTCAAATGTGGGTATTACCACGGTTGTTGCGGTCTCTAAAGTTACATCAAATGCACTCTCCATCACTTGCTTCTTTTCTTTTTTATTCAAGTCTGATTTCTTTTTAAACTCTTCAATGAAATCATAACTTGGGGAGGCAGGAACAATGGAATTCTTGAATGGAAAATGAATAGGAGTAATTGTAGTTTCTAATGATGTGCACCCACACTAACTGGAATAGTGGGAATGTCTGGAAATAAATATTCTTTGTGGTACTGGTGGATCCACTGATAGTGTGACTTGGACTTGTCAAAATCCTTTGCCTCTTTTGATTGCCTTGATCACCTGGTGTTTCTGTGGTATCCTTTATTGTTTTCCTCTTAGTATTATGTGTAATTTTTCGTTGTAGCACATGTTGACCACTACTAGTACTACTACCCATACCATCACCACCAATGGAACTCCCAGTTGCACTAAGTTGTCCACCAAGGGCATGTCCTAGTTGTGATTGTATCTGACCATGAGGATGAGGACTAGAAGCTATAACAAATTGAGTTTGACTTGTATACTCTTGGTCTACTTTTTCACCTCCAAGCCCAAGGCCAGATTTATCACCTGTTTTTCTATGCTCAACAATTGGTATTGTCCAAGGCCTTATCCTTTGGACCCCAAAGGACCACCTTCATAACCAATTTTTTGAAGTATGGCTGCTCCTAAAGTATATGTTGAAGCATATTCTTCTTTTGCATCCTCACTTAAACTAGGTTTGTAATTGGCATGGCTTTGTTCTTCTTCTTCCCTATCACTATCATCATCAGATTCATCACTTCCTTTGCTTCCACGTTCATTAGGATGCTCTATATTCCACAATTTTCTAAACTCTTTATCTTCTTCATTAGCATCATGCTCTGCAAGAGCTCTTGGATCACCTAGGTCCTTCCTCATAGACCAAAAGGCAGTAATTTTTTATCGTGACCAATTTTTATCTATAACTTCCTTCTCTACAAAACTTGTAATTTTTACTCTACTAGATGCTTTATCACTTTTTTCATAAAAATTGTTGTATGTCCTGATTGTCTTTCGGTGCAATTCCATAATTTATACTGACAATTGTTCAGAATAAATACCATTCTCAGCAGCACTTTTCTCCATTTCTATTTTGACCTCATCCCAAGAATCCTTGTTTCTCAAGTTTTCAAGCAAGGGTTTACTTTGATGTTGAATTCTATTTGCAGCATTCCTATTGGCCACGGTCATTGATTTAATGATGTCACATGGATCATATTGCCAGTGACAGATAGCATTAAATGCAAAAAAATTCAAAATATTATGTGCCACACTAAATGCTTTTCTCTCGAATGTGAACCCTCCACATGAAAAAGGTAAAGAAGGAAATAAAGTCTTCTTTTGCTGACTAAGAAAGTGTAGCTCATCAACACTCTGCACCTACCTTACATATTCCAATGCAAAAACCCTTTCTCTCACATGTATTGGAATTTTGTATGGTTGTAATCCTGATCCATAAAATATTTGCACAGTATATTCTTCCATTAAGTACCAATCAACCAATTGTATTTATTTTCCTAATTGCATGTAGTTTCTACATAACATAGGAAATCTAGGCATTGGAGTATTTGTAATTACTTGAAGCAATGGAGCCAAAAAGTAGTCTACAAAATGACTGTAGTTCCTTCGAGAATCATGCATCCTTATCTCAGTGGTCCATTCATATACTAGAGCGATTTTTTTTCCTCTGCATTACTATAGGGCTGAATCCGAAGCTTGTTGGTTTGAAATATTCCTCTAAATTTGAATAGAAAAAGATAGAAAAAGTAGGTTGTGAACCTAAATGTCTTCGTGGAACCTGCTTTAATCATTAAAAATTGTTTATGCATGGATTCTACAATGTGTTAAGTATAATTATATTTCACATGTTCATCAACATCATGGATATTATATACCATTTCAAGGATGCTTGCACCCACTTCCAAATTGCTATCTAGACCGAGGAAAAATGCTAGCATGGAAATAATATCCTTAACCCACGATTTAAAAATATCCAAATTATAACGAGTTTTATGATCACCTTTCAATTTGTTTCTATCCTTAACTATTCTATTTAAGAAATCATTTTTTAGCCTTTCTTCCACTGCTTCATAATCACTAGCAAGATTTTCTAGGTCAATGTGGTGGTTTCCAAATTCTTCAGTTGTAAACCCCGACACTTTTCCAAGTTCTTGTGCATTAATGGATAACAATTATTCTTGGTTATCTTTATTAACAATTTCTCTTTTCTTATCATCATAATTTTCAGCACAGACCATGATAAATTTTGGGCAAGGGAAAACTTCATGTAACATCATGTGCCATAATCCAGTTACCCACGGTGCACTGATACTATCAACTTAATTTTTCTTTGCAGCCTTATTCTAAGATGTAAATCTAAGTTCTGAGGTATGCCTACCATAGATTCAGGATCATAAATATCATGGTACCCATCAGTGAAACCTGGGGTTTTAAGCAATTCGGCATAGTGTATTTTTTTATCAGACATTGCTCTAAGTCTAGTGGTACTGGTGGTAGACATGTTTATACAGCTGTGAAGTTGTGAAATTTGAATTCCCTAATAAGTAATACCTATTAGTCCTCCTTAATTTTAACGAATTCTTGAGTCTCTAAACCCAAACTTCAAACTTTGACAAAATAAGAATTTAAGAAATGTCAAACAATGAAACATAGCCGCATAAATTCTTTCACTTGCCCAAATTTTGAGTCCCGACTCTTGAAAATTGGAATGGCGTTGTTGGAAGTGGGACTGTGGAATCCAAAACAGGGTGGTGCACTACAACGAGCAATCTGAAGAGTGAAGACTTTAAAAATCATTGTACAATTTCAAGGTGCAAAGTGTTTTAAATGCTTTTTTTCTCGTAATTGGAACGTTAAAGTGAATGACACGTCTTAGGAGTTAGGTATACAAGTCTACAAGACTACAAGTTGAAAATTCTTAACCGTTGATCTTTCTAAATCTAACGATTATAGGGTGATTCCAGAGGTTTAAGTTAGGAAGCCCATCGCTCTATGCATTTCATTATGGAATGCAACTACAACCATACATCAAATGTTCATCCAATGGTTCAAACTTGAGTAATTTATGAATTATGATATTAACTTTAAAAATAAACATTAATCACTTGACAGTTTGAGTTGACACTTAGCAGCACAAAGTGCTTTAAATGCTTTTTTTTTCTCGAAATTGGAACATTAAAGACTAAAGTGAATGACACGTCTTAGGTCTACAAGTTGCAAATTCTTTATCTTAACCATTGATCTTTCTAAATCTAATGATTATAGGGTGATTCTGGAGGTTTATGTTGGGAATCCCATCGCTCTGTGCATTTCATTACGAAATGCAACTACAACCATACATCAAATGTTCATCCAATGGTTGAAACTTGAGTAATTTATGAATTATGATATTAACTTTAAAAATAAACATTAATCACTTGACAATTTGAGTTGACACTTAGCAGTACAAAGTGCTTTAAATGCTTTGTTTCTCAAAATTGGAACATTAAAGACTAAAGTGAATGACACGTCTTAGGTCTACAAGTTGCAAATTCTTAATCTTAACCATTGATCTTTCTAAATCTAACGGTTATAGGGTGATTCCAAAGGTTTAAGTTGGGAAGCCCATCGTTATGTGCATTTCATTATGGAATGCAACTACAACCACACATCAAATGTTCATCCAACGGTTGAAACTTGAGTAATTTATGAATTATGAATTAACTTTAAAAATTAACATTAATCACTTGACAGTTTGAGTTGACACTTAGCAATACAAAGCGCTTTAAATGCTTTGTTTCTCAAAATATGAACATTTAAGTGAATGAAACGTCTTAGGTCTACAAGTTGCAAATTCTTAATCTTAACCGTTAATCTTTCTAAATCTAACGGTTATAGGGTGATTCCAGAGGTTTAAGTTGGGAAGCCCATTGCTTTGTGCATTTCATTATGGAATGCAACTACAACCATACATCAAATGTTCATCCAACGGTTGAAACTTGAGTAATTTATGATATTAACTTAAATAATTATAAACATGACACATGTGTTTTAAATTCAATACCATAGGCATTGGCCTAACAATGCTTTATCGGTGGAACCCCCATCACAGCCCTGTCGATGGCCCGAAGGAAGAATCATAACTCATAAGGTGCGCTCCCTAATATACCGATAAAGTCAACAAAAGTAAGCACATTGTTGTAACACATAAACATCGGTGGAACGAATGATTGCATTCCCCTGATGGCTTGATATAACCATGAATTATCAAGTGCATATTGCATAAAGTATAATACTAAATTTATCTAAAGAAAAAAAATTGATTTGAATAAATTAAATTATTAATAGACACTGAAGTTCTGAACTCAGAAAACAACTCTTTAATATTAATCATAAATGAATAACAAAGATTCAAGGAATCAAGAATAACACGACACAACCATTTATTTTATTGCAACTGAATTTCAATAAAACATTATTACATATCTTTTTACTGACGAGTAGCACTATAGCTCCTATAACCCTGTTTTGTATAAATAACATATGTCAGTGTGTCACTTTAGTACTTTACATAGACAAAATTTAATAATTTTTTTTAAGTTGTTGCTCGTTACAATGGATTACAAATTGATTCCAATTTCCAAGCTTCTGCTACAAATGTAACTCTAAAAATAAATGCATGATTGCAAGCTTCTGTTGGTGACAACATAATACAAATGTAGCTCTGAAAATAAATTCAGGATTCCAAGCTTATGCTGGTGGTTTTCCAACCATGCTAGGGAAAGGGGGTTCTAATAAGTCCTGGGGAAATGGGAGCCATGAAGATAAAAAATGTACTTATCCCCTTTGAGAACCAGAGCCATGCTGGGGAAATGGGAGCTATTAGAATACAAGAGGAGAAGCAATTATGCTCCCATCTTTTGCACACAGCTTCCATGCACCGGTATAGCACTTACCTCCATCAAAGCTTCTCATCCTGGTTCAAAACCCATATGAGAAGTCAGGTTAATCAAAAAAAATTCTTTCCAATTCCACCCATTCTGAACTTGAAGGAAATTAATCTTTTACTGATTACTCTATAACTACATAATTGTAGGTAGGAGAATTTACAATATCCCCAATATTGCATCATCTTCTTCATGAATCCTTATTAACCCTAGTAAATAAAAACCTTTACGGCACTATCTACTATTCACTGAATCACTATCCCTATTTATGACAAGCTGTCAAAATCACTCAAAGTTCAAACGATATGAAATCATTACAAATCTTGTTTCATTGAAGCTATGAGTTGTCCAAGAAATTTCTTCAGATGTCCATATCACATATGGCATTAATCGCCACCACTGCCTGCACTAGCAGTACAACAACCACACTTTCTTCAAAAAGAATGAGAATTTCAATTAAATCAAATGTACAATGTCGAGGCATTGAAAAGACAGAATGAGTGATGAGCAATGAGCCTTGATCTCACCACATGTTCATATCTAACAGTTATAGTGTTATTCTAGAGGTTTCAAATCACAAGTCTAGTGCTTCAGAGATTTACTTCGGGAATGCAACTACAATCGTCCATCGAACATTCATCGAACGACCCCTATGATTTTTCATTGGCATATCTGTTTATTTCGCCACTAGATTTTTTTACTATTTTGAGATTCTTTTTAATTCTCCAATGAAAATATATTTTTTGCTTTGAAAAACGGTTTTAATCGCCAATGGAAAAAAAATTCTTGTTTGAAAAACAGTTTTAATCGCCAATGAAAAATATTTTATTCGATTAAAATTTTTTGCAATTCGCCAAGATTTTCCACAAACTTCCAGGGATTATAAAAGATTCGCCAATTGGGATTATATTTTTTTCTCGTAAAACGAAAAAATCGCCAATAAAATTAATATTTTTCATCGGGAATTTTACAGGATTCGCCAAGACTTTACACTTGCGTCGAGGGGGGGGTTTCTTAAAGTTTTCCCTGGTCGTGTGGCACAACTATCCTTTGTGCGAGAGGTAGAACCCACGCTCTTGTATGCACTCATCAAGTTCTTTACAATGGAATTTTCACTTGATTCATTCGAAACTCTTATCCCAAGAGCCTTCATGGTGGGCCTAAAAAAGAGTTTCCTCATCATTTCAACAAATAGTTGGCATCTTCCACCCTCACTTATCTTCACAAAAAATAAACTCAATATCCTCTATTAATATCTTTGACATGTACGTTTTAGAATCTTATTAGGCATCCATTTCAAAACATTGGAATCAATATCAATCAAAAATGTAGGTTTTCTATGCAAAAGTCTAGGAGGAGTTCTCAAATGTAAATTTGTGTCATTGGAAAGGTCAACAACATCGAGGATAGATCGTGTACCTTCAATTGGAGGTGCAATTGATGACATACCTTGAGATTGACATGTAAACGATGTTGTACCTCCAACTTGAGATGTCGTTTGTGGAGTGCCTTCAAATAGAGATGTGTTTGTTGATGTACTTTCAAAACGCAATGTTGTTGATGGTGTGTCTTCAATTGGAGATGTGATTTCTGATGTACTTGGAAAACCACATGTTGTTGCCGATGTGTCTTCAACTGGAGATGTGCATTGAGCTTCACCTATGGTTGATGATGTGCCCCCAAATTTGGTATCCATTCATGTCCTTCCATGAACTTTCCTCATCTGTGCCCTTTGTTTTGCCAATTCAACATCTCTCTTAGATTGCACGCTTATTTTTTGTTGTATGGGCTGCAATTCCTTTGCTTCACGAGCATAGGTAACCCAGTTCAAGGGCCTTTTCACCAATATTTTACAAAAAACTTGACAAAATCAGGGATGATTAAGATACCCATTTGCAAGTTATAAAACATAGGTAAACCCCAGCATCAACTCCTTTGGACCAACATTGACTTCCAATAGACCCACCTTGGAAATGGCTATTTAATTGGCCTAATTTACAAAGAGAGTACCTTTTAAACACTAGATATTCACTCAAACTCCTCAAACAGCAATATTTTATGTGTCAAAACCTTCAATTTCTTGATTTTTTTCTAGACCCCTAATACAAGTCAAACCCTCAATTTCAAGCATAATACTTGGGGTTTTAATGGAAATCCTATCTCTCAAACCTGCCAGACCCATAAAAAGAACCAAACACACTTACCAGACCTTGCACATGGTGAATAATACATTACATGGACATTCCTTCCCATATTTTGTCAAAACACCACTTGAAACCCTCATTTTCACCATGAAAATACCGTGCTACAGTCCTAGAACATCATCCCAAACACCCAAACTTGACCCCAAAAAATTATAAATAGGTTATGCATGTATTTTAAAAGTTAGAGGACCCATTCAATAAGTTACAGTAGGCACAAAAAGTGGAATGGGTCGAATTACATCATGAAACCCTTCAATCGAAGAACACTATGAAAGTAGGTAGCAACAGTAAAAACAAGATAACTTTTTCTATACAAAGAGTTAGAACCTATAAATAGGTGAAAATGAAAGCTAATTCACTAATCTACAACATAAAACCAGTTTCAGATCATCTTAGAGTCTGTACAGGCCGTACAAAAACCATAAAAGTGAGAGAAATTAGTAAGTGAATGTGAATTGGTCAGTTGAGCATTGAATTGAGGTTTTTGAGATTGAAGATTGTTTGAAACGAATTCATGAAGAATATGAATTCAAAGAAGGTTTTTTGATTCTATATCTTATAATTATTCACTATTTCTTTGGCAACGAGGTAACTTAGAAAGACAATAAGCATTCTCAATTGCAAAAAAAATTCTTTTTTTATTTATTAGAAAGGTAAATGGTATGAATGAATGAAAACTTGCATTAAAAACTATGTCAACTCACTTTAATTTATCTAAGCACATGTTCAACGAAGGTGAATTTTTTATGGAACAAAAAAATTAATGGAAAATTGCATTAACATTGATGAAAGCTATTAGGTTTTCCAAATTAGTTGAAAATAAAAGTTTTCCAAATTAGTTGAAAATAAAATGAAATAGAGTGGATTCCACTAACCATGTTGGAAATGGACTACTATAAGCAATGCAAATAGAATTCATAAGTAAATTTCTGTTAAGTAAATGTCATGTTTTTCATTGTTGTGTTCTTCAAACTCATAAAAATTAAACTTTTTTATGCAAATCTCGTATAATTCAATGTTGAATTCTATGTTCAATTGTTATGATTAATAAAATCATTAAATAAATTTAGTTTATATTGTCAAAAATAAACAAATATACTAAATATAAACATTTCAATATTACCAAAATGAATATATTACCTCAGATAATGTAAAATGTTGTAGAAACTTCAAAATGTCTTCTTCTATGTTGTCTACCATATTGATTGGTGGTAAAAAGGTGATGGATCAAGCATAGATTGGTACAATCATAAGTCAGCTGCATAAAAAAATGTGTTCCTAAATTGGATAAAGCGTTGAACCAGACAAATACAGAAGCATGTGGGCCTGAATCATGGGGTCAACCCCTATTTTACCGTTTCAAGGTAAAACACATTTGGTGCTCGCCAAATTTGTTGTTTTGAAAAGGAGAGACCTAAGAGAGAGGGAGAGAGACAAAGTGGGAGAGAGATAGAGGGAGTGAGGGAGAGAGGGAGGGGGAGAGAGAGAAAGAGAGAGGGCGGATAGGAGGGAGAGACTTGAGAGAGAGGGGGGAGGGAGAGGGGGTGGGAGGGGGAAACCTAAGAGAGAGGGTGGGAGGGAGACACTTGAGAGAGAAGGAGAGGGAGACAAAGTGGGAGAGAGGGGGTGGGAAGGAGATACCTAAGAGAGTAGGAGAGGGAGGGAGTGGGGGATAGAGGGATGGGTGAGATACAAGGAGTGAGAGAGAGAGATACTTGAGAGATTGTGAGGGGTGGGAGGGAGAGGGATTACTCGAGGGAGAGGGAGTACTCAGGATAGAGGGATTGGAGAGAGATGGAGGGAGTTAGAGAGAGATAGTCTAGGTAGTGTGGTAGCGATTGAGACCTGAGAGCGATAGAGACTTGAGAGGGATAGAGAGTTATCCAATTACAATGGGGGAAAACACCTGAAAAATGGGAGAGGGGTTGGGAGGGATGAGACCCGAGAGATAAAAAAAGACCAAAGGGGGAGAGAGAGAGAGAGAGAGAGAGAGAGAGAGAGAGAGAGAGAGAGAGAGAGAGAGAGAGAGAGAGAGAGAGAGAGAGAGAGAGAGAGAGAGAGAGAGAGAGGAGAGGATTTTGGAGTGAAATATATTTTTCTAGGTAGGGTGGGAGGTAAGTGAGGCATGACAGAGAGGGACTGTCAGAGAGGGAACTCAAGTGACACATATTAGTCTAAGCAGCATGGGAGGGAGGAATACCTAAGAGAGGGAGACTTGAGAGGGAGAGATTTATTCAGTTATGGTGGGGGGGAGGCCTAAGAGAGGGAGTGGGAGAGAGAGGGAGTGGGACCCTTAAGCCGTAAACCCTATACCATTAACCCTTAAACCCTTATCCCTAAACCCTTAAACCCTAATCCCTCAATCCCTATACCCTCTTAATCCCTCAAACCTCAACCCTTAAACCCTAATCCCTCAAATTATATACCCTCTTAATCCCTCAACCCTCAACCCTCAACTCTCAACCCTTAAACCCTAATCCCTCAACCCCTATACCCTCTTAATCCCTCAACCCTCAACCTTTAAACCCTAATCCCTCAACCCCTATACCTTCTTAGTCCCTCAAAACTCAACCCTTCACCATCAACCCTTAAACCCTAATCTCTTAACCGCTATACCCTCTTAATCCCTTAACCCTTAACCCTCAACCCTCAACCCTCAACCCTTAAACCCTAATCCCTCAACCCCTATACGCTCTTAATCCCTCAACCCTTAACCCTTAAACCCTAATCCCTCAACCCCTATACCCTCTTAATCCCTCAACCCTCAACCCTTAACCCTCAACCCTTAAACCCTAATCCCTCAACCCCTATACCCTCTTAAACGCTCAACCCTCAACCCTCTACTTGAGATAGAGAGAGAGGGAGAGGTGGTGGGAGGGACATAATTGAGAGAGGGGGAGAGGGAGAGGGAGAGGGAGAGGGAGAGGGAGAGAGATAGAGGGAGTGAGAGAGGGAGGGATTCGAAGAGAGATAGAGGGAGTGATTGAGAGAGGGAGAGGGGGTAGGAGGGGGATACTTGGAAAAGAGAGAGAGGGAGAGGGGGTAGGATAGAGATACTTGAGAGAGAAAGAGGGAGAGGGGGTGGGAGGGAGAGACCTAAGAGAGAGGGAGAGAGATAGATGCAGTGAGAGAGAGAGGGAGTGGGAGAGAGGGAGAGGGAGAGGGAGAGACATAGAGAGAGAGGGTAGGAGGGAGAGACTTGAGAGAGAGGGGGGAGAGGGGGTGGGAGGGAGAAACCTAAGAGAGAGGGAGAGGGAGAGAGGGTGGGAGGGAGACACCTGCAAGAGAAGGAGAGGGAGACAAAGTTGGAGAGAGGGGGTGGGAAGGAGAGACCTAAGAGAGTAGGAGAGGGAGGGAGTGGGGGATATAGGGATGGGAGAGATACAAGGAGAGAGAGAGAGAGAGAGAGAGAGAGAGAGAGAGAGAGAGAGAGGACTTGAGAGATGGAGACGGGTGGGAGGGAGGGAGTACGATAGAGGGATTGGAGAGAGATGGAGGGATTGGAGAGAGATGGGGAGGGGGTAGGAGGGATATACCTGAGAGAGAGGGAGAGAGATAGAGGGAGTGAGTGAGAGAGACAAAGAGAGACCTGAAAAAGGGAGAGGGGTTATAAGGGAGAGACTTGAGAGAGAGAAAGAGGGAGGGAGAGGTGGTGGGAGGGAGAGATGAGGGAGAGGGAGAGGGAGAGGGAGTGGGAGAGAGATAGAGGGCGTGAGAGAGAGGGAGAGGTGGTGGGAGGGAGATACTTGAGAGAGATGGAGAGATAGAGGGAGTGAGATAGAGGGATTGATAGGGAGGGAGTGGAAGAGAGATATAGGGAGTGACTGTGAGAGGGAGAGGGGGTAAGAGGGGGAGACTTGACAAAGAGAGAGAGGGAGAGGGGGTAGGACGAAGATACTTGAGAGAGAGGGAGAGGGGGTGGGAGGGAGAAACCTAAGAGAGGAAGAGATATTGGGAGAGTGATAGGGAGTGAGAGAGAGGGATTGGGAGAGAGAGAGGGAGTGTGTGTGTGTGTGTGAGAGAGAGAGAGGGGGGATGGAGATACCCGAGAGAGAATGAGAGAGAGAGGGAGAGATATAGAGTGAGTGAGAGAGAGGGAATGGGGGAGAGATAGAGGGAGTGAGTGATAGACCTAAGAGAGGGAGAGTGAGAGGGAGAGTGAGAAAGGGGGTTGGAGTGAGATAAACTTATTTAGGTACCTATGTGGGAGGGAAAGAGACCTGAGAGATGGGATTGGACTGGGAGAGTAGCCTAGGTCGCATGGGAGGGAGTGAGACTTGAGAGAGAGACTTTATAGGGATAAAGAGTTTTCCAATTAGGGTAACGAGTTAGAGAGAGTATGAAAGGTAAAACCTCAACTATCCATCTATGATCATAAATTGTGCACTCTAAGCATTAACAAAGTTGTTGACCAAAGAGAAGGGAAATTCAAGTTTTGTACAAATCAAGTAATTTGGTGAGCGCCAAATTTTTTGCTTGCCAAATGACCTGCTTTGGACGTGTTTATCGATAGGATTTTCCAAAATTCCTCATATTTTTGTCTGTCTGCCCTGTCTCATTTGCACATCTTTCGATGCAAATATATAAAGAGAAACATGATAGCATTAACCTCTCTCTTAGCTATCTAAATATATAATTCTTTTTTCATTTTAATTTAGTTAAGGTTTTGATCGATGACTCCTTTTGTAAATGCCTCTATTTTTTGTCAAAAACCAACATGTGCTAGTTTTAGGATAGATTTTTACTCGTTCATCTAAACATGAAACAAATTACATTTTTTGAAACTAGACTCCATTCTACACATGCTGAAAAAAATCATTTTTCGATTAGTTTTTAAAAAAAAATTGGGGGGAGCACGCTCAAATTTTAGCTTTTCAGGATGTGTCCACTTTGAAAATTCATAAAATATTATATATTCATTAAAAAAATTATCCAAAAGAATGAGGATAAATTACATGGTGTTAGCTAGTTTCTCAGTGTTGGGATTTTTGAAATTCTAAAAAAAAAATTAATCAAAAAGGGGGGAGCCCTCAAGCGTTATGCTATTTTTTTCTAAAAATAGGACCTATTTTGCCTTTTAGACCCTTAATATTCATTAATTTCAAAAAAAATAGTATATTAGAAACTAGACTCGGAGCACTTCAACTTTTTTTGTTGTTGCATCTTGAAATTTTGAGCGTAACTATCTTCATTTTCTTGTGCAAATAAGATTTTGTTGATTTTAGAAAAAAAAAAAAGTGGCATCTTAAGAGCCAAAATTATGTCATAGATTGGTGCACTTACCCATTGATCTTTCCATACTTTCCATCTATCCATCACCAAGCCTTCCAACCTCCTATGCATTATCCAACGTCCATCCCCCATTATCCTCCTTTAATCCAAACCTTTGCTTAAGTCCTTAGCTTCTTCCATCATGCCAACATTTATGAGTCTATTTCCATGCTTTATTAGGGCACATATTCGAGGGATATTAGTTGTGAAACTTGATGCTTGAGTCCTTCCTTTGTATCCCTATCCACATCCTATCTTCCATATTCCTCTTGCACTTTACACTTGGGGGAAAGTTTCATCCATCCAGTCATTCATATCCATTATCCTCTTTATGTTCATCCTTTACCTTTCCACATTTGATCTTGACAAGGTTAAGGATCTTCTTGAACATCATACATCTTATCCTATACACTTTATCCATATCTTCCGTAACATATCCTTCACCTTATCCATATTCCATCATTCTATCTAAATACATCATTTCTTCCCTCCCTTGGTCTTGATGAGCAATAGGGGCAAAATACTTAGGCATTTGTGTCCATATCTTATCTAGTTGATCTCGATCATCCTATTCATTAGCTTTATCCTTGCATTCTTCCATTAAATTTCCTGAAAAACTCCCTATAAATCATAAAATGTCCTAAAAAAAATCAAATATTTTGAAAATACAAAAAATCCAAAAATCCCCAAAAATACAAAAAATGGGAAAAAGGTCTTGAAAAAAGACAAAAAAATCAAATAGCCAACAAAATTCCAAACAATAAAATCAATCCATCTAATCACTTATTCCAATTTAATCTAATCAATCCAATACCTCAATCCAATCATCCAACCATTCAATCAATCAATCATCTTCATCAAATTCATTCATCCATACATCAAATCCAAATGCAAGTCATCATCAATCCATACCAATCAAGTCGATCAATCTTGTCAAATTATCTAATTACATCAATGGTCTTGATCCTAATCTTTTCGTAAACCAAATCAACCTACCAATCAATCAGTCATCCTTGTGTTGATCTAGGGATATATCATTCCCCTCAATGACAAAACTATCATCATCATCAATCAATCAATTAATCAATGGTTTACAGCTTGAAAGGGGCAATACCTTGTTTTTTTTTTAATCATGTGTGCATGCTTGCTTGCTTGTGTGTGTTATCATTTTATCTTGCATTTGTATCAAATTTGTATCATTCCAGCTATGTTGGAATAGCTTTTTGCACTATCCTTTGCATCTAAGGTCATGTCATACCTTTTGTGCATTAGGACTTTAATGCTCTAAGTTTACTCCCTCATACATTTGCACAAGGTTATATTACGTTGGGGCATGAGACACATCATCACCTTGGTCCTTATACCTTGGTGCATAACGTCTAGTGCTATATCAAACACCATGATTGCTCACTTTCTTGCAGCATAACATATTATCCATCTCTTTATCCATCTTTTATCATTTGATCCATTTCGAGAGAATAATCGTGTCCTTCCAACCCGCCTATCCTCGTGAGGGGGCACCATCATTCTATTCTTATATCATCATCATCCTATCATTTTCCCCATCTTACCATCATCCTATTCTTATATCATCATCATCCTATCCTTTTCCCTATCTCACCATCATCATGTTCTTATATCATCATCATCCTATCCTTTTCCACATCTCACCATCATCCATTTTCCTCTATCCATACCTTAGCTTCTTTGAAATGACGTTACTTGACACAGATCTCATCATCTCGAACATCATCTCAAAGAGGGGCAAAATGTAGACACCAAAAAATGTCCTCTTACGATACTTTGTCACAACATTACATCATTTTGGCATCCTGTAGCATGTTTTTCCCTAGGTACCCATGTCATCATCTAATTAGTTAAATAAATCTTATTTATTTGACTAATTTCATTTATTCCTTTCCTATGCATAATCCATCCATTCTTCTAATGTTAATTAAATAATTTATATTATTGAATTAATTAAATCATTTCTATTATTGAATTAATTAAATCATTTCTATTATTTAATTAACTAAATCATTTCTATTCGTAATCTCTTCGTTCTTCTAATGTTAAATTAAATAATTTATATTATTTAATTAATGAAATGTAAATCCAACATTAATTAAATAATTCAAATATTTATTTAATTAATAAAATCTTTAAAAGGATATTCTCGCGTTCTTTCAAAAATCTGAACTCATGTGTATCTAATTATTTTATTTAATTAGATAATTCATCAATTATCCTTCTCATATTTTTCAAGATCTATTTCCTTTAAAAGATAAATTCAAAATCTTCCTATCTTTTCAAATCTTATCTTATTTTGTTTTATTTCCTCTTTGATCAAATAAAGCAAAAATCAAATCTTCTTCTTCGTCCACATCGAAACTCTATAAATACGGCCTCTCACAAGCCATTTGGGGGATTTGATTCTTGAAGTACCATTACTCTGTCAAATTCATTCTACGACCTTTCATTATCTTCCATCCATCATTTTTGATCTATCTAGTTTTTTTTCATCATCCCCATCCTATCGTTATGCTGCAATGGTGAGAATCAACATTCCTTTAACAGTCAAATCCTTTGAAACCATGTATTCTTATGCGAGATTGAGAAGAACAATGGAGTGAATCCTTGTTAATATGCATGTTTGTTTAGATTAGATATTTTTCTTGCATGTGTGTGTGTTTTGCAAGTAACTTCATTGAGGATGGTGAAAATTTGAATCTCAATTTAATAAGATTTAAGATTTTTCCTCCATCTACAAAAACCCTTTAAAAAATGTAAAAAACACTCCCCCTGCCAAATTTTTTATGTGGCCAAAAAATAAAAAATGAAAATTATATGATGTCAACCTTGATAATGGAAATAGTGTTGGATTTGACTAATGTTTTTTCACATGAACTGCTAGCTTCTATCTAACTATTGGAAATATTAATTTGTCAAATTTTTGTGAAACTAAGCTAGATTTCTATGCAGGATATGGTTGACTAGTAGGACACCATATGACTGTATAGATATATATAGATCCATACAAGTGTGGATTTTTCTTGCAAAAATATCACACCTTGTAAAAACATGCCTCAAAAAAATTTGAACTCTATTTTGACAAATTGACAAGTGTTCCTAGAGGTTTTAAGCATTATGGATGCAATGGTGAGGTCCATTTTTCTCGAGGAGGATTCTTGCAATACCCTAGGGTAAAAAACCTCATAATTTGAAAAGGAATTTTCCTATTTTGATCTTTGATACTATATAGGCATGAATTTGCACCTCTAATGCAAATTCCCCTTTTACCCCCTTGCACTTTAGAAAACATAAGGCGGAGATTTAATTCCACTTAAGCCCATTGATTGCATCACACTTGGCACCTTGTTTGTGTGTTGGTGGAGGAATTTATGTCGAGGATGCCCACGCGGAGAACAGATGTCTGCGCAGCATGCTTACGTCCTTGGCAGATTCCTGCAGCTGGAGACTCTAGAGACGTGACACTTCCAATTGGAAGTCGAAGTGTAATGCCCCTCTTCGGCTGGCCAACCCAAATATGGCCATTTTCACCTTCTCCTTAATATTCTTCTCTCTCATCCATTCTCAAGTTTGGAAGAATTTTTTCAAGATCATTTGAGCACTCTCTCCATTCCATTCATCCATTTTCAAGCTTTGTAGCAGCACTTTTCACTCCCTTGCAACAATCCACTACTACATCACTTTGATAGTGTGAGCGTAGGACAAACACCACGGAAGTAGAGACTTGAGTTCCTCTCATTCTCTCCTCCACAAGCCTTGAGCGCTTTGAACGGAGGTGGTAAGCTTCTCTAATTTCTTCTATCATTTTGGTTGAGTAAGCACATACTGTTTTGTAGTGTCTTTTGTTAAAATAGCTTGTATTTCCCTTCTTTATCATTATTCCTATCATTGCAAACTTGGTTGTTCGTGGAGGTGGAAACACCAAAACAGGGTTTGATTGAGGAAAACCCCTAAACAGCCCCAACACTTCCCTCCTTTTCTGTGTGCAAGTGGAGAGAGCTTGAAGCAAGCGGGCGAGGAGAGTATCATGTGAGATCATCTCCATCACCCTTATGGTAATATACTTCTTTTATCATATATATATTTATATTTCACTCTTCTTGATCTCATTCTATCACTTCAGAAACCTCTAAACTAGATTGATAGTCTCTCCTTTAGAGTTTGAATCTCATCCTTTTGGTTCTCTGGTCATACGGACGTCACTGCACCGCGCTGTCATCCCAGAACTGCACGTTGCCCCCTCGACCCCTACAAGGGAGCTCAACCCCCTTGATCGCGCCGATGGCTGCCACCCCCGTGCCCCTACTTCAATATTTTAAAATAAAATTTAAAAATGGGGGAGATGCGCCGACCAACTATGCAAATTTTTAAATGAGAGATTCGCTATTATAATTAATCATTTTAGTGATTATTCACTAGGATTTTCCATTGTGATTACTTTTTTTACCAATTATTCATTAAGATTCACTTGGATTTTACAATTTTTTTAATAATGTGCATAAGATTCGCCAAGGAAAATTACTAATTTTTTCAAATAAAAGGAAAGATTCGCCAGGATTTTACAACTTCACTGAGGGGGGGTTTCTTAAAGTTATCCCTGAGTCCGATGATACCTCCTTCGCAAAAACCCAAGATTAGGATATCGAACCTCCCTAACGGGTCTCCCGAACCCTAGTACTACCTATATGGTAGAAAGAAAAGCTCACGAAGAGAGTTTTCTCCATGACCTCTTCATGTCCCCCTAGGCAGAAAGAGACCCCCACTAAGGTGCTAGATTCAATTCCTCTTACCATTCCTAAGCCTGCTCGTTTTTCTCCCATTCAGGATTTTGTGCTTTCATTGGAAACAAATGTGGAGGACACTCCCATGGCTGATCAGGAACATTGTAACCCTTCGCAAGCTCTGGCTTTTGGGTCGAAGAGTCATAGAAACTGCCTTGTGCATGAGTGTAAGCACCGGTGAAAGGCTCTTTTGGCTGAACAAGCCTCCTTATAGAAGGAGGAGGAAATGACTCCACCTCCTACTATGTCTTCCTCTCTCCCATCTTCTATCCCTGTTCAAGCTACCTATGTGTCTCTTTCGGCTTCTGCTGTGAGCACACCTGCACTTGGAAAAGTGCAAGTGTTCATCGCTCCTTTTGTGGAGCCGCACTTGTTGAATTCCATCCTAAATTTCTCACCCTTCCCTAAGCTTGTGGATATGGTGAATACTTTAATTATATCCATTATGGTTCTCTCCTCTTCTCCCTTGACCCTCCTTACTTCGTTTGTGGGGAGCTCACCTCCTCTGATGAAGAAGTAGGTAGAGTGTGGTCCCTCCAACAATGGAGGACGAAAGAAGAGCCCACATCCTTTGAAGGGTGGCCCCATGTTGACTTGTTATGTCCTAGTGACAGAACCAGCTCTAGCCTCCCCTAAGTTTTTCAACACTCCCGAGTCCCTTGGTGAGCCTAGCGGTGAACCTCAGATGCGAACTCCTTCATCCTCCGAGTATAAACATGGCATGCCAGTCAAGTGTATGTTTAACTTAGTAGATGAAGTCTCGACCTTGTCAAAAATCTTCGCAAAGTCGTTGACCTTGGAGCCATAAGAGTTGAGCGAAAGAGACCTCATAGGTCCCTCTGCATTGGCCCTTGTTGCGGGAGGATTAGAAGCTCCTGCGCTTAACATTATACCATTGCAAGCTCGTCATCCTTCCTATGATGATCTAGAGTGGGAATCTGACGACCTCTTGGTTGACCAGTGTTAGGGGGAGACCCTCTTCTTGATCTTTAGATTAATAGATGTGTGTGCATTTTGTGACATGTGTTCCCCTGCGATCATGCTATATGTGCCTAGATGACCCTCGTCACCCCTGTTGGTGCTTGGATACAGGCATGGTGTTTGTGTTGTAAACCTTCCTCTATATGTATCTTCATTCTTCCATGTTTGTGATTGACTTTCGGTAAATTGGGGACAACGCAAAGCGTCAAGAGCATTTAGGCCTCCTTCCATGTTGACCCAATTTTTTATTTTACTTTGTCTTCTCGTACATTCCTCACATGGTCTGATTTAGAAGGGGGTTGATGATAGTCCATTTATATATTATTATTATACTTATATATATTTATGAGTAATTCTAACCCTAAAATATCAGGCTACCTTTGTGTCCTTTGTGTGTGTTCCCTTTTTCTTTTACTTTCTCTTTATCTTTCTCTCTTCTTTGCTTGAGTTGTCCCTTTCATGTGTGACAATGCTACTTCTACATTATATGGTCTTTAGAAAATGCATTCGTGATGAACGAATCTTTTCTCAAAGACCCTTCACATACTTCTTTGATAGAATCACATTCTCAACTTGAAACCCTAACATAACATGTTTCCTTCATCATGGGTTCATAAAGAAAGGACTTGGGAACCTTCCTCCAAAGTGGGAACAACCTTGATCTTCCCCTCGCGTGGGCGCATATCCTTTTTTTCGAATTCCTTCATGAAGTGAATATATTTCGAAAGGATTCCTTGATGATGAATCGATTTGAGAAATAAGACATTAGCATTCAAACAGTGAATCCCTTGAGTGGGCCCCTCCTCTTCACATTGGGTTCCCAAGGGACCCCTTTGAAAATTTTCAATGAGTTCCTTCACGTCTGGGTCGGGGGCAACCCGACTAGACCAATTTTGCATCTTCGTGTCTGGCTCGGGGGCAGCTCGAGTAGACCATTTCATATCTTCACATCTATCTTGGAAGCAACCCAACTAGACCGGTTTCACATCTTCGCATCTAGCTCAGGGGCAGCCCGAATAGGCCGGTTTCACATCTTCGTGTCTAGTCCGGGGGTAGCCCGACTAGACCTACTTCACATCCTTGCGTCTAGCTTGGGAGCAACCCAACTAGACTTCACTTTTTCAAATAGCGAGTCCCTTGAGTAGACCCTCCTTCCTTTTAAAGGGTTCTCGAGGGACCCCTTTGAAATCCTTACAACTTAGTGATGGTCTGCGTGAATTTCTGTTCACTAGCCTGCGCGATCGCTTCCTAATGTGTTATATTTGCGGGTAAACATGTCACCATCTCTGACTCTGCGGAGTCCCCTTTTCTTAATCTCCCCCATGTGAGAGTTATTGGGGGATACCTTCCTTGCAGTTCTACGGATCTATAAGGTTATTTTCACTTGATCTCCTTCATGTGATAGTTCTTGAAGGATACCTCCCTTGTAGGACCATGAGCCTATGAGGCACTTTCATTCTTCAACTTCATAGTTCCACGAAACTATGAAGTCTTTTCCTGCACTTCCAAGTTCGCCAAACCGTGCTCTGCTTCCTCATCGATTGAAGGTATATATCTCTTACCTTGTTACTTCTTACTACTCTACTTTACCAAAGCACTCATCAGTACTCATGCTCGCTAAAGTGGGGGAAAAATATATAGGCGTGAATTTGCACCCCTAATGTAGATTCCCCTTTTACCCCCTTGCACTTTAGAAAACCTAAGGCAGAGATTTAATTCCACTTAAGCTCGTTGCTTGCATGCACCTTTTTTGTGTATCAGTGGAGGTGTTTCTATCAGGGACGCCCACACAAGGTGCAGACGTCTGTGCGGTACGCTTACGTCCCTAGCAGATTCCTGTTGCTGGAGACTACATAGACATTACACTTCTGATTGGAAGTCAAAGTGTAACACCCCTCTTTGGTTGGCCGACCCGAATATGGTTGTTTTTCACCTTCTCCTTCATATTCTTCACTCTCTCATCCATTCTCAAGTTTGGAATAATTTTTTCAAGATCATTTGAGCACTCTCTCCATTTTGTTCATCCATTTTCAAGCTTTGTAGCAACACTTTTCACTCCCTTGCAGAAATTCCACTCTATATCCACACCTTAGGACCTATTCACACCAAAAAAAACTCTTCAAATTCCACTCTATATCCACATAATTTTGAAATCGTTGTTTTTGCAAGAGGGGGGACTTTTTATACAATAGTTCAAATTCAATACAATCAAAACAAACCACTATGATTAATGAATTTTTAGCCACTTGTCAAAATTGGTGAAAATATCATTTTAGGTTTTTTACTTAGATTAAAGCTTGCAACTTGTTTCAAAGATTGACTAGATGCTCTGGATCACCTTGGACACTCCTCTAACATAATCACAAACTCCCTTTCTCCATTCCACATTGATCTTCAATGATCTCATCCCTATAAGATGTGTTGATAACTTTCTCGACTAAAGTGGTTCTCCTTAATCCCATTGGCCCAACTAGTTTGACCTAATTTTTAGATCAACCATGATAATGAAGAAAACTATCAGTAGTGTTATCAAATGATTTTTGAATTTTGAAAAATAAATCTAAAATATCAATTTAATTTTTTTTCAATACTATTATTTTAATAATATTATTGATTATTAAAACCTTATATCTTTAATATTATAATAACCTTTTAAAATTCATTTTAAAATAATAATAAAATAAAACTAAATCTTACAAACATTATAAATTTAATTATAATATAAATATATTATTAAATTACATTTAAATTAATCTCAGACTAAAATATTTTATATTCCAAATTTTTTAATAATTTGAAAAGCTAGAAAATAAAAATAATAAATATATTTAATATTCACCATACTAACAATTACTTATAAATACATACGTAATATACTTTTCAATCTTAATGAAAGCTTCCTTTATTTCAAATATATGAATTAATTATAAAGGACTTTGATTTCTATACATTTTTTATCTATTTTTTTCCTTGGCCATTGTCTTTGAATGTTAAAATATTGGTCCACATCTTAACTAAAAGATAAAAAGTAATAAATAAAAATGCAACCAATCTTTAAAATTAATTAAGTAATAGTACATTGTCAATACACTGATTTGGAATTTTCTTTTCCATAATTTCAAATATGTAAAAGTCAAAAAGGAATCATGATGTTAAAGGTATAATGATTTTGGAAGTTATATTGTCATGTTTCCAAAAAAAATCACTTCTTTCACTTCACACCAAATTTTCAAGGAATCATTGATGTTGGCCATTGCCCAAAACAAAGGGTTTGAAATGTTACCTCAACATTAAAGAGAAAGTAAGAAAGGTTTTTGTCCACATTGCATATGGTAACATATACAAACATGTTATAGATACAATTTACAATGTCTTTAATTTGTTTAAATTATAAAAAACTATTCATGTTGTAAAGGTTTATAAGAGACACAATAGTTATTGTGTAACACATATCACTAAAGAAATACAAGATATATTTTTAGATTATTTTCTTCTTGGAAATAATGTTGAGCAAGAAGTTCCTCCCATTTTATCATGTTTGATTAATGTTTTGAATTTTTTAAATATTTTTTTCATATATTGGTTTTTGTTTTTTTTTTTCTATTTTTTTCATTTTTTCATTAAAAATGGAAAGAATCAATGGTAAGTGTCAAAAGGAAAAATTAAGTTAGTTTTTAATGGTTTGAAGGCTAAAATATTTTATTGGCTTGTATCTAGGTTGTTGATCAGGTGATCATGTTTCTTCTTTAGAGGTTGATAATATGGCATGTATGGAGGTGGATACTAATTAGACTTTATGTGGGGTAGGTGTTACTTTTTGATGCAAGAGCATTTGATCGAACAAGCAATCCACATCACTCAAAAAAAATTAGTTTGGTTTTGGTTTTTATTTTTGGAGTGTAAAGTGATTTGGGTTTGTGGTCATTGAGGAAAAACAGGTGACATTATTGTCATTCCATTTGACAAAATGTCATATTCAACATATGTTTCAATTTGTAGATTTTATGTTATGGTATCCATTAAATTTTTAATTTTGTTTGATTCTTTAAATGTGTGGTGGTTGGTCGTGAGTGGAAGGAGATAAAATAATTTTAGCATGGACATGGGAAAGAATAAGTAAGGCATATACTATGCAACCAAAGGGAAGTTGAAAGGAGGTCGCAGGAGAGAGGAAAAACTAGGCCACCAAGGAGGATATACAAGCAAATAAAATTTTGAATAAGATAAAAGGAATAAAATATCTACAGAAAAGAAAAAAATAAAAAGATAGAAGGACGTGTAAGGAGATTAGGGGACATGTGGAAATCCAACATAGTCAAAGAATGTGAACCACCAAGCAAAGGAAACAAGGTAGATTGGGTTTAGAGGAGGCCACAAAAATGAAGGAGGATATGACATGAATCAAATATATGTTGATGAAAATAAATGTTAAAAAAAATCCACACAGCCAGAAGATTAATATATGTGAAGAGAGCAATGAAAATCAATGCAAAAAAAATTAAAGGATCATGTATGTTGTGAAGAGAGGAAGACAAAAGAAACTAAATTCCAACAACTGCAAATAGAGACTAATGAATATATGTAGAAGAACATGAAGGGGGATGCACAATAAGAATGGGTACAGGAGTATTGGAGGCTACAAATAGGAGAGTAGCAAGGGGTGTATAGAAATAAATTAAAACTTTTGTTCAATTTAAAAAATAATAATTGCAAATGCAAGAGGGGTGTGGGATTAAATGATAGGAAGATTGAAGAACAAAGATATAGATAAATTTTCTTGGAAAATGGATTTGACAATTGAAACAAATTAAAACTTGTAGATTGCAAATGCTTGTGTCTGAAGCCTCTGGAATCTGAAATAAATAAAAATCATTGAATTGCATCTAAATTGTGGTGCCAATTAATTTGTTTGAATTGATGAATGATAGAATGAATTTGAATTTTATTGAGCCACTTAATTCATTAGTCTAATAAGACCTTTTAATTTCAAACTACATTATTTGGTATCAAATATAAGTTTGTGGCGGTGTTGAAGAAAACCTTGAGAGATGGTGTTGTGGATGAGTGAAAAGAGAAGAAGACCTGCAATTACAAAGGGTAATCAACATGGCATGAAGAGGACGTGGGAAAAGAGGGCCATGAATTGGAGACATGGAAGTCATGGAGATGCTAAGAGTCATCAGAACTAGGCTGGATGCAATAGAAATGGCACAATGAAGGGGAATTGTAATGGTAGACATCAGTGATAATGATAAAGAAGAAGTTGTAGCACCCAAAATTGACTTGGAAGATAATGATGAAAATGTGGTCGAGAGTAGATTCCTAAAAGCAATGGAAAAAATTAATAGAAGATCTTTATTGGATACCTCCCAATTACAAAGGAAATTTGAATCCAAAAGAAGTGATAGATTGGATATCGAAGATGGAGAAGTATTTTGAATAAGAGTCAATTGGAGACCCAAAGAGAGTGAAGGTTTCATACACAAAATTGAAGGGGAATGCATCTTTATGGTGGGATCATGTGCAAACCGAAAGATAATTTAGAGGTAAGGATAAAACTAAATCTTGGGAGAGGATCCAATGATGAAGTTGAAGGAAAAATTCTTGCTTATAGATTACCAAATTAGTTTATTTAAAAATCTTAAAAACTTGAAGCAAAGGGAGAAGAATGTGCAAGAATACACCAAGGAGTTTTATAAATTGATCATCCAGGTGGGACATGTGGAAGATGATGTGGAGAAAGTGTCAAGATATGTAAATGGGATGCATAATTCGATTCAAGATGAGTTAAGCATGATACAAATAAACAACGTAGAAGAAGCATATCAATATGTATTGAAGGTGGAAGAGAATGTTGCAAGGAGATAACAAAATAGCTCCCAACGTAGAGAAAAAAATTTACATGGAAGAGGACAATCCAATGGTGATAGAGGTTACCAAATAAATAAGATGAAGCAAGCACGTATCATGTAAGAACACAAGAGGGTAAAGGAATAGGACACTTCTCTAGAGGAAGAGGAGATCATTTTCATGGTAGAGGATATTTTGGTAGAGATAGAGGAAGAGGATTCAACGGTACATATTTTCAATATGGAGAAAAAGGACACTGTGTATTTGAATGTTCACAAATTCAACAAGGTGGTTGAAAAGGAAAGGAGGCAAGAGTGCATGTAGCATAGGCTGAAAATGACATTGTGACTTCACCAAGGTGTGGAGAGGATCTCAAAGATGGAGAGTACCTAATGTTGAGAAGATATTTTTTTAATTTAAACAAGGAGAAATAGAAACCAATTCAAAGAAGGAAATTAATTTGAACAAAGTGTAAGGTGAGTGGGAAATATTGTAAAGTCATTATAGATAGTGGTAGCATTGATAATATAGTATCCAAATAAATGGTAGAAATGCTGAAATTAAAGAGAATCAAATATCTAAGCCCATATCGAGTTTTGTGATTGCAAAAAGAGCATAATTTGTTGGTAAATGAGAAATGTTTGGTGGGTTTTAAGATTGGAAACTACAAAGATGAAATTATGTATGATGTAATTCCAATGGATGTGTGCCATATAATTTTTGGAAGATCATGGAAATTTGATAGACAATATATTCATGATGGTAAATTGAACACATATGCAATAAAGGATGGAAAAGAGTACACTTTAAATCTATCGAAGGATAGAGAAGAGGAAGAAGAGATTAGCTCCAATATTTTTTTATTTCCATAAAGAAATTTTTGAAGGACTTGAAAAGAGAGGGAACATATTTTTCAATCATTCTAAAGCTTGCAGTAGTTGGGATAGTGAAGAAAGAGGAAGAGATACCAATGGAAGTTCATTTTTTTTAAGGAATATGCTAACATATTGATGGAGTTACCTAAAGGATTGTCGTCCATGACAAGAATTTAAGTCATTGCATGAATTTGATTTTTGATGCAAGTTTTCCAAACAAGGCACCATATAGAATGATCCCTATGGAGAATGAGGAGGTAAATATGTAAGCTCAAGCATTGCTTGAAAATGGGTTGATTAGATAAAGCTTGATTCTGTGTGTTTTTCCAGTAGTGTTGGTACCTAGAAGGGATGGGGAATGGAAAATATGTGTTGAATAGGAAAACTAAGAGAGGGTTGAATTAGGTGTCACATAATTAGGCCTTTAATTCAATCACCAGAACTAATCTCTAATACTGCTTAAATGATTAATCATCAAATGCCAATGTAGAAACTTAATTCCAACACATAAACACAATAACACCAGATTTACATGGAAAACCCAATACTGTAAAAACCAAAGTGAGGATTAACTCACACTATAGAGCATATCAAAACTGATTACAAAAAGGCTCACTGCTAGAAACAAGGCTCACTACCTGAAATAAGGACTCACTGTTGGGAACAAGGATTCATTGTCCAATAGGGCTACAACTTGGAGGGCTCACTGCCACAAAGATACAAATAATAAAAAGAAGATATGTTGCAGAGAGATTGCAATCCCAATGCAACAAAGGATTCCACCACAATTACTTCACACATGCACGAATGATAGAGTTTTCCTTCTACTCACTACATCCGTAAACTCGACATTAAGCTTTGCATTGATCTTCCACACTTTTAACACACACTCATACTGAATAGAACCAATTTCACACAAAATTGTACTTTCTCTTATTGCACTACTTCTTCGCTCTTGCATCACCCGCTCTTCATCATCAACTCATCTTTTGTTTATAACATCTTCAACATTGAAACATATCCAAAGTCGTCCATCCAAATTCAAATTCAAATTAGGTCAGTGTCAAAACATCCTAGGGTGGAATTAGAATGAGGGTGACCCAAACACATGCTTCAAGGTGTTGATGTTATGGCAGTGGGAGATATCTTTCTCTCAAATTTAAATATGATGGATAAATAATACCAAGGCAAGCGAACTTGCTATATATAATAATTTTATGAAGAGTCACCTTGTTTCTTAAAAGAGGTCAACCCAAATGAAGAGTCGCCTAGTTTTGTATAAATACAAGGTGAAGATCATTCATTTGATCATCAAGTTCATTCATCATAATTCACATTCCTAGAAGAAGTTCATACTTGAGCAATAAATCATCATCTTGTAGCAGCATCTCATCATTTTTTAGTAGCAGTCTAATTTCAAGGAGAAACATATTCATTTGTATCTTTTCATCTAGGAGAGGTTCTATTATTCATTGTATCAAATTCGCCATTGTGTTGGGCCTGAGTTGTAAGCATATTTCTAATCTTATTCCTTCAATATATAAGAGATATTATATTTGTTGGGTTTTTTTCTCCCTCGAGTAGGAGGGTTTTCCCAGGGTATCTTGTTGTGTTCATTGTCTTATGTGTTGAGTTTTCTGATTTCGTTCATTTCTGATCCTAAATCTAACACAAGGGACGAACACACTTCATCATCCTCGAAAAATAGTATTTCACACAAGGTCGGAAAAATTGGTGTAAAACACATAGAACTAGTAAGCACGAATCTTCCAAATGTCAAAACTATCTTCAGTAGAACTAGGACAACACAAATATAGAACCACGATTGGTAAGACTTCATCAAAGAGAAATTTGTACCAGCAAAATTTCTCCCAGACCTCAACCAAAAACTCAAAAAACCATAGTTCACAACTAGTGAACACAACTTGCACTGTACAATGAATCAACAACCAAAAATTAGGATATAACATCTGCTAACAACCATGAACAACATATTTGAACCAAACAACCACATAATAAAATCCAAACCAAAAACTGGAGCAACCATTGATCACATGCAACATATCTTTATTAAAAATTTCTCAATATCCTCAAAATATACAACCTAGAACAACTAGTATATAACCAGCTAACCGGCTAACATTCAATGACAACACCTACAAAATTTCCTCAACACCTTCAGTCTTTTCATTCTTGCAACAATCTCCCCCTTTGTCATTGATGGAAACACATGATGTGAAAAACCATCAAAGACAACATACTAGCTTTGAATACATTTTTTTGTTTTCTCCCCCTTAGAAGATAATCTCTTATAAGAATCTTCTCATTCTCCTTTCATATGCTTCTTTTCTCCCCCTTTGACATCAATGGAAAAGGAAAAAGAATATTTTCCATTGATCTCTCCTTTGACATGACAACAAAATGACAACACTTGATACTACCTACTCCCCCTGAGAGGTAGCCACCAAAACATCAATCCACAAGAAAGATAGATCCATGGATCCACCAAACTGATGCATCTCCATATCCATATAGTTCAAGAAATGAGGGGAAATAACCCCTAACTTCTTTCAGAGATACTCAAAATTATCTTTAGGAAGAGCCTTCGTAAAAATATCAGCAATTTGATCCTTCGTCGAAACATACTCAAGTTTTATTTCATTCTCTATGACCTCTCTCAAGAAATGATAATTAATAGATATATGCTTTGTCCTCAAGTGCATCATAGGATTCTTAGATATGTTAATTGCACTTGTACTATCACAGAAGATAGAAATGGGATCATCATATAGCACTGTGATATCTTTCAATTTTTGTTTCATCCATAGAACTTGTGTACAAAAAGATGCAAGAGAAATACACTTAGCTTCAACAGTAGACAAGGAGACCGAATCTTGCTTCTTACTCAACCATGCCATCAGTCTGCATCTAAGAAAGAATGCACGACCACTTGTAATCTTTTTTTCATCTACACATCCGACCCAATCTACATTTGTATAGGCACTGAGTGTAAAATTAGTATCTTTAGGATACCACAATCCATAATCTGGAGTGCCATTCAAATATTTGAATATTCTTTTTAACTACAACAACATGTGTTTCCTTTGGATCTTATTGAAATCTAGCCACAAGACAAACCGCATGCATGATATTTGGTCTAGTAGCGATCAAATATAGTAGTCCACCAATCATAGATCTATACTCTATATGATCAGCCTTAGGTGAATTATCATCTTTACCCAATTTGCAACCAGTCATCATAGGAGTTCTTACCGATTTGGAACCATCCATCCCAAAAAAATTCAACATCTCTCTCACATACTTAGACTGTGAATCAATATATTGTCATTTTCACTCTTAAAGTACATATTACTATCTATTGTACCTTTTTTAAATCCTTGTTGAATCAAGTACTTGTCTAACCTTGCATACCAATCTATAGGAGCTTGGTTCAACCCATATAAATCTTTCTTCAATCTGCACACCATATCTGGTTGATTTATCAACTGAAATCCTTATGGTTGTTCCATATAGACTTCTTCTAGCTCTCCATTCAAAAATGTTGATTTGGCCTCCATCTGATAGACCTTAAAATCTTTGTAAGTAGCAAGTGCCAAGAACACCCTTATAGCTTTCATTCTTGCTACCAGGGCAAAATTTTCCTGAAAATCTATGCCTTCTACTTGTGAGTAACCTTTACACACAAGCCTCACTTTGTTTCTAACCACTTATTCATTCTCATTCAACTTATTTCTGAATACCCACTTTGATCCAATTATGTTTTTATCTGCCAGTCTTGGGACCAATTCTCAAGTCTAATTCTTCTCAATCTGCAAAATTTATTCTTTCATCGCTTCCTTCCAATGTTCATCTTTACAAGTTTGACTTACTATGTTCAATTCTATCTCAAAAAGTAAACATAAATTCACTTCAATAGCAGCTCTACTTCTAGTTAACACACCTTTTATCTTATCTCCAATAATCTGACTTTCTGAATAATTCTTTTGTACATATCTAGGTGTCCTAGCGGACATCATTGGAGCATCTTCTTCTCTTTGATTTTTTTCATCCTGCTTCTTTCACTCATCTTTTTCTTGTTCTTCCATAATTTCTTCTATTCTTGCACAATCATGCTCATCAGATACATATCCATCAGTTTCAATAGAATTCTTTGTTGTCTCATCAACCTTCACATTGGAACTTTCTACAATCTTTCTCATTCTTTTATTGAAACATTTGTATGCCTTTATTTTATTAGAATATCCAATAAAAATGCCTTCATCACTTCTTGCATCGAATTTTCCCAGAGTTTCTTCATATCTTTTGATATAGCATTTTCTTCTGAATAGCTTGAAATATTTAACCGTAGGAATTATTCCATGCCATAGCTCATAGGGAGTCTTTGTACTATTTTCTCTTGCTTGAACTCAATTGAAAATGTAAACAACAATATGAATAGCTTATTTCTAGTAAACTTCTAGTAAACCAACCTTAATAATCATTAACCTAGTAACTTCTTGAACAGTTCTATTTTTCCTTTCAACAACTCCATTTTGTTGAGGAGTTCTCAAAGAAGATAACTGACTCTGTATTCCATGCACTTCACAAAACATATTAAACTCATGGGAGGTGAATTCTCCACCTCTATCAGATCTTAAGAATTTTATCTTCAAATTCACTTCATTTTCAACCATTGCTTTGAATGTCTTGAATCTGTCTAATGCATTTGATTTCTCTCTAAGAAATGTAACCCATGTATATCTAGAATAATCATCAAGTAAAAGCATAAAGTACCTTTCACCAAGTAGACTTCTCACTTTTGTAGTACCATGGAGATATGTATGAACTAAATCTAGTAGTCCGATAGTAGACTAATCCTTTGATCTATAATGATTTCTTGCTTGCTTTCCAAACTGGCAATTCCTACAAATAGCATTGACAAGATTTGTAATTCTTGGTAAATATCTCACGAACCGAACAAAACTAATCCTTACCAAGTTATCAAAATTCATGTGACACATTATCCTATTCCATAACCAACCATTATTTATCTAAGTCATAAAGCATTATCCATCATCAACCTTAAGTTGATAGATATTCCCTTCAAATTTCTTTCTTGTAGCAATCAATGTTTTGGATCCTTTCTGGATCTCACATTTCTCATCCTTAAACAAAATATTATATCATTTTCTCCACATTTGACCAACACTCAACAGATTATGCCTTAAGCCCTTAACATAGTAAACATAGTCAGTATGATGCTTTCCATCAAAACTTACTAAACCTATCCCACATATTTTAGCACCAGTATCATCTCCAAACATAACCAAGCCTCCATCATATTTCTCAAGCTTAAAAAACTTACTTTAATCACAATTCATTTGATGTGAACAACCACTATCAACTACACAATAATTTTTCTCTTGTTTAGCGTGTAGGGTAGAGATAATTAAATCTTCATTTTTTCTCCTTCTTTGGAGGGCTTTCCTTTACCTATTTTTTAGAATTAGCAAAAGTGGGTTCATCCTTAATCGCCAAGAATAACCATTCATTTTCATCTAGATATTCATATTCTGAATGCTCATCAGAAATACTAGCATTCTCATTCACATAGTAAGCTCTGTTATTCTTCTTTCCTTTCTTTTCTTTCTCATATCTTAGTTTATTCCTTTTAGCTCTTTCCGGACACTTTGCAGCATAATGACCTATTTATCCACAACTAAAGAATTTAAAGGGAAATTTACCTTCATACTTATCGGAGCCTTTCCTCATTCTTCTTAAAAATTTAGCTTCTATTTCATCAAAGTTCTCTTCATCCGGATCTTCAATTTTTGTAGCTTTAAAAGAAGTCTCTGATTTATTTCCATTCCTTAGACTCCGCTTCCTCATCTCATAAGATGTCAAAAATCCTAATAGAAAATCCTTAGTACAAGTCTTATAATTTATAGTCTGCTCAATAGCACTCACCTTCTCATTGTAAGCAACAAGAAGATTTCTGAGAATCTTATTTTCAATCCTTATTTCATCAATAGTAGCACCAATTCCTCGCATACCAACCACTATCTCATCCAATCTATGTACATAAGATTTAACATTCTCATCTTCAGACATATGTAGAAGATCAAATTGTGTTTCCAAATTTTGTAGTTTCATCTCTTTAACTCTTTCATCACCATCATGTGCTCTTTCTAAAGCATCCAAGACTTCCTTAGGTGTCTTCAAATTATGAACCTTGATTAACTTTGAATGTACCATACTATTATTCAAAATGTTTTTCACCTTATTGTTCGCTACATGTAATTTGATTTATTTAGGTGTACTTGGACCATTAGCAGGAGGAGTGTAAGGATTTTTGTAATCTTTCTCCACATCATATCCACAATACTCCAGATACCATAATTAGTTCCATTGAGCCTCAGATAATCATAAACCGTTTTTCTAGCTATCCTAGACCTTCCTCGAGTGGTTAATCTCTTGAAACCAAGGAACCAAGCTCTAATACCAATTTTTGAATAGGACAACTGAGAGGAGGGTTGAATTAGTTGTCACAGAATCGGGCCTTTAATTCAATCACCAGAACTAATCTCTAATACTGCTTAAATGATTAATCATCAAATTCCAATGCAAAAACTTAAATCCAACACAAACACAATAACACCAGATTTACGTGGAAAAACCAATATGGTGAAAACTACAAGGAGGATTAACTCACACTATAGAGAATATTGAAACCGATTACAAAAAGGCTCACTACTAGAAATAAATCTCACTATCTGAAATAAGGACTCGCTGTTTGGAACAAGGACTCACTGTCCAACAAGGCTACAACCCAAAGGGCTCACTGCCATATAGATATAAAGAAGACAAAGAAGATATGTTACAAAGATACTAAAATCCCAATGCACTAAAGGATTTCACCACAATTAATTCACACATGCATGAATGATAGAGTTTTCCTTTTGCTCACTGCATCTGGAAACTCAACATTAAGCTTCACATTGATTTTCCACTCTCAACACACATTTTTATTGAATAGAACCAATGTCACACAAAAGTGTACTTTCTCTTATTGCACTACTTCTTCACTCTTGTATCACCCACTCTTCACCATCAACTCATCTTGTATTTATACCATCTTCAACTTTGAAACATATCCAAAGTTAGCCATCCAAAATTAAATTCAAATTAGGTCAACGCCAAAACATCCTAGGGTGCAATTAGAATGAGGGAAACCCAAACACACGCTTCATCCATCCTCAAAAATAGTATTTCACACAAGGTCAAAAAAAACCAATGTAAAACACATAGAACCATTAAGCACAAATCTTCCAAATGTTGAAACTATCTTCAATACAGCTAGGGAAACACAACTCTAGAACCACAAGTCATAAGACTTCATCAAAGAGAAATCCAAACCAACAACATTTCTCTTGGACCTCAACCAGAAACTCGAAAAACTATAGTTCACAACTGGTGAACACAACTTGCATTATACAAAAAATCAACAACCAAAAATATAGATATAATATTTTCTAACAACCATGAAAAACATATCTAAACTGCACAACCACAGGAGAAAATTTGGACTAAAAATTAGGCCAACCACTGATCACATGCAACATATCAAGTTATTAAAATTTTCTCAATATCCTTGACATATACAACGAACAACAACTAGTAGATAACCAATTGACCGGTTGACATCAATGACAAAACTTGTGAAATTTCATCAACACCTTTAGTCTTTTCATTCTTGCAACAATGTGTACAAATTCTAGAGCCATAAATATTTGATAACCATCAAATATTGGTTTCTATTTCCATGAAAAGATGATATGATGGATCGGTGGGGCTAAATACTTCACAAAATTTGATTTGAAGATTGGTTATCATCAAATAAGAATAAGAGAGGGAGATGAATGGAAAACTGCTTTCAAAACCAAGAATGGGTTGTACGAATGGTTGGTAATGCCATGTGGATTGATAAATGCTCCAAGAAATTTTATGAGATTGATGAATAAAGTCTTGAAGCCATATCTTGGTAAGTTTGAAATTGTGTATTTGGATGATATTATCATATTTAGCTAGAAAAAATATGAACATTTGAAGCATGTTAGATCAATTTTTCAAAGGATGAGAGAAGAGAAGTTGTTAGTGAATTTGAAAAAAATCGGCTTCATGAAGGAAGAGTTAGTGTATTTGGGTATTTTTTGGAAGTGGGTTAAAAATAGATCTAAAAGGTAAAAACAATTATGAACTTTCTTTCACTAAGTATGTTTAAAGCAAGAAGCTTCCATGGATTAGCAAGCTTTTATAGGAATTTCATCCAGAATTTTAGTGGGATTTGTTAGATCCTATTATGGAAAATATGAAGGGTAATAGGAAATAATTAGTTTGGACAGCTACAACAAATAGGAGTTTTAATATATTTAAGGAAAAAGTGATGGAGCATCCTGATGGGCTTTAGAATTCACTAGTTTCCTATTGTTGTTTCATAATTTTAATCATTACTTTATGCTAAGCTTTAAGAAATTACCAAGACCTTTAATACCTTTCATATAATTTTGAGTAGTTTTAAGCATTTGGAATGGAAACATGTTATGCTAATATGTGTGTATGATTTATCAATGTCATGAAGTTTAGTAGGATTTTATGTTCAAATTATGGCTTTTGATAATGAGAATGCCTTAGGAAATAAGACTAGCATTTGTAGCAAGGATATCTATCAACCAGCAACAACATGCTTCTCAACCTATAGAAGGACTATAGTTTGTTGCAAAGAAGTCAATCAATAGCAACGTGACCACTTTCAAAGGAAGACGGAGGTGATCATTTACTAATCAGATCTTTGGTTACCTAGTATTACTCTTATCTTCCAATAAGACAACCAGGAGAAGAAGTCTATTCTCAATACGACTGAATAATGACATGTTTTTATTATAAACAACTAAGTTTGTTAGGTAAAGTTCATCCTTGTTTTATTTCTATACTCTTGTTTCAGTAATTATTTTTATTTGTTTTTAGATTTTTTCCTCTTCCTATTCTCAAGGAAGAGTTGGCATATGTTCTTTAGTTTGATGTTAGTCCATGAATAATTGGGCTCCATCATAGACCCTATATAGTGGGATACCCCGTCGAGGAGGAGATCTAGTAGCAGTAGTATCAGTGAGAATGTAGTAGACCATATGTGTTATTGAATAATATTTCCAACATTTTTCCTGTTAGATTGTGCGTAACAATTCTATGTTTGGAACATAATAAAGGAGAATTAATTTGATGTTATGTTTTATTGAGTAAGTGATTGACAAGATCTAGTGGAAGCAACAACTCAAGCAAGGGCCACTTGAGGTATTGTTGAACCACTTCAATTCGGTTTGCTAGATTAGATTTCGTATTGAGAATTTAAATGCAATGATAGTTTAATTGAATGTTTCCAGTTTATGTGATTGTAAATAAATGGTTTACAATTCTTGAATTAGAATTTGTAGGTTGATGTTCTATTTCATACTCCAGATGCTGAAAAATTTATGACATTTCAGTATAACAGCTAGTTAGTTACAGTCTTAAGTATTATGTACCCACAACATAAGATAGTAGTTTATATTCCTTTACTCTATTTTGAGAATTAGCAGTTTATTTTGATTTAAAGCTTTTAATGTATTTACATGTGTTTATTCGCCTATACTCAGTCAATGATGTCTAGAATTTATGAATGCATATACATTGCTAGCACTATCTAAAGTTTTATGACTCCCTGGTTGATGATTTAATACATCCCTCTTGTGAATGATGAACTACTTATGGATCTTCAAGTCCTTTGAGCTATGTTCATAACCAATAGCACCATATTAATTAGGAATTAGAGATGAATCCACATTTTTGGTACCGTTGTCGAAGATGGTGCTAAGTTCAAGATTATTTTTGTATGTTTTGAATTATTTCCAAGCTTTCATAGGATATTAAATTTTATTTCAATATTAGAGAAAATAGGTATTTAGGAATCAACAACATTATTTACTAACAATGTGCAGGAACCATGGATCTAAAGAGCTAGAACCATTACATGAAAAGGCAAAGATATTTTATGGGAAGGTTTCTCCCCTCATTACATGAAGCATTTGAATATACTGGCTGATAGAGCGAACAAATTGATGAAATTAACGAAGAAGAATTATCCCCTACACTAGTAGCTACACCAATTATAGAGGAGACTTTGAGAGTACATTTTGATATTATGGATGAAGAAGCCATGGATAACCCAAGAGAGCATGTGACATTTTAATTCCCAATAACCAACTAAGAAAGGTCTTCTCTTAAAATTATACCTCCTTCAGCACTACCCATTTTCTATGGGTTGGTTACAGAGGATCCAAACACCTACCTCTTTGAGTTTCATGTACTATGTGGGAGCCATGACTACACTACAAATTCATTCCAGCTTAAATTATTCCCCAATCACGCTAAAGGATTTGCTTTACATTGGTTCATGAGGCTGGGAAGGAATGTTGTTCCCAAATCAATGAAGACAAAATTCTTAGAAAGCTATCAAGATTATTACAGAGGTATAGATAGAAAGAGAGGTGACATATTTAGGATTTCACAAAGAGAATATGAGCCATTGGAAGATTATGTTGAGAGATTTCAGTTTTGTCTCAAGAAATCTCATCAAAATAGAATCTCTCTTGAATCCTTAAAACTAGCATTTTAAAGGGAGCTCGTGAAGATTGTATGGATGCTCTAAATCTCATAGGAGCAAGGGAAATATCTCAACTTCCCTTTGATAAGATTTGTAAAGTATGCATAAATTATTATAGATCATTCATCAAGAAGACCAAAGGTGATAAGAATTATTCTCTCAAAAAGACATCCACTAGAGTTTCAAGGGTAGATCTTAGCAATATTCTATCCAATATGAAGGAGTTCATAATTATCCACTTGGCTACCCAAATTGATACCCTCCATATCAAGAAGCAAAGATAGCCCTAATAGAATTCTATCCACACTGTCACCATAAGAAGATCGATTGCAAATGCAAAAAGTTGTCTATCATCTCTAAAGATAAGCAAGGGAAGCTAGAGTTTCATGCTCTGGAGGATGAAGAAGGCTAGGTGTTTTACATTTTTCAGCAAAAACCATGGCAACCAAGACAAGGTATGCCTCAATAGTTCTTGACCTACAATGTCATTTTCAGGTAGTAATTCAAACTTTTCAAATTGGAACCCTTAGCCCTAGACTAATGTATAAAATCTGCCAAGACCAATAACCCAAGCCTCTAATTGGACTCAACAAGGGATATGGCCACCAAAAAATTACCAAGTACCAAACTATAATTATCAGTGGCCACCCCAGCAGAATGAATGGGCATCACAATGGTGCAGAGGTCAATAATGGAAAAACTAAAACACCCGCAACCACAATAACCTGCCATACTGCCGAATCCAACCATGGTTGCACCATCACAACCAAGAGAACCTCAGTTGACAACACAATTTACACCTAACCCTAATAATAAGCATGTTTAGTAGGATTATTCTAATGGTACCATTCAATACCCCACCTATGGGGTTGAGGTGAGTGATGTCCACCTCAGATCAAGGAAAATGCTTGTTGGGCCTTCATCTCCTCACATCATAGAGTCGACTGATGATGAAATCCCAACTGAAAATATGGACAAACAACCCAAGGAACCTGAAAAAAAATCAAGTTAAACCAACTAAGATAAGTTTAGAACCACCATTCCCTGAAAAACTAACTATACCAAAGCATCATTATGAAGTTGAACTTGACCTATTAGGACAACTCAGAGATGTTTGCATAAAGATACCCCTCATACAAAAAATTAAGGAAGTTCCAATATATACCAAGTTAGTGAGAGAGTTATACCTTAAGAATCTAAGCAAAAAATGGAAGGACCCTTAGACTATGTACGTTTTAGGATAGCTTGTCGATATTATGTTAGGAAACATACTTTTCCCTAAATATGTAGACCTTGGGAGCCCTATTGTTGATGTCAAAATCAATGGAACTCTCATCAAAAATACCTTAATTGACCTAGGATCATTCATTAAGGTGATGAAAAAGGAAAACATGAAGCAACTTCAATTAATGGAGCTATGACCTACACCTACTATGTTATAATTAGTAGATAGGTCATCGATAAAAAATGAAGGAATTATAGAAGACTTGGTTATCACATTAGACTCGTGGTAATACCATGTAGACTTTAGGTGTTAAAACCAAAAGAAAACCATGCAAGCTACCCTTTAATCCTAGGGAGACCTTGGTTAGATACTGCAGATGCCTTCATAGATTGTAGGCTTGGTAACATGATCATTTCTAATGGAAATGTGACCAAAAATCTAGTCCTTTACCCACCTACACAACCACATATAGATTTGGAACAAAATATATGGTCTTCCTTAGATGAGGATGATCAATAATCATTACAAACATTAAATACTATTGAACGTAGTCCTATATTGGAAACACAAGATGAAGATGAACTACTTACAAACATTATGCAAAACACTTATGCCAAGGACCTGCAACAATACTATTATCTAGCATGCTTGCATGACCCTTTGCAAAACATAATACCTGCCAATGCATCTAAGTCCATATCTCATATTTTCCATCCATTACTGCCCCAATATAGCAAGCCTTGATATTTCCTTTGTTAAAACATCAGCTATGACCATAGAAATTACACCAAGTAGGACATTAAATATAAAAAGTTAATTAATAGTTGCACAACGGTCTTCATTATTGAACGTATTGCAAGCACACACAACCACATTCGCATGGGATTATCATGATATTAAATGAATGGATCCTAAACTATGCATGCACAAATTACATTAACGAAGGCTAAAAATCGATGAGGAAACCTTAAAGAAGAATGAACCTAGTTGTACACAACATAGTTAAGGTAGAATTACAAAAGTTACTAGATGCAGGGTTCATTTATCCAATATCTAGCAGTCAGTGGGTATCTCCATTAGTGATTGTACCTAAAAATGAGGGAAATGGAGAGTATGTGTTGATTACGGAGAGTTAAATACAACAACTAGAAGAGACCACTCCCCCCTTCCATTCATTGATCAAGTGTTGGATTCATTAGTAGTAAAACAATATTTTTTCTTCTTGGATGGGTTCAATGGATATAACCAAATCGAAATAGCTTCATGGGACCAAGACAAGACAGCCTTTACTTGCCCTTGGGGTACATATTCCTATTATTTCTTTCTATTTGGGCAATGCAATGCCCTTGCCACATTTCAAAGGGTTGTACTAAGTATGTACTCAGATTTTAATCCTAATTCCATGAAGTTTATATGGATGACTTTACAACCTATGGGAATACTTATGAGGAACCATTGAATAATTTGTAGAAAGTACTACAAATATATCAAGATCACCATGTATCCTTAAGTCATGAAAAATGTTTCATTATGATGACTGAAGGAGTAGTCTTGGTACACTTTGTGTCTAAGAAGGGGATACAAGTAGACCCAAGCAAGATTGAGGTAATCTCCACACTGCCTATTCCTTAGAAATAAAAGGATTTCAGAAGCTTTCTTGGTCATGTTGGCTACTATAGGATATTTATTCAAGACTTCGGTAAGATTACAACACCATTGATTGTCCTCCTATATTTAAATATGTGGAATTTAACGAGACCCCTGCTTGCCAACATGCCTTTGAAGCCCTTAAAGAAGCACTTACTAAGACTCCAGCCTTAAGAGGGCCAAAATGGACCATACCTTTTCATATACACACTGATACATCTGATTTTGCAATAGGAGTTATTTTAGGATAGAAAGAAGGGAACTTAGAATATGATATCTACTATATCAACAAAAATATTCAAGGTGGAGCATTGAGTTACACAATCATTGAAAAGGAAATGTTGGCAGTGG
The DNA here is from genome assembly GCA_007115665.2 of Sequoiadendron giganteum. Lineage (NCBI taxonomy): Eukaryota > Viridiplantae > Streptophyta > Pinopsida > Cupressales > Cupressaceae > Sequoiadendron > Sequoiadendron giganteum. Next base: position 632,143,448 of record CM021107.1, read on the forward strand.
TGTATGCTATCAATAAATTTTGGCACTATATTACATGATACTTTGTATTCATTCATAAAAACCATACAACAATCAGATACTTGATGAATAAACTAGTGGTTGGAGGTAGACTTGTAAGATGGTTACTACTACTTCAGGAGTTTGATATTACAATTGTGGAAAAACTAGGGAAGGCTAATATAGTACATACTTTCTCTCAAGACTACCAAAACAATCATAGGATATTGTGGATGATTCATTTCCTGATGAACACTTATTTTCCCTCTCTCTACATACACCTTGGTATGTAGACACAACCAATTATATAGTTGCGGGGAAAACACCACCACATCTCTCATCAAGGGAAAAGAGACATCTAGTTGAGAGAAGTTTTTCTTATTCGATATCTATTCTATATAGGGGATTATAATATAATGAGGAGATGCATCAGTGAAGATTAATTTTGACATTTTAAAAGCATTCCATGATGAACCATGTTGAGTACATTTTTCAGTAAAAAGGACATCTTTGAAAATCTTGAACACTGACTATTATTGGCCAAAACTTCACCAAGATTTAGTCAAGTATATAGTAAGGTGTGACATGTGTCAAAGGATGCGACAACCTACTTAAAAAGATGAAATGTCACTTCAGTAAAAACTAGTCATAACACCATTTGAAAAGTGGGGGTTAGATTTTATTGGTCCTATAGCACTTACATCAAACACCAAGGAATATATCTTGGTTTATACAGATTACCTTACAAAATCGGTAGAGGTCAAAGCTTTACAATTTTCTAGTGATGGAAATGCTAATTTTATCTATGAAGATATCTTTACAAGATATGGTGTTCCTAAGGAAATAGTAATAGATCAAGGGCCTCAGTTTACTTCAGATCTAATCAAAAAAATTATGCAAGAATATAAGATCAAATATACAAAATCTACACCTTACCACCCAAAGTCTAATGGATAAGTGGAGGTTACCAATAGAGAAATAGAGAACATTCTTACAAAAACAGTATAACTCCACATAAAGGATTGGGTAGCAAGGTTACCTAACGAAGTTTGGGCTTACAAGACAACATGGAAAATAACAAAAAGCTTCACACCATATGAATTTGTGTATGGAAAGAGGGTTTTCCTTCCAATTGAGTTTGAGTATAAGACTCTTAGAACAATAGTGAAATTAGGGATGGATATATCAGAAGCACAAAATGAGAGGTTGCAAAATCTTAATGCTTTAGATGAGATACGCATGGAAGCCATTCACCATACTAAGATTATACAAAAATAGGGGATGTGGTGCCATGATTAGTTTATCAAAACAAAACAATTCAATACATGTGACTGGGATCTACTTTATGATTCAAGGTACAAATTTCATAAGGGAAAATTGTAAACAAGATGGTTTGGTCCATATGAAATTCATAATGTTTTTCCAAATGGAGTAGTTCAGTTAAAAACTATTGATGTGGTAAGGTTTTCACTCTTATTCAATGGCCATCAATTAAATCTTTATAAGAGGACACTATAGAAGGATGATTTCCTATGCACTCTTCAACATCAATTTGAACTTGAATTACATGAACCATCAACAAATTGAAGCACAACATCAAATGAAGTATCAACAGACAAGCCACCCAACTTGCCTACTGATATTGCCTAGGTATAATTTTGTACTGCTTATCACATGAACACACATGCTAGGTGACAATCGACAACCTTCATTTTTTGGATCTACAACAGAGTTCACGAGACCTACAACATCATGCCCCAAGGCACATCATTATGAAAGGACATGTTTCTTCAAAATCCCATAGCATTTCCATATTACAATGCATTTGTGCTTGTAGCACACGCTTTTTACTTTCAAGTCATTATTACATATTCATACAATTACACGTAGCAATCACCACTCACTTTCATACCACATGTACCATTCAATAAATTCCACTATTCCATAACGTACTTTTTGTATCCTTTTCACTCACCACTCCCAATTCTTTGCCACGTGCTATGCCTCATGATAAATAACTTTTTCATCCATGACCACCTGTACTACTTTACCATCAACTCATATTATTTCAAATATTTCACCATGTTTCATGGTAGCATTCAAACATTTTCACACACCGAAATTCACTTCACAACATGATAACAGGTATTTATAATGCATGCACACATTTGTAACATATTTCATAATTTCAATGCTTAATATTTATTACTCTGAACCTTTTGTACTTTCTATTTTAGGATAAATAGCATCATTAAGTTGGGGGGAGGGGTAGTCGTAAGGTTTTTTTTAAAAAAAATTTCTATCTATCACCAAGAAAATGATAGTTTTAGAGAAAAAGTATCCAAATTTGAGCGGAGAGTATTCATGAACAAAGTAACAAAATTGAGCAGAGGTCATTTAAACATAGAGTACAACAGAAGAAAGCAATAGAAGTGGATGAAATATAATGGGAGGGGATATTGTGACAAGAGATCTTGTAGCTCACAATTTACTCCTAGAAGATAGGCAATGTTTTACCATCTTCCAACAGGAAAGTTGGTTGGACTATTTGTTTAGACTATAGAGTATAATGAGCTCATAACCTAAAAAAATTCCAATACTTTACAAAATGATGAAGCTATTGTAAGGGGACTAAGGGTTGATGCCTCAGAGGCAACCATAGAAGAGGTATTATTTCTGCTAAGAATAAGAGAATAATTCCCAATCAAGGTGAATGTGATTGCCACTAGAAATGAATTTTTATTACCTAGACAAAATTTGGATTCTTCATCACAAGGTACAAAACAGCTTTCTTTACCTTGCCTCTAGGCCTCAGTTGCTACATATACTTTTTAAGTACTTGACCTGAAATGGAAAGCAATCATTGTTATATACTGTACATTTTAAGCTCCTTAGCCATTTGCATCATCGAAGAATAGTGAATGCACTAATTTTTTTGTATAATTTGCTAAAGAGAATATCATCTAAGTATTAAAGAAAAAGGAATCGTTCTACTTTTTTCTATTTTTGTTTGGTCACTTTACTTATTAATTGAAGTCTCAAAATTCAATCCTTAATATATCTTGGGAGGACTTTCTAGCCAGTAACAATGTTAACAACATTATTCAAAGATAAAATGTAGAATAAATGTGTGAAGAACAGAAAATGGAACCTCCTATGGTTGCGATAGAGGGAGATATGCCCTCTAGCTCCCCTATTGCATCACCTACCCATAGTATAGAGGAACCTAAAGAGCAAGAAGTGCGAGAAAATCAACCTACAACATTTGCTAAGCAATTTGTAGCTAAAGAGGACACAAAAACCCTAGCTTCTACTAAGACCCCTTCTAAGCCAAGGAAAAGGAGAGGTGTGGCCTCTACTTTTGAACCTGAGAAGAAAAATTAATGACCTACACAACCAAAAAGGCGAACACATTGCCTAATAACACTAATATTGTAGCCTTTATACATGAGAAACACTTCTGATTTGAATTCAAAAGATATTTTCATGGCTAAAAAGAACAAACCTCTAAGAAGCCTTATTTCAGAAGGGTTTTTACTCTCAAAGGAGGTGGGAGAATAAAAAAATTTGGATAAACAATAATTTATGTTACAAGGAAGAAATGAAAGCAAGCAACTGCAAGAGGCCTTATAGAGAATAAAATATTTAGAGGATCAACTTAAAGCATACCAACAGAGGAGTAGTGAGAGGGATACAAGAATCAAAGAACTGGAAGAAAAATTGTAGAAAGTTAAGCAAGCATCAAGGTTAGAGGCATCAGCATAGCTTGTTGTAGTTGAAATGAGTGTAAAAACACAAATCCCTAAGAGCTCAATTGGATATCCAAGAACAATCTGTTGTTCCCACTGTAGTGACACTTGGCATTGAATTATGGAATAAAGCAAGGGAGTTTTCTCATAAACAAAGAGTGCAAAAAAGAGAAAGAGAAATTATTGTCCACACATCCCAGAGTGATTGAGAAGTAAGAAACAAAGATCAAGAAATTGAAACTGAGAATTGATGAAATGACAAATAAAACAGTTATGTTGATAAGGTGTAGACCTCCTGCTAAGGTGTACACTTTTTGTTTGCAAAAAAAACTTCCTTGTTTTCAATTTATCTGAATAATTGGCGACCTCCCCGTTGCTATGAATTCATGAATACTGTTTTTAGAAAATTTTCAATAGTCCACATCAGGAATGTGAGATCAGTTGTGCGATTTTTATTTACACAACCTGGTTCTTTCTTATGACATTGCATGGAACCCACTTATATTTGTGGGGGATGTTCAGCTTAGGGATTTAGCTTCATATATAATGAATGAACATTAGAGGGGTCAACTAATACAAGAGTATTAGGAAAAAGAGAAATCACTTTCTCTACAATTGAGGGAACAAGCAAAAAATCTTGATGCAATGGTTGACCAATGGTTGGACCTCACAGAAAAGAGGGAGTAGCAACAAAAATAATGGAATGCAGAGAAAGAGATTGCAAGAGTTTTAAGGAACTAGCGGTAGTGACAATCAAGGAGGAACTTGACTTTTCCCATAGCAGATGGAGAGAAATAACCTTGAAACTTAAGGAGCCCCACTTCGTTAACAATTATGTGGCAGCAATTGGAAGATCAAACAAGTACATTACAACTGACTTGAGAAATGGAATTACTTGGCTCCCTCTTACTTTTCATCCTCTTCTCCTCCTATTCCTTATACCACATTGAATAGGAAGGAAGTGAGAGGAATATGTTGCAAGAGAGAACAGAAGATGGGCAAAGATCTAGACCAACAAGGTTTCTACTTGAAGTAGGGAAAGGGAGTGACCATAACAGTGAATTAAAAAGTGACTACACTATAGTATAACCTTCGACCCTAAAGCTTGCGTGAGGACAAGCAAGATCTTTTGTTGGGGGGAATGATGGGCTTTATAATTGGCTAGTTTCCTATTGATGTTTCATAGCTTTTATCATTAATTTATTCTAATCTTTAAGACATTACCAAGACCTTTCATATACTTTTGAGTATTTATAAGCATTTGGAATAGAAACATGTTATGATAATATGTGTGTATGATTTATCAATGTCATGAAGTTTAGTAGGATTTTATGTTCAAATTATTGTTGTTGATAATGAGAATGCCTTAGCAAATAAGACTAACATTTGCAGCACAAATATCTATCAACCCACAATAGGTGTCTCAACCCATAGCAGAAGGAATTTGATTTGTTGCAAATAAGTCAATTGATAGCGCCATGACCACTTTTAAAGGAAGACGAAGGTGATCATTTACTGATTAGATCGTGAGTTACCTATTATTACTCTTATCTACCAATAACACAGCCATGAGAAGAATTTTATTCTTAACATGACTGAATTATGATAGAGCATGTTTCTATTATAAATGGTTAATTTTATTGGGCATAGAATTCTTGTTTTATTTCTATACTACTATTTAAGTAATTATTATTTTTTGTTTTAAGATTCAGTCCTCTTCCTATTATCGAGGAAGAGTTGGCATGTGTTCTTTAGTTTTTTTTTCAGTTCATAAATAATGGGACTCCCTCATAGACCCTATATAGTGGGATGCCATGTTGAGGAGGAGATCTAGCAGCAGTAATAGCAGTGATAGAATATAGTAGATCATATGTGTAATTGAATAATTTTTCTAACATTTTTCTTGTTAGATTGTGTGTAACAATTCTGTGTTTGGAACACAATAAAGGAGAATTAATTTGATAATATGTTTTGTTGAGTAAGTGATTGACAAGATCTAGTGGAAGCAACAAATCAAGTAAGGGAAACTTGTGGTACTGTTGAACCACTTCAATTCAATTTGTTAGATTAGATTATGTAAATTGAGAATTTAAATGCATTGATGATTTAATTGAATGTTTCCATTTTATGTGATTGTAAATAAATGTGTTACAATTCCTAAATTAGAATTTGTAGATTGATGTTTTGTTTCATACTCTGGAGGTTGACTAAGTTAGGACACTACAGTATAAAAATTAGCCAGTTACAGTATTAAGTATTAGGTACCTACAACATAAGGTAGTAGTCTACATTACTTTACTCTATTTTGAGTATTAGTAGTGTATTATGATTTAAAGCTTTTATTGTATTTGCATGTGATTATTCACCTATACTCGATCGATGAAGGATGTCTAGAATCCATGAATACATATACATTCCCAAAACTATCTAAAGTTTTACGACTCCATGGTTTATTTAATGTAGCCCTCTTGTGAATGATGAACTACTTAGTTAGGGATCTTTAGGTCCTTTGAGTCATGTGTATAACTAGTAGTACCAAGTTAATTAGGCATTAGATATGGCTCACACATTCTATGCTAGCACTTCATGATTTTGGAAAAGTCTTCCAAGTTGATTGTGATGCAAGTGTAACAGCGATAGGGGGAGTTCTAAGTCAAGAAGTCAAATCAATAGCTTACTTCAACGAGAAGCTAAATGAGGCAAAAATAAAATACTATGTGTATGATCGATATTTCTATGTGATTGTGAAAGCACTCAAGAAATTGAGACATTACTTGCTACCAAAGGATTTTGGTTTGTACACCGATCATCATACATTGAAAATTCATAAATAGCCAAGGTAAATTAAATCAAAAGCATGTGAAATAGATTAAATTTATTCAAATTCATTTATGTTTTTTGAAACATAGAAGTGGGAAATGAAATTGATTTGTTGATGCATTGAATAGGAGATGTTTGTTGTTGAATGAGCTGAGAGTGAGTGTTGTTGGTATTGATTCAATGGGGAAGTTGTATGAGGAAGATGTAGATTTTAAAGAAGATTGGGCATCATGTAAGATTCCAATGGGAATGGATAGAACTCCATGGTTGTAATATTCCATTCAAGAGGTTTTTTTGTTCAAAGGGAAGAGGTTGTGTATACCTCAAGGATCAATGAGGGAGAATTTGATAAGAGAGAAACATAGTGGGGGTTTGAGTGGACATTTTGGGATGGAAAAAAAATTGGCAGAACTATATGAGTTATTATTGGTTAGGGATGAGTGTAGATGTAAAAATAATGGTGCAAAGTTGATAGATATGTGCCAAAGGAGTGAGAAAAAACACCAAATTGTACCAGTCATTGACAATACCAGAGAGACCATGGAAATGCATCTAGTATGGATTTTTTTTGGGCTTCCACAAATAAAAAGAGGTAATGATTCAATTTTTGTTGTGGTGGATAGAGTTTCTAAGATGGCTCATTTAATAGCATGGAAAAAATTTAGTGATGCTTTCCACATAGCTACTTTTTTTTTCAAGGAGATAGTTCGGTTACATGACTTGCCAAAGAGTATCATTTTAAATCGAGATACCAGATTTTTTGGTATTTTTGGCATACTTTATGGAAGAAGATGGGAATACAATTGGGATTTAGCACAGCTTACCATCCTCAAACTGATGGTGAAATCAAAGTTGTGAATCAAAGTTTGGGTAATTTTTTGAAGTGTTTGGTAGGTGATAAACCTAATCAATGGGATTCGACATTGGCACAAGTTGAGTTGCATATATCAATTTAGTCAATCAAAGTGTAGGAAGAAGTGATATAGTCCTTGAGGAGTTGGCGAGTTGAGGGATAGTGCAAATTTGGGAAGAAAGTGTTAGTGTAATTAATTAATTAATTATTACACTAGCATAAGTTAACTTAGGGTTAATTAATCATATTAGTCCTAGGTTACTTTTTATCATTTAATAATGGTGTTGAGATAAGATTCCCTTCTAGAAGATGAGTTGTCTTTTCTAGAAGTTATCTCCATCTTGTTATCATTCCCTAGGTTAGGGTTTCATGTTGTCACATGTAGTGTGATTTGAACACTTGGCAACATCTTATGCATTCTAGGTTTAGCTCTTGCCTATATAATCAGGCATATGTACTCTTTGTAATTAAGAATCCAGATCATCATAATAGAATCTCTATTTTGAATGTCATTATCATACTTTCTGTGTGGGTGAATATTTCTTCTTGGCAAAGGTCCTCCATTGAAGTCTGCAGCTTCATCAAGGCAACCTGTGTATCCAACATTCCAACATGGTATCAGAGCTGTTCCAGTGAAGGTTCATCCCAGGATCAAGAAAGTTTGGCTCCGATTTGGACATATTCAGCCATTTGAGGTATATCTAGGGTTTTTGCATTTTGTACTATCCATACACATTTGCAGAAAAAAATATCCTCCCTTTCAGTCCTCCATCATGGCAAAAATTTTTTAGATCTTGGGCATTTTTTATTTCTCCAAAAGGGCAAAATTTTCTATAGTTTGGGCAAAAATCAATTCTGCGAGCGACCTGGTATTTTATTTATCAGTCGGCATCAAATATTTTTTCGTGGGCTATAGGGTTTGATTTAATCACATTTGCTTTGAAGTTTTTTTTAATTGCAAAATCTTTGCATTATTCAAAAATATATATTTATATTTTTTTTGAGCCGATCCGCAGCCACCAACTGATCTACAGACTTTGGTCGGCCCTGTCACATCTGGCCGCCTATCACATCTGGTCGCCTGTCACATCCGGTCGCCCATCACTGTAGTTCCCGCCGAACATTGTGCCCACGTCACTTGCCAAGCATCCTCCGGCAACCGTTCCTGTCACCCCCGGTCCTATCCGTGACCGACGGCTCCGCCTGTTCCCAGCGGTGCAGCCTCGGCGCCGCCCCCTCCCGCCCGCTGCCGCTCCACTGCTCCGCCCCCGATGGCGGTCCTATTTTTTTTTCTGCCACACCTGTGGTCACATCAGCGACCGAGTGCTAAGCCCTGAGGGGCTTATTTTTTGCTCCTGTTAGCCTGCAAAGTGCCTCATCTAGGCATTTTTTTCATTTTATCATATCTTTTCACCAGGGTATCAAAAATCTGCAAACGAGATACCGTCGGAAAGGGAATTCAGTGCTCTTTGTAGTGGTGACATCCATTCTAGGAAATTTTGCTTCCAGAAAATTCTACAGTCAACTGAAGTCAACCCTATAGTTTGGACATAAAAACTCATATCTTCGCAACCGTTGATTGAAATTCAGTGATTCTAGCGGCATCAGGAAGGTAATTCTAGATCTTTTCATCAGTCCAGTTCACTTTATCAATTTCAACTCTAGGTACTCTTGCATTGGTTTTGTTCAATTTGGTGCATTTGTTCAATAACTTGGATATCCTTGACGCTTGGGAAAAGGTATTTTTATTTGGGTGGCATCACTTTAGTTGCATATCAGTTTTGGGAGTTTCTATTTGCTATTGAAGGTCATTGTCTTTGTATTTTTGGAGAAATTTGTTTGTACATTATGGGGCTTGCATATTATCCTTCTTTGACTATGTTGCACACGGGAAACTATAAACAATGGCGAGATGGGATCATCCACCATCTCCAAACACTTGAATTGTTGCCACATTTGTATGGTACGGTTCCCCATCTAGGTCAAGGTATTCAGAAATTTGCTTGGAGTTGCAGCAGATATAATGTTTTAGCAGTGATTGCAATGCATGTTGATTGTGATATTTTGGAATCTATTGATCATTGTGATAGTCCTCACATCCTTTGGACTAAGATTTGGGAGATATATGGAGATTCAGATACTCCACCCTTCCTTGATGGTCATGATTCAGAATGTCAGGTTTCAGATCAAGTACCCCATGATGATATTGCTATGCAGGAGGTTGTTTGTTTGGATTGCCTTGAATCTTCCGAAGAGGTTGACAAGGTTGCTTCAGATGATTCTTCTTCTCCATCAGAGACAGTTGGTATCCCTTCACATTCAGTGATTCCTTGTCCAGAGTCATTGATTGAGGCTTCCATCATCATCATTCATCAGGACCCATTTTGTTTTCCAGACTTGACATCACAGGATGGCTTTGTTTCAGGTATCACTGACTTGGCTACTTCTACAGGTTTGGAGGACATTCTTGAGGGGATATCACTCCTCTATTCAGAGATTTCATATATGAGACTTCCTCCATCTTCATCGGAGTTCCTTCAGCATCTACCATTGGATTGGATTCAGTCTTCTTTCAGTGGTTTTGAGGACACTTCATTATGGGGGGGCAATCAAGTCTCCATCTATTCCTTTCCTTCCTTCAATTCCTATCCGGAATGGGAAGCATCTCTACACTTGCACTTGGTTTTGTTTCTTCCAAAGGGAGACAAGTTGTTTGTCGACATTGGATCATATTTTGTCTACATACACTTACCTTTTTTGCAGGTGATCACATCTTTTGGGGGGGCTATCTAGTCTCTCTATTTCCCTCCTATGGGGGGCCCATTGATTGTATTGTATCCATGTGATGATTGTTGTCCTTGGGGGGATGATGTTGAGTCCTCCAATCATCACCTTTCTGCATTTCATCTCCTTTTTTGGAGAGGGGTTTTCTTCCCACTGGGTTTTTCCTCTTTTCTCTATTTGTGGGAGATTAGTTGCATTTTCATCCTATGTACATGGGTACCTAATATGGCCATCAGCCGGGACCCATCATCATCATGCATAATCATTGCATTTTCATTTCCTCCCTAAGTTGCACTTATGGGGGGGTGTTAGTGTAATTAATTAATTATTACACTAGCATAAGTTAACTTAGGGTTAATTAATCATATTAGTCCTAGGTTACTTTTTATCATTTAAATAATGGTGTTGAGATAAGATTCCCTTCTAGAAGATGAGTTGTCTTTTCTAGAAGTTATCTCCATCTTGTTATCATTCCCTAGGTAGGGTTTCATGTTGTCACATGTAGTGTGATTTGAACACTTGGCAACATCTTATGCATTCTAGGTTTAGCTCTTGCCTATTTAATCAGGCATATGTACTCTTTGTAATTAAGAATCCAGATCATCATAATAGAATCTCTATTTTGAATGTCATTATCATACTTTCTGTGGGGTGAATATTTCTTCTTGGCAAAGGTCCTCCATTGAAGTCTGCAGCTTCATCAAGGCAACCTGTATCCAGATTCCAACGTAAAGAGTGTGGTTGCAAAGGATTTTACGGAGTATATCCATGGCTTGCAAAAGGAAGTGAAGGAGAAATTGGAAGAGTGTCATTAAATAAAAGGAACATGTTGATATACATAGGAGAGTGCATGAATTTCAAATTGGTGACTTGGTGATGACACATTTACGGAAGGAGAGGTTCACACAAGGAACATATAACAAGTTGAAGTGGAAAAGGTAGGCCCCTACAAAATATTGCAAAAATTCACATCAAATGCATACGAAATGGATCTTCCAATAGGTATATATATTTCACCAATATTCAATATTGTTGATTTGTATAAGTATTATGAAAGAGAAACAAGTGGACAATGAAGTATGCAATCAATTTTTTTAGATGCACGAGTGGGTATACAAATTGTTGGAGAAGAGGTTTGAGTAAATTGATCAAGTAATTGATTCTCACGTAGCCAAAAAGGGAATGGATATTGGGAGTATTTGGTCCATTGGAAGAACCGTGTAGGTGATGGGGCTTCATGGGTCAACTCTTCAAATTTGGTGAAGTATGGAATTTTGATTCTGACATTGCTGAAATGTTAATGAGTTACACACTCATGAAACATTTTTATACCCGATGTGTTTGATACAGGAGCATCTAGGTGAATGGGCAATCCACATCACCCAAAAAAATACTTTTGTTTTGTTTTTGGTTTTGGTTTTTATTTTTGGAGTGCAAATTGATTTAAAAAAATTATTTGGGTTTGCGATCATTGAGGTGGAACCGATGACATTATTATCATTCCATTTGACAAAGTCTCATATTCGACATATGTTTCAATCTATAGATTTTATGTCCCCAATATTCCTACACGAACTTCTATTTTTTTACTTTTTATTTCTTGTAGATATTTGATTCATTATTATCTCAGTCAAAGTTTTATTTACTTGCATATCCTCCTTGGTGGCCTAGTCTTTTCCTCTCAATATATATGAAAATTAAATTCATATTTATTTTTACTCAAGCTCTCCTAGATCTATAGAGATTTTAGATTTAATTCATAGAAATGCATTTGGTCTTTGTTGATATACCAAAGAAAATATTTGTAGTCTTTTATTAATTATTTTTAAAGAAAAACATTGGTGTTCTTCCTCAAACATATTTTAAATCGTCTTCTTAAATTTTAAAGAGGTCAAAGTTCTTGTAGAGAACTAGATAGAGAAGATGATCAAGGTGTTGATGACAAATAATAATGGAGTTTTGTTCAACAATTTTTTTCAACTTTTATAGCGAACATAACATCATAAGTTGTAAGGCGATTTCATACACTTCTTAATAGAATGGAGTTCAAAAAATCAATACAAAATTGATGAGTTAATTTGGATCATAAATTTTAATAAAAAGTTGTAAGTGTAGTTTCTTGTTTTATTAACAAATCTTCTACATCTTTTATGGACACAATTCTTATGAAATCTTAGTCAAGAAAGAAGCCTTCGTTGCAACATATTTTTTTTATTGTAGAGTATAGATACATGTGCCTAAGGATAGTAATTCCAATTAACTTTGAAATAGAAAAATGTATCTAATGGAGTCAATTTATACACATTTTGGAACCTTGAGAGAAAAAAGACAATGTACAATTAGAATGTGACCTTCGAGATCATAGCTTCTTATAAGCCTTTGCAACCTAAAGATGAGAAGAAAACAATAATGTAGATGGAGCTAAAAAATAAAGAGTCCACACCTAACATTGAACCAAAGGTTCAAGTTATACCTAATAAGGAGGTTGATTCAAATTGAATCAAAGGATTTAGAGGAATAACAAGATCATATCCCACCCCAATTGAAAATGTATAGGCCATGTAATTTCCATTAAATTTTTCCTTTGTCTACTAATTATGATGAGCCTAGAATTGTGAAGCAAGTGATGGAGTCTACTATACATAATAAATCTTAAAAATAAGCCATGGATGAGGAAATGGTTGCACTTGAGAAGAATAGTACATGGGAATTGGTAAAACTTCCTAAGGATAGCAAACATGATCGCAAATAGGTTTTCAAGGAGCTCAATTCATTTGGTAAGATCAAGAAGGACAAGACAAGGTTGATGACTAAGGGCTATTCTTTAATAGAAATAATATATTTTGGTAAGATATTATCTTGTGTTTCTAAGCTTACATCTAATTGTATTTATGTTATATGTTGTGTTTAACCTTATAGTTGATCACGTGGATGATAAAACAACTTTATTGCATGGAGATTTTGAGATCTATACATCTTATCAAAAGCACTTTGTGTGAAGGGTAGGGACTTTTTCAAATTAAATAAATTATTATATATTATAAAACTATCCCCCAATATATCGAATTTTTATCAAAAAATTAATCCACATGTTTTCAAATTGGGGTATGTTAGGCCCAACTCAAATCACTATATTTACTTCAAAAAAAATGGTTATCAACTTACTATTGTTGGTATTTATGATGATGAAATGTTGATAAATAATAATAAAGAAATTATTAGGGCTCTTAAATCTCAACATTATTTAGAATTTGATATGGAAGATTTCAACTATGTTTATCATAAAAATGGGGATCATGAGAGATAGAGCTAACAAACATTGAGCTAACTCTATTGATTCATGATACAAGCTACAAACCAATGTTATTCTCATTCATATGAAAGCAAAGCACAAAGATTTCAATTAAAAAGTGTACTTCCACACAAAATAAGATGAGAACGTGAATTGTATCCCCTATGCAAATATAGTTGGTGGTCTTATATATGTTATGGTCTACATCAACCCAAACATTAACCAAGTAGTGGTAATCTAAAGTAGATATCACATTTGGCAAAAAAATATTGAATTGCAATGAAAACCACCTTCAAGTGTCTTTGAAACACATCTAATTATTCTATTTACTATAAGGAAGACTAAGCTTGAGTGGGACAATGGATATACAAATATTCATGGATTTTAATGGATAGGATATGTGGATAATAGATATACCAATATGTCTTTATGTTGATCAATGGTGCAATCAATTCAATAAATAAAAAAAAAGACAATTTATGGTTGCTACCTATGTCTATATATGATAATTTATCTTTACAAATTGTATCCAAATATTAGATTGAGTCAAAATATGAGGTTTATTCAATGTGATTTTTGAAACACTATTAAGTTAATAAAGAACCCAAACTTCCATAGACAACCTAAGCACATTCATTTACATTAGATCTTTATTCATAACAAGTTGGAGAACAAGGATTATAGTTCAAAATATGGATACTTTTGTGAGCATTGCAAATGTATTAATCAAGTCACAAACATAGAGAAGTTCAAATGGTGGCTATGCGAATAAACCCTAACATTTAGTTCACTACTTTAAGAAACCCTTCCAATTCCCACAATGCATACAAGTGAAAGGTTTGTAAGGCTAGGTCTTGTACAACTTACAAGTCCTAGTATCAATGTTGTCACAATTATTTAATATTTATATAATATTATAAAATATTGTGCCCTCAAAGAAAATGCAACCCACTTATTTAGCACTCTTTACCATGTGTCATTTGTTCTATGATGGTCATAAAAATTTGAATAAAGTATCAATAAGAGTATGACTAGCATCTTTGACTAGTTTAATATAATCATTTGTGGAAAGTGATTAAGTGTAATTATAGCATCATCTTTGAGCACTTGAAAGTTTACAAAAAGTTAGATGAGTTACTTTCTAATTATAGAGTTACTCTAAGAGAGCATGGGGGTTTATGTTGGACTAATTTGACTATGTCTTGTTTCATGATTTTGAACCCACACAAAAAGTTAGATAGAGTTAGTTTATAATTATAAAGTTACTCTTAGATGGTACATGGGTTTATGTTGGACCCATTTGACTCTCTTGGCTCATGGTTTTGAGCCCATGATTTTGTGAATTCAATGGGTTACGTGTGTTGAAAGAATGAAGAAGGAACTCTTTGATATGATTTCATTGATGCCAACAATGTTGTTGACAATTTTGTGTGGTTCGGTAAATAATTTATTGTGGCACTTTGATCGGGCAATCTGGTCTGGACTTGCTCATGGTATAAGATCGACTTATGTGGTTACAGTATGTTGTTTGAGACTACTAAATACTAAATACATCTATGTTCAAGGTTTCAACAATTCTGGTCAATCTGGTTGAAAGTTAAATATGACAGAAGATTCGGCAAACTATATTGTGGCTTATACAGTACAAGATAATAAGTATTATCTAGTTTGCATTCCTCTGGTGTTTGGTTTCAGACTCTACAATTTTGGGAGATGTTTTACAGGTGTCAGCACTACACATTCCAGATGGTATGTGCTTATATGATTACATGGATGATCGATGTTGGATGGATTGGCTTATTTTGTGGTTGACTCTAATCCTTGGTCGACCTAATGCTTGAAGTTGTGCTATGAAGATTAATATGTATTGTGGATGTTAAGGGGATCTATTTTAGATCTGTGCCAACCTTAATTCAAGTTTTGCACATTTTTTTAGCACAAAGAAGTTTTGTTTCCATGTATGAAGTCGACAAAGTATTTTTGAATTGAAATGGGGCTACATCTAATTAGGCCGACCTAATTGATGTATGCAAATGTAATAGGGTATATATGTGAAATGGTCTTGAGTCACAAGAAAGAAAAAAAAATGAAATGAAGTGATGTATGGTGTGTGTGAAATATGATTTTGTGTGAACTTGCAAATTTATGTGTGAAATCATAATAAGGGCAGAGTTGCAGTACATGTTGAGTGACTACTGATAATAGCAGTATCTTGTATCCAGAACTTCATTGGAACTGAATTCAACACAAGGAAGGTGCATCTTACATCAATTCACACCTTGGTTGTGTAGTCATTTTGTCTTGTACCTATTTTCAGGTTGTGAGCCTTTTAAAGATGTTGACTCTTGGAAGTGAGCCCTGTAATATCTTATAACCAGTTGTAATATATTGTGAGTTAATCCTCACCGTGGTTTTTCCATTTTTGGGTTTTCCATATAAAAATCCTGGTGTTCTTGTGTTATGTTGTATTGTGAATTTCTTCATGTACTCATTCATTGCTACAATTAAATATTTTTTCATAATCGGTTGGATTATGACTAAATGGTTTAATAGAATATTGATTCACCCCCTCCTCTCAGTATTATGGGTGTTCAACACCATGTCTAGCAAAATCTACATATTTAGGATATATGATGGAAATTATATGGTCACTTTTGTACAGAGTTATGTTATCAAAATTCCTTTAAATTCAAATTTTTTACCTCTACTAATGCATTGCAACTAGAGAGTATTGTAACACATTTTATTAAATACAATATTTCAAGTATGTTATGAAAGCCAAATTTTGATTTTCTAAGAGTTTTATCTTATAGATATGATGAGTGGTTGTTGTGTTAAAATTATTAGACTTGGTTTATTTGTGTTAGTCTTCTCTTTGAATTAGTCGTATTTCCTTTTGCACATATAACATAGGCTTTTAACTTATAAGCTACCAACAGCGGTTTTCTTTTGCTAAAACATGAAAAGGTTATCTCAAGAGATGATGCCACAAATTGAGCATATCATATTGCTTAAAGTGCCTTTGTTGATGTGGATGTGAATTTACATATGAACCTGGGGTCATCTTGCATGTCATGCATGTTGGCGGTGCATGAGTATAGGGCAGTCTCATATCATACGTAGATTGTAGACTACTTTAGCTTTTTGTAATTTAAAACAATATTGTGATTTATAACTTCAAACTGAATAGCTTATTTCAAGCCAACCCAAATTGTCAATTAGTTAATCAAATAAAGAACCCCTTAATTATTGGTTTTAGACTAGGACACAAAAAGGTTTTTATACTAGTAAAAAAAAATTTCTAAAATATCTTAATTTTTTGTTAACTACAACATCTAATTTGAACAGAAACTCATATGGGCTCAAAATTGAGTCAAAGAGATGATAAAGTTTAAAGTGGCGTTTTCAAGTCATGGCCAAGCCAAACACCAATTTTTGTACCTCTGAATTTCAATCTCATGACCAAACTTGACCTTGCCAATCCACCTACACTTGGAGTTACCAAATCTCATTTTAATTAAAAAGACTAGTAAAATATTCGACAAAACATTACCAAAATAGCTTTAAAATAATACAGATCTTGTAGATAATAAAAATTTCCCTTCGCTTGCAAACATTATTTTTCTCCGTCAATCCCATTTCTTCTTTTTTTAGACTGCATGAATTGGGTAGCACGACCCCCTATAAATCGCAGTGCACCTAGTAAATTTTTTAACATGGCTGGCGGCACTGGCGTGACACACCCTCTAGTACTACGAGGGTGGGGGAGACTAGACCTCTTGACCAACCTCCTGCAACAAGAAATATTTAGCCAACCGAGCTAGGGCCCCAACCTGTCAATCCCCTTTCTTCCTTAATAATTAAATTTTTAATTATTTGATTATTGTCTAAAGTTGTATTCCTCTATTAATTAAATTATTTTAATTATTTAATTAATTCATTTTTTTTCTTTTATTTCCTCTCTTTGATTAATTAAATAAATTTTATTTATTTAATTACGTCACTAATGACTTATTTTCTTCTTAACTAAATAAATTTCTATTTATTTAATTGTTGTCACTTTCTACTATAATTAAATAATTATTCCAATTATTCATTATCCTCTTCTTCCATAAATTAAATAAATTTTATTTATTTAATGACTTACTAATTTGTTTTTTTCCCCCACTTTTGAATTAAATCATTATTTATTTAAAAAGTCAACTTTTCCCTCACTTTTTTTTTTCTTCAGCTTTTTAGTGAGAATTTTTTTCAATTATTTTATTTAAAAAGTCAACTTCTCCCTCCACTATTAAATAATTATTTTAATTATTAGTAATTTGTCTTTTCTCCCACTTTTTGAATTAAATTGCTATTTAATTAAAAAGTCAACTTGTCTTTTTCTTCTATAATTAAATAATGTTTCCATTATTTAATTATTCACTTTCTTTCTCAAACTAAATATTTTAAATTATTTAGTTTCCTTTTTTCCATGTTTTTTCTTTCTATCAATGTCATCCTTCTTTCTTCTTGTCTTGTTTAATTTCAACCCTCAATTGAATTATTTTATTCAATCTAGCCCATTCATTTCTTATCTTTGCCCTAACCCTATCAACTTTCATTCTTGACCATTGATTAACATCATTTGATCTCAACTTTTCATTCACATTTGGCTTTCTATAAAAGGCACTTATCATTGTCATTTTCATATCAAGTTCATGCGCAAGTACATGTTGTTAGTGAGATAACTACTTCAAAAAAAAAATTATCATAGACATAGGCTACCATTTTCGTACTTGTATCTGAGGGCATCAAGCACATACAAGAAAAATGGAGAAGAGCAATGGAGGTGAAGCACTGATGGCATGAAGATATTGGGTAACATTGTTGCATTGGGTAACATCCCTCAAATTCAGACTCAAATTCCAACTCACACTCCACATATTTAAAATTAAATCTCGTTATACACTCATAACATCCCAACTCAAAACATGCCATATATACCTCACGTCAACACCAACAAACCATCCAACCCACACATTGGATTGCAAAACACAAGCATGGGTCCTCACCAAAATGTGGTTGCAAATGTCATGGACATGTCACTCACACAATATGATGTCCTAGCCAATCAAATACTAGCCTAAAAAAAATAAGTGGAAACCATGACATTGTCAAACAAGAAGACTTACTCTACCCAAGAGTTATGTACACACCCATTTGATAGGACATTATACATGCCTCCCTTTCCTCCTTATTATGTCATGCCAACATTACCCAAATATCGAGGAAAAGGAAATCTCATTGAGCATGTGAGAGAATTCCACACGGCCTTGATTGACATTTCTTCCGAACAGACATATCTAATGAGACTATTTCCTAGGAGTCTCATAGGACAAACCCTAGAATGGTTCGCCCACCTACCTACAAGCATTCGAACATGGGACGAACTAGCTGACAATTTTATCACCCACTTTGTCTTTAACATTGAGAATGACATCACCATTGCCACCTTATGTCATACTAAACAAGAAGAGGGTGAATCCTTTATAATGTTCTTCCAAAGATGGAGGAGCTTGGCTAGCCATTATCCTGCTAACATTCCCAAAAAACAAAAGATTGTCGTGTTTGTGGAAAATTTGATCTCAGACTTGAAATTTCAACTACAAACCCATTGTTGCACAACATTTGCAGACCTTGTAGAAAAAGGTACTATCCTAGAGAAGGCCCTTATCGCCAAAGGGGAAATTAAAACATATAATAAAACCCAAAATGCCTAAGGCACATCAAATGACAAGAACAAATATTGGGCTCAAAATTAAAATGTCACCAATGACGGAGTTGTTGATGCGAAGGTAATACACACCAGTCTTACACTTACACTCAAAGGACCTAACACCCCAAACAACCCACCACAACAAATGGAAAATTCCCTCCAAAACACTCAAGGACAAAGACCTCAAAGGCAATTTCCTACAAGACGCAAGTACACTCCCTTAGGGGAACCTATTTAATCAGTCTTCAAACAACTCTTGCAATCTAAGGTCATTACACTTCCTGAGGTAAAACCATGTGATCCAAGGCAATTCAAACCTTCATGGTGGGACGACAATGCCTTTTGTGACTATCACTGTGCCAAAGGATATTCCACTTCGTCATGTAGACAATTGAAAAACATCATCCAAGACCTCATTGAAAACAGTACCATAAAAATCGATGGACAACAACAGACCTCTAACAATGACCATAAATTCTTTACAGATCCATTACATGACCATGGAAAAGGAAAGGCCTCCAATTCGAGTTCTAAGACCAATAATTCTACCAACTATACCAATGCAAAATATGACTACACTACCATCCATCACAGTCGAGCTGCAAACGATTATATCAATACTATCACCATCAAGAAGCCACCAGAATGTGTCGTCAATACCCATCGAACTAAAGTGATCGTACAAGGTGCTCCCCCAAGCAACAACAAAAGTCACAATATAACCTTCTAGACCATTTGGGGAAAACACTGTGCAAATCTCTATCCTTGAGTTGTGTATATCACCTGAGCACAGGGCCATTCTTTACAAAGCTTTACATGACACTACCATTCCCACTAACCTTGATGTTAATTGTTTCTAGGAAATGGTGGGTTACTTGGCTAATACTCACCATGTCACTTTCTCAGACCAAGATAATTCAACCCAAAAGTCCAGTCACAATGACCCCTTACACCTTAGGGTCTTCGTCCATAAACAGAAAGTCAGACGAGTCTTGATAGATGACGAAGTAGGATTAAATATCTTCACCCTAAAATTGGTTAAGGCATTAGGCTTCTCTGAAGCATGTGTAGACACAACAAAGAGTATTGTTATATCAAAGCCTAAGATGATGAAGAACACTCTTCCAAGGGTGTTATATGTTAGTGTTGTAGCGGCGGGAGATATTTTTCTCCTAATTATATCTTGCGCAAGGCAGGTCGGCCTTCATCTTTTATAAATAAAATATATTTTCTCTAGGCCGTCCCTAGAGAGAAGGACACCTAGTTTGGTATTTATAGAGGATGGAGTCCTCTCATTTTATCATCAATTCATTCACTCTCCAATTCGCATCTTCAATGGCAGCAGCAGTAGTTCGCCTCCTAGTAGCAGATTTGATTCTAAGAAGAACAGTCATCATTCATATTTCGCTTCAAGGAGAAGTGTCTCCATTCATTGTATTAGACTCGGCCTTGTGTAGGGCCTGATTTATATGCAGTTTCTGCACTTATTCATCTAATATATAAGAGATCATTTTGCTGGGTTTTTCTCCCTCGACTAGGAGGGTTTTCCCAGGGTAAAAAATATTGTGTTCATTGTCTCAGAGTTGTGTTTTATACTTATTGCATTTTTTATCCTAAAACT
This sequence comes from Sequoiadendron giganteum, assembly GCA_007115665.2. Lineage (NCBI taxonomy): Eukaryota > Viridiplantae > Streptophyta > Pinopsida > Cupressales > Cupressaceae > Sequoiadendron > Sequoiadendron giganteum. The sequence goes on from CM021107.1 coordinate 632,164,319, forward strand.
AACATGGTATTAGAACGGGTCTAAGAAAATATCTAATCTGATTTGTTTAAGCAATCAAGACAAAATTTCATTCTCAGTTTGAAGGGGTGCAAATTCTGCCAAGATGGAGATTGAATTTCCAGTGAAAAGAAGGTATCGAATTCTCCATTAGTGGAGCATCAATACAACTGGCAAAATCATGATTTCTGGAGTAAGGCAAGCGTTGCAATCAAGAGGTCGAATCTGGCCTCTTTGGCACAGCAAGCGATCAAGGCGTCGTGGAATTATAGGTTTCACTAATGAATAGTAGTGTTGGGCTAATTTGCAGTCCTTCCACCATTAGGTCGTTGTCCTCCAAGCAAGAGAAATTCTATATTGAAGGGAGTTACTGAAGACTTGTTGAGATCGTGCATTTGGCATCGGAAGATATTAACATTGTTTGTTGTCCAAGACTTCACGAATACAGTCGTTTGTGTATCAGTGAACCTTGTCGGATGTCTTGTCGATGTCAGAGAGGCATTGTTATATTTTTTATTTGAAACAATATACGACATGATTAATATCGGATGAATAACGCAAGAGAGACAAAGCAAGGTTTGGTTTGAGAGTCAGGCATTTCAATATTGAGACCACGAGAAGGATATAGACCGATGGCCAACATCCATTTTGTATTGTTATCTTCTATGTTGATTGGTGGAGATGAAATGTTCCAATGTTGGTTTCTAGTAACCGCTTCTTCATTTTGTTTATGCTTTGTAGCTTCTTTAGAGTCGGAACCCGATAATGGGTGTGAAGGGGTTATGCTCATATAGTCAACAACCTCTGCCATTGTATGGATGTTGGCATTGATTTTCAGAAGAGGAGTGATCTAGTATCGCACTCATGCTCTAGCGACACGTCTCTTATATTATGGTTTGATTGTCGTCTGCTCATCATATATCCTCAATGGATGTTTTTATATGTTTCATAATATCTCTACTAGTTCAGGTTCTGGAACAGATGAGGAAAAGAGATATATAAGTATATGCAGGCTACGGGAATTATATAGGAGGCAGACAGTTTGAATGAAGCCTATGGAATCATGGAAGACATTCAATATTTATATCCATATTAATATCCTTGGACTTCACTGCAAATAACCTAGGCCTGTGAAGGAAGCGCTAGAAGTGACTATTGCAGCTTATGCTGGGGACATCGAGTTTACATGCCTTTAAACAGGGAATCAACTTTGGAGAATGACCATATGGGAAGTCAGTTTATATACACACAAAATCAGGTCCGCATTCAAGGAGATTTACTCACTCTTTAACAACAGGGATATAAGTCGAGGGAAAGATATGGAGATCGAAATCTGGAAAGGCATCGCTGGTTGGATATCTGTAGAATTGACCAACTTTAAAGAGATAAGTATCTTTTGTTTGTACCCTTGAATAATGATCATGGATTTAAATAATCATGTAATCCATGCAATAACATTGAGAATAGTGAATCATGTATGCTACTAGCATTGGTCTGTATATTCCTCTTCGAGGTAGTTTGATTTTATGAACTATTGTTAATCCCTTTAAAATGCAGGATGCATCGAGGAGCAAAAGGATGATGGATTAATTATCCCAGATTGCACAAGGAATTCAAAGGGAGGAAGAGCTTGAGGCATCCCGTGAGGAAGTCATGTCGACTGGAGAAATGAACAAACATGGAGACATAGCTTGCATCCTTGGGACTGAGTTGGTGGCGCATAACTCTCATGATTCTTCATTGGAGACATCTCTCGAGGGCACGAGGTTGGGTCAACCTTGGATGGAGAATTTGCATCAACACAGAAGATTGAGAAAGATGAAGACACTAAACAACGGAGAACCTATACATATTGTCATTGTGATCAGCTATTTCGAAGAAAAGGAAATGACATTCAAAGGGAGTTAAATTCAGGGAATAAAAGGCATGAGTTGAGAGATTGTCTGAGAAAAGGATTAAGGTTTTGAGATCAGTCAATGGAGGGGAGTTCACTTCCAGAGGATTTCTTTGCAATCTCTGAGGCAGGGATCAAGAGGGAGTTTTGTGACTCATTGAGAAGAAGTGAAGGTGTCAGCTAAGTGGGTTGCAGTGTTGCATGGCCAACTACTAAAGTCCTCGGAAGACCTCTTCAACTATAGAGAACAAAATTGTACAAGACAATCAATCTGGATTTGACATTGGTAGCTTCGTAAACCTATTCAGAATAGGGTGATCTGAGATGAGGTCAAGAAGGACAGTCCTAAACTCTCGCAAGTCAGTAGTGTCGAAGGTGTGCGTTGGAAATCACTCCTCTAAGGCAAGCATTGCACGCAATCTTGGACGAGGAGGTCAAGAGGTTGATGCAAGTACTTGGAACTTCAGAGGGAGTCAAATCATCATGAAGATTTGTTTTAATGTATATTTCTCTAAGATGGAGAAATATGAGGTGAAAGCCCTTGTAATGTATATTTCTCTGAGATGGAGAAATATGAGGTGAAAGCCCTTGTAGTGTACATTTCTCTGAGACGAAGAAATATGAGGTGCAAGCCCTTGTTCATCTCTGAGATTGAGATGAGACGTCATGTTGAGAGACTCCATGACAACATCACATTGAGAGACTCTGTAATGGACCCTTGTACATCTCTGAGATTGAGATGTGTTTCTTTCCACACATGGGAGTAGCCATTGTGGACGTCATGTTGAGAGACTCCATGACGACATCACGTTGAGAGACTCCATGATGAACCCTTGTACATCTTTGAGACTGAGATGTGTTTTCCACAGTTGGATGTAGCCATTGTGGACATCATGTTGAGAGACTCCATGATGAACTTTTGTACATCTTTGAGACTAAGATGTGGTTTTCCACAAATGGGTGTAGCCATTGTGGGTGTCATTTTGAGAGATTCATGACGAGGATATTTGAAAATACCTCCTTAGCCAAGAGGGAGTGTTAGTGTTGTAGCAGCGGGAGATATTTTTCTCCTTAATTATATCTTGCTCAAGGCAGGTCGGCCTTCATCTTTTATAAATAAAATATATTTGCTCTAGGTCGACCCTAGAGAGAAGGCCACCTAGTTTGGTATTTATAGAGGATTGAGTGCTCTCGTTTTATCATCAATTCATTCACTCTCCAATATGCATCTTCAACAGTAGTAGCAACTCGCCTCCTAGCAGCACATTCGATTCTAAGAAGAGTCATCATTTGTATATCACTTCAAGGAGAAGTGACTCCATTCATTGTATTAGACTCGACCTTGTGTAGGGCCTGATTTGTATGCAATTTTTGCACTTATCCATCTGATATATAAGAGATCATTTTGTTGGGTTTTTCTCCCTCGAGTAGGAGGGTTTTCCCAAGGTAAAAATATTGTGTTCATTGTCTCTAAGTTGTGTTTTCTGCTTATTGCATTTTTTATCCTAAAACTAACGTTATAACAATACCTATCAGAGTTGGACCTACGACAATGGACACCACATTCCAAGTCTTGGACCTGGATCTTCCATATAACCTCATCCTTGGTCGACCATGGATCCACGCCATGAAATTTGTTCCCTCTACATACCATTAATGCCTCAAGTTCCCTCACGAAGACACTGAAATTACAGTAGTTGGCGATCCTCGCCCCTTTCAATATTGCAGCAATCTGAGGGGGACTACTCAATTCCAAGTGTCTATCGATAAGGAAGCTTCGTCCTCCACCTCGTCACACTACATTGATCCATCTTCATTGACTAAGTCATCCACTTCCTTTTCCACACCATCAAACACCAAAGGCCAGGTCCATGACATGGGATGTGGAGAATACTGAATGGACAATTTACCTGTATGCAACAATGATAATAATGTTAAAGGTGTTCAGACTTCCAACAATGATGTCAATACAGCTTCAGAAGGTACACAAACAGATGGTCATGCTTGGATTGAAACTTTCTGGGATCCTGATGGTACATCTATTTTTGCCCTATCCACTTCCACTCAATCCTTTCACGTCCATGATAACCCCATATTTGACCAGGATATCTATGATAATCCACTTTTTGATCATGACCCTGTCGAGGATATCCAACCATCATCTTTCCATCTCACCTGCCCTGGGCTAGGATATGCATCTCCTATTGTCCCCTCTACTAAGCCATCTTGCCAACTCGCTAAGGATGTGCAAGCCTCCTTTGATGTTAATGGTACTGAAAAGGACAATCCCAAAGACTCCATTGATAGCATTGCCACTCTTGTTCATCCACCAAACATTCTTGTCACTTTGTCTATTTCATCCATCTCACTCACATCTATCTGCATCATAGACACAAATCAACAAGTCGTATCTCAAGAAAAGACCAAGGGAAAAGCTCAAGAATCAAAGATGAAAATGCCCTCTTTAAAAGGAGATCAAGAATCAAAAGACATCCTGAAAAGAAAAAAACATCAAGACAAGTCCTCTAGTCAAAGTCAAAAGTGAAAATCAGAAAGCATTGGTCTCCATTTATGCTCCATCTAAAATCACTAGGGGCATCTATCAAGGCAAAATGACAAACAAAGAGCTTGTTGGTCCAAAGTTTCCATCCTCGTCACTTTCACTCATTCCATACATCCCATTAAATCCATCCATATTCACACATCCACCATATTATTCCACCACCATTGGCGATGTTTTCAATGGACCTTTAACAATGAACTCTAACTCATTGATCACCCAAACTCCTTTTCGTCTCAAGCCTAATGGCCCATGTAGTGTGCACATTAGGGATCATACCAAAGCCTCCTTTGTCCACCGCATCTATCGTCTATCATATTTGCCACTGTCACTCCTCATTTAGAACAAATCCTTTCCTCCAACACAGTCATCCAAACATGGTCAATGCATCATCACGACACTCTACAAATTATGGGTTTATTAGTTCTACACTTAGCTTCAGAGAACCATGTCATAACCAGAAAAATACAAAATAAATAAATAAAATCATTACCTTGATGAAAACCTGGCAAACAAACATCTTGGTGACACCAAAAAAAAACAAGAAACTAGTAAAGAGAAATAATTTGTTCAATAGTGAAAACCACTTCGACGACGCTTTAGATAAGTACCATAGTGAAAACCTAGCAAACAAACGCCATGTGTAGTCGATCTTCGCTCCCTCATCTATCATCATTTTATCCAACTTTCCCCTCCATTCATAATAAAGTTGATACTTTGCCTTTTCCTCGTCATCCATAATAATGCTTGGTTTCCCTTTCCATAACTAGAACAATTGGCATTATGTGTCTTTTCACCTTGCATATCTACCTACCATAACACCTCATCCCATCCCACCCCTAATAAATTGGTCTTATAATCGATTAGGGGCAAATATTTGACCTACGTCTTCAATTGGATCCTACACTTACTATTGGAGGTCACTATATCCCAAACAAAATCAAATATTCCCAAAAAGACAAAAAACTCATAAAACAACAAAAAAAATCAAATATTCCCAAAAAGACAAAAAAAATCATAAAACGACAAGAATACAAAAAAGTCCTAAAACCTCAAAATCCAAAAAACTAAAACATATCAAAAACACAAAAACATCCAAATAACTAGCAAAGATCCCAAAAACAAAGTCAAAATAAATCACATCAAACCAAGTCCAGTCGAACTACGTTGCCTCTACGACTTCACGTAAGCAAAGCCATCATCGATGAGCCCCCAAGGCATTAGGTCAATCCTTTAGATTTTTTTGAAAAAAAATCGTGTCAATAAAACAAAAGCAAGTTATGTTGAACTATGAGGTCTTTGTGCATTGTTACGTAGACAAGGCCATCTATTGATGAGCCCCCAAGGCCACCTAGGTCAGTCCTTTAAGGTTTGTCATGTCAATCATAATAAATAAGACAGTCAACTCAAACATAACAATCATCAAAACTTCAACACAAATCATGAATCAACAAGACAAGCAAGCCAACTAGTCTTCAAGTCAAATTAGTCAATTGTCAAAACATAAATCAAAATCAAACATTTGTCCTAAACAAGATGTGTCCTTCCTGAACTGAGACAAAATCATCGTCATCTAGCATTCACCTTATACAAGTGGTTACATGATTGAAACCAAACTTGACATTTTATACATGTTTCTTCTCCTGAAACCAAGCTCCATCAAACAATCAACCCGCCACTCACCTAGTTAAACATCAACAAACAATTATTGGCAAACACTCTAAATAGTTGTGACTTTGTTGGTCTATTTTGTTTTATCTTTTTTATTTGTTTTTTGGATCATGTTACTAACCACCTCGAGGATGTCCCATGAAAGATTTAAAGCGATGATGTCTCATGACCCATCTTTTCTTTGATTAGTCTACAGTTTGTCTCGACAAAAAGACTTGAAGCAACTTTGCCCTCGATATGAGTCAAGGCATTCCTTATTTGCGACTGTTTGTTTTGCAAGTGGATGACCTTGCACACCTTGGTTTATAGCATGCCATGGTGTTTATTGTTCATTTGGCATATTTTAACACCCACTGATGATTAAATACAAAGTCTTGCATAAAAAAATATCAATCTTTCTTTATTTCATCTCTTTTCTTTTATTTCCTCTCATTGACTAATTAAATTTATATGTATTTAATTGTTGTCACTTTTTACTATAATTAAATAATTATTTCAATTATTTAATTATTCATTATCTTCTTCTTCCATAAATTAAATAAATAATAATTTTATTTATTTAATGACCCCCACTTTTGAATTAAATCATTATTTATTTTAAAGGTCAACTTTTCCCTCACTTTTCATTTTCTTTTTCTTGGGCTTTTTAGTGAGTTCTTTTTCAATTATTTTATTTAAAAAGTCAACTTTTCCCTCCACTATTAAATAATTATTTTAATTATTAGTAATTTGTCTTTACTCCCACTTCTTGAATTAAATTGCTATTTGATTAAAAAGTCAACTTGCCTTTTTTTTCTATAATTAAATAATGTTTTCATTATTTAATTATTCACTTTTCAAACTAAATAATTTTAAATTATTTAGTTCCCTCTTTTTAATGTTTTTTCTTTTTATCAATTTCATACTTATTTCTTGTCTTGTTTAATTTCAACCATCAATTGAATTATTTTATTCAATCACACCCATTCATTTATTATCTTTGCCCTAACCCTATCAACTTTCATTCTTGACCATTGATTAACATCGTTTAATCTCAACTTTTCATTCACATTTGGCTTTCTATAAAAGACGTTTATCATTGTCATTTTCATATCAAGTTCATGCACAAATGCATGTTGTTAGTGAGACAACTACTTCAATATTTTGTTATCATGGACATTGGCTACCATTTGCATACTCATATCTGAGAGCATCAAACACATACAAGCAAAATGGAGAAGAGCAATGGAGGTGCATTGATGGCATGAAGATATTGGGCAACAGTGTTGCATTGTTTAATGTTTTCATATTTATTTGTTCTTCATTGTTTGATTAGGGTCTTAAGGTTTTAGTTTTCACGATTTACGAACTTTATCCTAAATTTTCCAAATCTACAGATTTTATCTCAATGGAATGCTAAAATGCTGAGAGTTTATTATCTATATTTTTTTGCCAGATATTAGAATTAATAAACACGTTTAAAAAAGTCGTTTAATACTAGTAATTATGCATCTCCCAAAAACATTCATGCTGATCACTCTACTCTTTAGACTAGTTTTCTTCTCATTCTTTCTGGGGAGGGGGGCGCATGTTTACAACGAGAATGTTAATCTCAAGTAATTATGCATGTTTAACATTTTAAGGTTCTTGGGGCTGAAATTTTTTACTGTTAACATACTTTGAAATCTACGTTGATGACCACAACCAGCCACAAATTCAATTCTTGCATGCCACACCTGCATTTTTATAAATTTCACCTGCACAAATATCTCCCAAAAAACATTAAAAGAAACAAAATTCTACAAATAACAAACACAGATCTATCTGCAAAACACATTCAAGTCTGAACAAGCCTAACGATACAAATGGGGTACATGTTTCTTTACCATAGATTTACAAGCCCGTCCAACTAAAACTTCCATACAGCAGCTCTCCAACAGCTTTTCAATTCTCAACTGTGCAATCGTTTGAAAAGTTGTGGAAATAAAGATCTTAAATAGCTTTGATCATCTTACACCATAGAACCACACTAAAGAAAAACTGGATATAAAAGATTTATTCACATTATGTACAGTACGAAGACATTTGAATCCTCCAAATGTCCTGCCAATTCGATTCTTCAGTATCCAAGATCCTGGTTAAAGACATTTTGTGCACACTGACCTATGGATGTTCACTCCTAAAGCAAGACATTGCATGCAAAAATTACACAAAAAGCAAAACCTTGTTACAATCCACTTCATGAAGGGGAGAGGACCCACTAGTTGTGCACCTTAACTTTACGAATCTCAAGACCATAAATGGAGATTTCAAATGACTCAAATTTTTAAAGCAGCTGATTGGACAAATTCACTGCTCAAACCTAAGGTTTCAGATCCACATTGTCAATTATGAAGCCATATCAGCATGTTTTTGTTGAGGTGTCATAAAAAACCCCAACAAAAAAGTGTGACCACACTAGTGCATTACATAATGTTTTGTTGGTGTGCTCATGTGGCATAACGTGATTGTTGCTTCTTGGATCTAATGACACTAACAACCTTGAAATCACAACTACGGGTGTTATACTATTAAAAATAATGGTCTTGAAAGCTACAAATGCTATCTCAACTATTGGAACATGCTCAACTATTGGGTCCTTTCCCTAATGTTTCTCTGGCCTTGGGTAGAGCTTCATAAAATGAACTTTCATCTCAGATTAACTCACACAGACAAACAACTGGTGTTGGTTGCCTAAGTCTCCAATAAGTGCACACACACTCCCTCCTGCCTATAGCCAACCAGCTTCACTCAAAAGTATCTCTTCTTCCAAATAGATCTGTTTTGTTACCTGTTTGACATACCCAAAACCTGGATGCAGCCTAATACCTACATCTTCAAATTACCCCGCTTGTTTGCTGCACTCAAATGCACACAAACAATACTTGTATCCCAATATAAGCATAACAGTAAAGGAGGCAGATAGCAAAAAGCGCCTCAACACAAAGACCTTGAGAAGTTGAGACAACTCTCATTCAAGTACTTTAAATGTTCCTACCATGACCCAAACAATCACAAAGCTTCTTCTCAATACAGAAAACCAAATATAGTGTTAAGCTGATTTAGACAGATCTTCAGAAGAATCCCAAGCTGATTTAGACAGATCTTCAGCAGAATCCCCCGCGTTAACAGACTGTTCAGAAAGGTGCACAAAGCTGCCATGTTCACATCTCCATAAGTCATGTTGTATTGGCCCATAGCCTTTCACAACCCATGGATGCTTTGCAACAATATCCAAAGTCATTCTTTTGTTAGGATCTGCAAATTCAGTGACAGAAGGTTTGCTTATATAATAAATTAAAACAATGAATCTATATTTATAAGGAAAAGGCATAATCTAAATTTGTTACAGAAAAGCATGAAATAAAAGCAGTGAAATGATGTTTCTTAAGCATCACCTTTACAAAGAAGTCCTTCAAGTAAGTTTTTAAGTTCTGGGTCCATATCCTCCGGAATTGATAAATCATCATTTACTATCTGAAATCCATATTGAAAGGAAGAGCTAATGAAATAAGAGATTGATCAACTGCATAATTTGAAATGAAATACATTTCTAAGACAAACGGCAAATGAGTTTGATTCACCAAAAATTTGACTGAAGCTGGTGCCATGAAAACTATAGGACAAAAGGAAATTAGAAGTAAGAAGCAGTTGGAACAATGAATTCCATCCTGAATGCAGAGCTATATCTTATTATTGCACAGCACAATTATTTAGATGATCCTCGATCAATACTACTGTAGTATCAAAACTCGGCATGTAACTTGCCTACTCATGAGGCAGGAGGATCCGACAAGTTACTCATCCGTAAACTTGCAGTCAAGTTTCATGTGAGTACTCTGCAAGTCCAACCCAGAAACTTACCTCACAGTGGAAAATGCAGGCTGCAAGCAGAAAAGTGAAAAAAGTAAAATCCATTTTTCATCATTTTCTCATTTATGCACGTGCCTTCCACTCTTTAATAACATTGCATCAATTTATCAACGATTGGCTAAAAATAATAATATCATTGAAATATCATGCCCCATTAAGGTTTCTAACTTCTAAGGCCTTCAAGGTCTTTATTTGGCCTTACTGGCAGCCCCAGACCTGATCTAGTTTGAAAAACAAAATAAAAAATGTTCTGGGCTGCAGTGGGATGGAAAACCAGCATTTTTCCCTTCATTTGGATTGAAATAACATTAACCATATTTCTTTCTCCTGCTTTTATGAATATTTTAGCATTTTTTAGTTTCCCATTTTATTGTTTTATTCAATCTTTGGGTAATTGAATTCAATTTATACTTCAGGTTTGCCAAGTCAATCCCAAATTCTGAGATGCTACTATTATCAAAATAGATTTATTATCTAAATTCATTCTTGAGTCATTATGCTTGTCAAGCTTTATTTAAGTTTATTTTACAAAATTTATGTATTGTTTTATTATTCCATGTTTTTGCAGAGTCCCGAATAAGAAGCAAAATTTAAGCTTGCTGGGTCCAATTTTTTCAACCAGTGGATCAATGCTGGAAGGTTTGGAAAACGATAATGAAAGGTTGTACAAAGACAAATTATAATCAATGCTAAGTAAAAGCAAGTCAAATGATGCAATAAATGAAGACAACTCAATTAAACACCATCTACATTGGCATATCAACATGATTTTTCAGTCGACAATGACAAATACACTTAAAGTACTTGTCAAGAAAAACCACGTGGTATTACTTGATCTTCCACATATCATGCAGAACCATCATTTTTATTCTTACAGAATAACATTATGTGACGTTCATCTAGAAGAAATAGAATACAGCTACAAGTGAAGATAAAACTTAAGACATCTGATTGTATTAATGGGTAACTACTTTCCCCTTACCAAATGGTGGATTTAGTTCTATTTGGAAATTTGCGTAGGACTATAACTAAAACTTAGGAACCTATACCTTCAACCATATTGAAAATCTTACTTATATAAAGCTAAAAATCCAAAACAATCAACAACAAAGAACAATAGAAAAGTAGAAAAATGGATAGAGAACAATAAATTGCACAAAACCCATTCCCTGTATTTCTCACTGCCAACACTTAAGCAAAGCATGAGTTTTAAGTTATTGCTCATAACACTGAACAAATAAAAACAAATATTCAGGTCGTAGACTAATTCACCAACAAACATAAATTTGCCAGATCACATGATGATAAACCACATTCAATAGTTTTCTTGTTTCCCTAATTGAATATAAAACCCTAACTCCAAACTCGTAGTACCTAACATAGAAGAAATTGTTTAGAAATTAGAAAAACAAAAAATCATATTTTTCATTCTAACTGGCCTTGATAATTTATATGTCCAGTTTTTTTGGTTAGGTAGATGAATTTGTCCCACTCCTCCTTTATAATTCATGAATATACTGTCATATGGAATGTTCACATTTTTTAAGAAGGATGATGCTTGTAGACTATCATTGTGGCGTAATTACTTGGAATAATTTCTCTCAATTTTTTTCATTTCTTTACAAGATAACTTCTATTGTAGCCAGCAAAGAAACCATCGATAAACATTAAAGCAATTAGAAGAAAATCTTAGTCTTACCAAATCAAATCAAATACAAAATTACAAGATGTAGACAACCACAATCCCCTGATCCATGTGACACATCTACCTGAAAGGTAGTATAGAGCATTGTTTTTCAATGTGCCAACACAAAATAATCAACATGTTTTTCACTTCCTCCCCTTGCAGGATCAAGGAGTGTCCCAGCCAACAATGAAGTGACAAAAAAAAGTCTGCATAACCACGAAGGTCTGATGTGAGGATAACTGTTGGAAGGTGTACACATTGTCTTTCCCTACAACTCTTCATTTTCTATTATGCTAAAGAATTTATATTTGTATGCCCCCAAACAGGAAACGACAACAATTCACTTTCTATAGAGACTTGCTAGTCTTTACACGTACAATCGTTCAGATTTACACAATTCTAATCATTGCATTGACACTCAGATTCAGCAGGCCCATTTTGGGCTCAGGCTCTGACATTAAAGCCATTAAAAACTTGGAAAATTAAATTGGTCAGAATGCAATCAAAATTACCCAAAACTTGGCCAAATTGTTGATGATTTCTCCATGTTGCAAAACAGAAATCTAGATGTCTAAATGAGGGAATGAGGGTAAGTTTACTGGCTATAAGTTTTTCTTTCCTTTATCTTGGGAGTTTTATAAGAGTGGGGAGTCAAGTCAGCTAGAATTGCTAGGGCTCACTCAGCTCAAAAAGTGGCAAGTTTTCCAAAGATTCAGTCACTCAAAACCTTTGGATCCACAAGAAAAAAATTCACAGCATTGGCCCCAAATCCCAACTGTCCTAGGTATGGAGGGCTGGGGACAAACTACCCCTCCATAATTCTCACTCAGTAGGAGGGCATCCAAGGATAGACCAGGGAATGTCCAGGTGTCATTCGACCATCCCAGGGACATCAAGTCATCACTCACATCTTAGGAAAAAAAGCATTTGTGAACAGAATTATCTCTAGGAGAGCACAAAAGCTTGTGGATGTGCATGATGTCTTTCAAATCATGGTCACAAGACAATCAAGTACAAAGACAGTCCAGCATAATAGGATGTACATCAGGGTGTCCCCTCTAAGAAAACAAAACACAACAAAACTTTAAAAAATAAAAAATAAATTTGTAAACAGACACCTCTAGGAGAGTAGAGAACCTTGTAACTGGTTGTACACAATGTTTTGTGTCTCATGGATCACAAGGCATTCAAGTACAAGGAGATTCCAGCAGCACAGTTGTATGTTTTGTCTAAGGATCCAAAGCAAATTTTGAGGATCAGGCTATGCATAAAGGGTTGGTCAAGCTCCAGTTGCAGGAGCCAGACAAGTCTAGCAATTCTAGCGACGAGGAGTATGCCACAGCATTTGCATTTAACAAGTTAGATTAGCAATCCTATTTAGTGTGTTAGTATTAAGACTTGTATCTTGAACTTGATGAACAATATAAATATTATATTACAGATTCTTATCACTGATCAATGGATCATTTGATTGCCAAATTGTCAAACTTTGTATAAATTTTCAATTCTTTTACTCAATACTGTCTACTTAAATGATAAATTGCAGCTTCTTCCTCCTCTTTTATGTAATTATTTTTTCAAATATTATATTTTTATATACCTGCTGTCCAAAAATCCAAAATGAATTTGCCATCCCCAAGATCATGTCCCCAGGTCCCCAAAACTCGCAGAAAAGCTGCTCAAACTGTGACTCTGATTATGACAATATTGCTCTCGATGTGAGAATGTGTATTATTTTTTTTCACTCTGTTGACGACTTAATTTTTTTGTATTTACTTCCTTTTTCTGCGTTATATTCTGCTACTTGGACCTTCCTTACAATACTTTCATGTAATGGCTATTGGCTTATGATATCTTATTCCACCTAAAAATAAGTAATGTGACAAAATCCTGTATACTAATGTGCCTCAAAGATCCTCTGTGAGTAATAACAAGAAGCTGATCATAACAGATGTGGAACGAATTTTCCAGTTCAAAGATTAACCAAGAATTCCATGCAAGCCATAATAAATTGTTTTTTTCCAAAGGGATTATTTCATGATGAACTGATAGAATACGTTTCATTTGAATGCATTATTGCAATTAGCTCTAAACTTTTGCTGGTGGAAATAGTACAAAATGCACCAGTCATGGATTACCATTAAACTTAGGCTGTAGCTTCAAAGTCTAATAGAGTGTTAGTCATTAAGTCACCAAGTTGGACCTCAAATACCAAATTAGTAGAATGTATTCAATGTGGTTTGATGTGCCAACACAATATAAGTAACTCATTGCAAGTTTAACTGCAAATTTATCACTGGCCAGTTTATAAGAAGAAAATTAACTACAGGTTACAGACCTTATCATAAGTATCCTGCAAGGTTTCGCCAATGAAAGGATAGCAACCAAGCACCATACAATAAAGTGTGACACCTAATGCCCATACATCTGAAGCTTTACCATGGTATGTCAAGCCTGTCAAGAAAATTGTCTGTCAGCAGTCAGAACTTATTGAGATGGCAGAAAGTAATACAGAACTAGAGCAGAGTAACAGACCACAAGCTGTATTACCATTACCATTCAGAGACTTTGATTCTGCTATTCAGATAGCTAATGGAACTAATTGGATATAACATGAGTATCAGTGAAGCATTCTCATTCCATACTGACAATAGACCATTTTCAAAATGATTTAATGAAACTATGTTCCCACAAATTTCAAAATTATTCACCAATAATACATTGATTTGCATCGAACATTTTGTTTAAAACTTATGATTTTCCCTACACATTTCCTGTCTATAAATGATGATAAAATATGATTGACACTTGTAACTCTAGCATATACTTCTGGTAGAATCTATTTCAGTATTTAATGATTTATTTCTCAGCCATAATGCACCAGCGACCTAGAAGGATGCTGCAAGTTTGCATCATTGCTATCTATGATTTTGTTCAATGCTTGGATCTAATTTTTCCAGCCATAACTCTCACCGAGTTAAATAGGAGTACCGTGAGTTGAAGAATAATGTGCTTTTTGGTAAACAACTAGGAACATCCAAGGAATCCAAATCCTTGAAAACATAAGAAAATATTGAGACAACCAAATATATATAGATATTTCACCTAAGCAGCATTCTGGAGCAGTGAAAACTGGTGTGCCTGGAGATCTTCGAAGCTCATCATTGTCGTCCTGTATGTATTAAAGTTTAACATTTAGAAAATATATCATCAAAGAATAAAGAATCACAATAAGGTAAATATAATCCAGAGAAGAAACAAAACATACAATTTACTGGAATATAGATATAAGTTGTAGCAATAATAATTCAAAATGTATAAAAAGTGAGATTGACAAGATTCAATAAGTATCAGCATACTTCAAGTTTCAAATCATTTCAAGGAAAGAACTATTGTGCATCTCATCTCTAATAGATGGCCAGATCAGGATTTAATCTACAGTTGAGAATGTACACAAAAAAAAATGAATACAACAAATATTATAGCTTCCATAATAAATAAGTACCTAAACTAGCATTCTAAACGTACGATCCTGCTATGAATTGTCAAAGTTTCAGAGAGACGTTAAGCAGATGTAACAGCTCCGAGACTCAGATCCACATGGACATGATGGCCATCAGACAAAACACTTAGGACATTGATATTAGAAACAAAAATCCACAAGACGCCACTCAACTGGGTCACAAGACCTTGAAAGGTATAGTATTTAAATATTAATCTTAAGAGTTCTGCCTTCAAATTAAAGAAGCTATTAGTATGTGAAGTTGGAAATTATTTAAATATAATTTTTCAAATTTAAGATTTCCAAAAAACTAAAAGAACGGGGTTTTTGTTTTCTTTCAGGGAAAATATAAAACAAAAATCTCAGTTTGCTCATTCTGATATTTTTAACTTTCCCAACTAAAAATACTATGAAACCTTGCATAACAGAATTTTGATTAATCTGAGAAGCAAAGCTAGGCATTCCTACATCAAACCTCAAATTGTTTGCTAAAGATACTATAGCATGCAATGATGCACTATCAATCACTCCAAAAACCATAAAGAGAATTGAGTATCTCCGATTTAAGGTTAGTTTGTTAGCAATACAAAGATGTGTTGGATTCCTCTGGATTCAATTTCTTTTATGCAGATGAATCCAGAAGAATCCAACACAGAACATATTAACTTTTTGAAGAGCAGAGAATAGGGTCGAGTTCTTATTATAAAAAGCTCTAATAAACTTGACTATTACACATCTTCAGAATATATTTATCTCGAAAATACATGTAGTACAAAAGACCTGATAACAATACAAATATGTATAGAATGAAAGAAAGAAACTATATTAATTCACCCAATGACCAAAGTCCACCAATGGGGCTTAAAAATATGCTAAGGTGAAAAGATTCAAAAGAACCATAAGTTCTGAAATGTAACTGAAAAAAAAAAATTAAAATGACTAGATAGGATATAGATTAAAACTCTTTAAACCAGAGCCAATTCCTAGACTTTGGTGGATGAGTCCAGCAAAAATTGATAAGTATTTGTGGCATAGCTTAATCCTTTTATTTATATTTATTCTCCTTCAAATGTTCTCCTCGTTTTCCCATAGTTGCCAGCAATCTCCATTATAGGAGTGTAGACTGCATCCCCATACCCACAATATCTAGTGAACATATTTATATATGACATAGCAGTCACCCTATTCATTTGCATACACTAATTTGACTGGCATCCCTGTCAATACCCCCACCCTCTACTAATACCCCCACATCTCCTGGTAACTATTTATTCTACATATCTGAAATTCATTCGCAGTCACATTGTAAGAAATATCAATGCAAGCTGCAAAAGGTTTAACCTCTGATGGGGCCTCAAGATCTGTGTAAGAGGCTTTATCTAGAGTTGCTTCTCATTTATTATTGTGACATTCTTCTGATGTTTCTATTTTAATTCATTCATTCGGTCATGTAGTAAGAAATATCAACACAAGCTGCAAAATATTCCGCCTCCGGTGGGGCCTCAAGATCTGTGCAACCAATTTGTCTAAAAATACAGATTTCCAACTTAATGAAAAGACAAGAAGTCTAAAAGGCTTTATCTAGAGTTTTTTCTCATTTATTATTGTGATATTCATCTAATCTTTCTTTTTTTTATTAATTTCCAAATTGTGTTTGATGGTAGGCCATTAGTAATTAGAAGACAAGCATTTTGCATTGTATTGAGCAGATGCATCAAGAACTAGAAACAAGAAATGACAGAAACCAGCTTTTCTGAAACAGCAACAGCTTGTATAGACATCAAGACATAACAGCATGCTGCAAACCAGTTAAGGATTAAGGGAATGGTAATGTTTTACCCATCCTCACATTTCTGCCATTCATATCCTCTCGCTTTTTCCACTTCTACTATTCAGTGACTAGGAATTTAACATATTAAGGCTCTATAGGGTATAATTGATCACATTAGTTCTTAGTCATAATGATTTATTAAGTAATCAGCATCCATTTCTTATAGTTTTTTCAAACAATAGTTGTACTTATTATCCCATTCATAAGGAATATTTGGGACCTGTAACCACATCTCATAGAGACTTGTAATTAGCCGTACAGTTATTTATAAACTCCTGTACCCTATTTCAAAATGACATGCTAGGTTATATTTATATATTTTTGAGGAACAATACCCAAATGCTATTTCATCAGACTGACTATGCTTATTATATATAAAATCTTTGAAACATTACCCACCTCCTCGTGAAAATATTTAAATGTAATACAACCCTACACTATTTCAAAATGTTAAGGGAACAGGTGACAGTTTATAGAAAACGCAAGGAACACTATTTTACCAGAAAAACATAATCAATATTCCAACTATGCATAATTTTTAAATTTGTATGCCAAATCCCTAAATCTTATAATTTTGAGATGTGCTACATTAGCACTTGACTTTCAAGAGAGTATAGTTAGCTACAGTTCACAATGGCAAGCATGTTCATGCCTCACCAGCAGGAGCCTGACTAAAAAAAAACCATTATTCACAGGAATAGAGATATAGTCACTAGAAATAGTTGAAACAAAGGAAAATGACAGGTAAAGCGATGTAATGTATCTCACCCTTTGAGACCACAACTATCATTTAGCTATTTGCCCTAACAAACCGCATGCATGTCCACAGATAACATTAGAGAATGAACATTGCTGAATCTTATGAATGAATCATGAAGCAACACTTTCTGGCCCTACTATTTTGCAGCTGTGGCACTAGACTATCAAAACATTCAACTTAACCTTAACCATATTAAGACATAGGTATACATCCAATACCTCCTACATAAACTGCAAGGAAAACTCAAAAAGGAAATGTGGCAGTTATTGCTGAATTTACCTAATGCGTGCTTTCTGTCACCAGTTTATTTTGTAGCAAACAAAATATTTGAAATACAATGAATCACATCTCTAAATCAGAAAGACAAATCAACTCTCTTATAAAACATTTCAAACCCTACTTCCACAATGTTTTTAAACTTAAAGCAGGAATAGTTAACTTTGTGAATGGATTTTATATCTGTCCATAAATCAAGGAATGAATTACATGCTATTCCAAAAGATTCTAGATGCTAGTCATTATGTATTACACCAGAATGCTTTCAATCTCCAAAGAAAAAGGCATTTTTAGCTGTCTTCCAAATATCCACTAGAATTTAAATGTCCATTTTTAACACATTTCTTACCTCAAAGCTTCGGCTTACACTGAAATCGCCAATCTTAACCCTTCCACTGCTGTCAACCAAAAGATTCTCTGGTTTGATGTCCCCATGTATGATACTCTATAGATCCAGCAGATAACAGTTCATGATTAGTTATGGGTAGTCCATTACATAAAACCCAAAAGACAAGAAACATTAGATTAGCATATCAGATATTGTCCATGCCTAGAACAATGGACTAAAACAATCTGCAAATCACATAACGCATTCTAGTAATAAAGCTTTGCATTTGAAGTAAGGTGTGTTAATAAATGTACATATATGTAAATGGGTGTATGTTTTTCTTCAAAGAAGTGTATGTACATGTCTGTTTGTCACCAAAACTTTATCAAAAACTTTCTGTCCAACTCCATAAAGAATTAGAGCTATCATTTCTAACTCAGAAAATATTTTCATTATGACTACTTTAGCACTTCTAAAATAAATAAAATTTCTTATTCAGACAATGATTGTAAGAAAATGTTTCTCCAAGATTACCATATGCATGCAACTGAGAACACAGAGCATATACTAATAGAGCCATATTGATTTAGCCATTATTGTGGTATATTGCATTTATAACCCTGCTTGCAGATAAATTCCCAAAAAACTGAGATTCTGGAAATATCAGCCAACAAGAATTTGAGAGTGAAAATCCTTTTTTTCCAAGAAAACCCAGTACACAATTTGATAAGTGAGGAGGTCATAAGTTTGATGTCCCGAGGGAGGTCCATGTAATTGACAAAAAACAGTTGAATTGAAATAGGAGAAAGCAGAATATTGGAGCTTCATTATCGGAAAGTACAGCCTAGTGGCTCATACTTCATAGCAGATAGCCTCATTGGTTCCATCGCTTTGTATAACTTAGTAGTTAGTACTTTATAGATTGAAATTTGTATTTAGTAGCTTGTAATTGATTTTGAGGTTCAAAACTTGTCAAACCATGCAGTGTCTACTATAATCAGTGATCTCAAAATTAATGAGAAATATCCATATTTCAAAATTCATGTAGACTCTGCTTTACTTTCACTCTCTCACTCTCCATGCAATTAGGATGGTTTTAAATATGAAAAAACGTCAGTTATTTCTCTTTTCTTTTTTGAATGCCTTTTTGGGTTCCTGATATTTTCTCAGATTTTTCTTGATCTAATCCTGATAAATTGAAAAAAATCTATTCTCTTTTGGTTTGCAGAGAACTTCCCGAGCACAATATTTGCTTCTATGTTCTTTTATGTACATTGATGAGCTTGAGAATTTTCATAGACAGCATATTCAATCAGACAATGGTTACCTGCTTAACCATGGTGTGACTGCTATATTTCTATTTGTTGATGACATAGTCCACCTCTCTCATTCTCCCAACAGCCTGCAGACACAGCTTGATGCCCTTTTTGAGTTTTATGACCTTCACTAGCTTGTGGTCAACCTTAGTAAAACTACAGTTATGGTACTCAACACCACCAATAATGCTCTTTCTAGGTTCCCTTCCTTCTACAAATGGTGGACTAGTGGAGATGTGCACTTCTTACATCCATCTAGGAGTTCATTTACTAGTCCCCTTTCTTTGCGTCTAGTGTATCGGTCTCTATTCTTGAATGTGAATGTTTTCAGGTACATTTCCTCAATGTATTATTGGGGTCTTGTGAATGGACTCGAGTTGAAAGGAATCAAACAATTATGCTTCATTTTATGATCTAGTGCAAATGGATGGCTCCTCAATGTATTCTCAAAAGCCAAATTGTCACCTAACCCCTTTGCCTCAACAAAATCTTTAAATTCACTTGGCTTATGCACAGGGTTTCAATCCATGGGTCATTTGGATTCATCCTACAGGGGGTGGCCTTTTTAACAGTCTATTCCTCAAAAAAGATTGCTTAATTGGGTTCCTTCGAGCATTGACATTGTTGGTTCTAAGGTCTGTTTGCTCTTCCAATCTATCAACATTTGTTTGGACAGGCTACCTACTTTAAGGTACTCCTTATGTGCCCTTTGTCACTTTCTTCCAAAGAATGTGCTCAATTGAACCTCCAAAGAGTATATTTACCATTGGTAAATCCAATTTACTTGGACCTCCCCTCTAAATTCTCCAAGCCTCAAAGTGGCTTCTATGCTAAGCACTTCTTATAGGTTGCAGATGGAATCATTGTTCAGCCCAGTTATCTTTACCTCCCATCAACATTTAGTTGAGACAAGGCATCATAATTTACAAAGTGAAAGGATTTGCCACCTTTGTTCACTCCAAAAGGTAGAGACCAAGGAGCACCTTATTTTTTGTTGTCCAATCTACAATAAAATTCATGGGAGGTTCCATTGTTTATAGTTTACAGATATTTTGGTGGTTCTCTATCCCCTTTCTTTCATTACCTTGATCAAAGAAGCTTGGCCTTTTTCCTTTTTCAAGCTTAGATTTTTCCAAGGAGATCCAAGTTCTACTAGGTTAATTATTTCCTTCTTTTAACTCATCAAAAGTTGGAGGTAGATTCATGGGAGGTTCCATTGTTTATAGCTATACAGAGATTTTGGTGGTTCTCTATCCACTTTCTTCCATTACCTTGATCTAAAAAGCTTGTCCTTGTTTTCTTTGTCCAACTTAGATTTCCCCAAGGAGGTCCAAGTTCTACCAGATTAATTATTTCCTTCTTTCAACTCATTAACAGTTAAAGGCATTAAGTGCCCTCTGGATGATATTGATTCACATACAAATGAAGATAGATCAATCAGGAATTTCTCATCCTTATGGTCTACTACAACCAAGACTCTTCAACACCTTAGCTCACATTCTAATGGTCATGACTCTAATTTCTTCTTGATGTTAGGGGTACTCTAACACTCCTCTTCCATGGCACAAATCTTGGGGCAAGCTCACGTTACTAGTTTGTTTTCTACTACAAACAATTTTTCATCCTTGAATGTTAGGGAAGCTTCTACACATAATCATCTATCTCCTAAGATTTCTCAACATTTTATTCTAATTTGAATTTGATTCATTCGTTATACAAACCCCTTTTACTTGCAAACATATATTTTGGATTTGTCAATTATGTTTCGATCGGAATACATAGTAACCTAATTGAATTAGGAGAAGCAATCGGCATTATTGTAGGCCAATCAATTGGAGAACGGGGACCTCAACTTATTTATAATAAAATAAAAAACTTATCTAGATGCTATAGACAAATAGATGCTCTAGATAAATAAATGCTATAAATAAACAAATTATTTTTTCTAATTTGAATTATATTCTCATGACCGCAATTCTAGAAAGGTGTGAAAGCGCCTTCAAAACAACTTCGACATCCTTTTGAAGAGCACGAGGATTAGTTGAAAAAAAACGACCTTCATGATGAGGAAGGTCACTTTTTTATTATAAGGACTTAAACAACAAATTATCTTCCCCCTCTATCCAAAAGTTTGGGGGTTTCTCGAAATAAAATAACGACAAAAATTATCCCTAACTTCGAGATCCTTTTGAAGAGCACGAGGATTAGTTGAAAAAAAACGACCTTCATGATGAGGAAGGTCACTTTTTTATTATAAGTAAGGACTTAAAAAACAAATTATCTTCCCCCTCTATCCAAAAGTTTGGGGGTTTCTCGAAAGAAAATAACGACAAAAATTATCCCTAAGGTCGACACCAAAAGGAATGTATACACCAATGCTTCCATAGATTCAATCATAGTTTACAATTAATAGAGATAGCTATCATACTAGCTACAACATTTCCCATTAAAAAGTGGAATCAAAAGATTTTGATTCTTGAGATTCAAAATCTCGATATTGCATTAACGAATGGAGCAATACCATATTATACCACTCGTCTTTTAGTAGTTGGATCTCTCAATTTTTGGAATGGCCCAAATTATGCTTGAGCATCCACATCCAAATCAATACTGGCAAAAACATCTCTAAATAGAGTTATAGCACCATGCCAAATATGTGCAAAAAAGAAAAGAAGAGCAAATGTAGCATGCCCAAAAGTAAACCAACCCCTTGGGCTACTCCAAAACACACCATCTGATTTCAAAGTAGCACGATCTAACTCAAAAATTTCACCTAATTGGGCATGTCTAGCATATATTTTGACTATAGCAGGATCACCAAAACTAATGCCATCAAGTTCACCATCATAGAACTCAACAGTTACACCTACTGTTCAACACTATATTTGGATTCTGCTCTCCTAAAAGGAACATATGCTTTCACACTTCCTTCTTCATTTGATTCTATGTAGTTGGGGTCTCTTGTAACCAGTATAAGTCAGAGTCTTTCCTTTAGATGTAGTACATTCCAAGTATCAATTATTGAACAGCTGAGATTTTATATTGCATTCCCATCTTTCTACTATATGTCATTCAATATTTCACTTTATCTGTCATCTTAGTATTTTCAGCTCAAATTTAGATGGCAATTGCAATTTCTAACTTCCCTAGAGATTAATGTACATAGATTTCAGCAAGAATACATAATTAAAGATTCGTCATTTTACATATGCTGCATTTACAGTTTTATATCAAGGAGTTGCACTGCCTCCATGCTTTCTCCTCTTTCATGATAGTATACATTTCATTCAAATGTAATTATGCCTATAGGCCTAGAACAATATTATCTGACTAAGTTCTTCTATGTGTTTTATCAGATCTTACCTTATGATTTGTTGTTTTGTCTTCACTTTGTTCCAAATCTGTCCCATATTACTTGGTATTAAAGTGTCCTAGTAGGCTCCTTGTTTCCCCTTAAAGGACTACTGTAATTTACACCCACAACCCTTATTTCTGCTATTAGAATTGTATCCTAGACATGCATTGTTATTCCCTCTATAAATTCTAGGTTAAACCACCCCAGTTGTGCTGAAAGCTCAATCTCTGTAAGAAAAGCCTCAAACTGGTTCCTTCCACTCAAACTTGTTAGATCTACAACAGCTAGATAGATTCAAGACTTTATTTTCTTAGCCCCAAAGGCTCTTGCCTGGGTCTGTGTTAATTCTGTCTGTATATTGTTTCTCAGACATGGCCTGTTTGATTCCTATAATTGACCCACATCCAACAGAAAAATCAGTAGACACTGATCATACCTTCCTGCTTCAACCCAAGTGTGCTGTTACTTCCTCTCATTGTATCCCTATGGAATTGGATTATTTAATTGTTCCAACTAGTAAGGCTCATTTGTAAGAATTCCTCTAACTTTTACTACCTACATTACCTCAATACTAATTCTCTTAATAGTTAATTGTTGTTTTGTGAGACCAGACTTGTTTCCCTATAACAATTGATGCCAATTATATGAAATAGCATGCAATTCTGTGCTCTGACAGCTTGGGATCAACCGCTCACTTGCTTTCCTGAGTTCATCGATGTCACTCAAATGGAGTATGTCTGCCTCTTTAGGCATAAATTCCTTATTTTGATCTCAAAACAAGGGAATCACTCTTGGCCTCTATTATGATTCTTTAAGGATCTACCTATGATTCTATTGTGCAGACAATCCACTCCCTAATGCCTGTGCATCATCATAGCTCTTACCTTATGAAACAACTGGTATGATATTGAACATAAGCTTGTCTATCAATGGCTTATGATTATGATTGGCCTCACCAATTCTCCTGACCTAGTGGGTGTTGCTCAACATGAGTATCTTTGTGACCTTGGGAATAGAAAATGTCAGTTTCTATATCTTGAAAAAGCTTATAATTGTCTACATCTCTCGGAAAGCTTGCTGGTAAACCATTTAGTCCAAAAAGGTGTGTTAACCTGCCCCTTGCTTTAATCCTTTTACTTAGGCCAACTAAATTGTTTCTCTTTATGATAATACAAACCAGACTCGTGTATGTCTCCTCCAATATTTCTTCCAGTCATTTCTTTATGTGCAATATGATGTTCAGGACCGACCATAAACTTTTAACTAGTGTGACTTCTGATAATGAAAGTTTCCAATATAATGATACAGGGCACAGGGTGAAACCTGGTGGACAACTCTCCAAATGAGGATCTAGATGAAGTTATGTGCATGTGTGAAAGCTCTATGAGATGACTAGTCCAAAGAGAAAGGTATGCAACTGAAACAGTAAATATATTTTGATTTATCTGTTCATCATGTACATGGCATTCTCTTGAGAAAGATGTATGGCTGTTATCGTTTAATTTGAGAACTACCTTCTATCTGCCTATCTCCTATCTATATCCTATCAGCTCATGTTCCAAAGAGATATATATTACATATCATGAAAGGCTAGGAGTCATTATAGAAGTTGATTCATTCCCATGTGTGACTCATCTTCTTATATCAGTTAGGCAGTGTGGCTGGAAGATGTGCAAGGTGTTGGTGGATGACCTAGTACAGCACGAGCTTTATGGGTGCCACTTAGATTACCACAGAAACTACACTGTATAAATCCAAAGTGCAAAGCCCAGAACAAGGTAATAATGTATGATGTGAGTTAGGCTTTACAATTTGGCCTGGAGGTCTGTTGGACCTTGCTAAAGCCATTGCAGAAACTGTAAAAGTCTTGGCAGAGTAGAGTTACCACAAAGTCTAATCTTGTGCAGATAGCTACATGCTACTACTGGAGTGTACAGCATTGACCAAACTCAGGTCTGAATGATCCTCATGTTACTGTGAGCATCATGGAGGTGCTATAGTGTACAATAAACAATGGAAGTGTTCCTGAAAGCCATGAGAATGTTCTTGGTGTTACTACAAGAACCATTGTTGGTAGATGTAGGCACTTGAAATTCACACATCGTTATTTCAACTAATTACCCAAACATTTCCTCTATAAGTGATTGAATAAAACCCTATTTATTCAGTTAATTATAACCAAATATTTATTGAAGTCCTCCATCCTAATCCCAAAAATTAAAAAAATATTTCTATTTATTTAATTCCCTTTTCCATCCAATTCTCATTAAGTGGGCTAAAACCAATTAGCCCATTAATCTTCCACTGGCACCTTCCTAACCTTGGTCAAACCCCCTCAAATCATGCATATCCTTCGAAAGTGTACATATGCATTGGCCCTTGTACATGTGACATAGGCCTTGGTACAATCACAAGGGTCAAGGACTTACCCATACTCCCAAGGTACTCCAAAGTCCAAACTACCCCTTCTATCTCATCCATCCACTTTCTCCAAGCGAACCTCAACTATTGATTTGAGATTTCCCTTTAATCTTGGACCCTTTCATCCTCACCATCCATGTAGAGACACATGTTCTCTCCTTATCCTCCCAAGGCTCTCAACCAATACGAGCCCTTGATCTCTCATTTCAATCCTATCCACTCATCCTTCATCCAAAAATCTGTAAATTGGATGCAACCCAAGCCATTTTCATATCTTGCCTTGCAATGCAATGTTATGTTGTTGATAAGAACATTCACATATCATCATCTTGAAGCACAACCACCATAGCTTGGTGAAACAAGAGTTGGGGTTGGGAATTTATATTCGTTTTCACCAATGTTTTTAATTAACTCTTATGCTCAATTTGAGTGTTGCATATATTGTGAGTAGAATAGATTAACTTATTTTAACTTGTTCTTGTATGCTCTAATTTTTATGTACACAATAGATCCTCTTGAATTAGGTACCCCTCCTTGTAAAGCAATACTCTCAATGGCCTTAGGTCTAAGAAGCAAATGCAAAATCTTGACCTCTAGTTGCTTCTCAATGAACCATTGGCTTGTTGTGGAAGCTAACTTGCCCTAATGACTCTCTACAACAACATAGAACAATTTTGTGTAAACATGGTTTCTAGAACCTAATCTATCTTTGACACCACAAGTCATATGTCAATCGAAGTTGAAATGCAAAAAGTTGAGTATACATAATTGTATGCCACAACCTTCTTTAGAGTTGGCACAACACATGTTGTGCATGGAATCACTTCAAGAATCCAATATCTCGTATTGCCCACTAATACAACTACACTACAAGGATCAACGATGTAGATACATTTGTGACCATGCATGTGGGGATCCCAAGGAGTACATTACAAACCTCCATTGACAGTACATCACAAAGTATCTCCTCCTAAAAAGGATGAATAGCATATGAAAATAAAAATTGGAGAGTAACATATATATTAGGTGTTGCAAGTAGTTGAGCCATCTTGACTTCTAAGCTTGAAGATGGAGCATGTTTGGCAATTCAATTGCTAAACAATTGCTACAAAATAATGTTCTTAACGCTACCACCATAGATCAGAAAGTTCAAGGGTTACCCTTTTACCCACATCTATGCGCCAAATTTGCATGGACATGGATACATATACGGATATGGATACAGTATCAGATACCAATACGACTATTTTTTAAGACCCCCAATATGAATACGATTGGATAAACATTCACAAAAAAAACACATATTTAACACAATTTTCTAAGTTATTAGAGGAGATTTTCATTACTTTAAAAGCAATATAGACACATAATTGCTACATAAATAATCATAAGTTGATTTAACAATTTATAATATACAAAAAAATATACAAACCAAGACCTATAATTAAATTAACAATAATGTTATTTATACCTAAATTAAAATAAAGCAAAATAAAATTTAAATATAAATTAAAAAATCTAAATATATTAAAATTTTAAAATTTAAATATAAAGAACTAATTAAACAATAATAATCGAAAATTAAAAAAAACCTAATTCACTTTCATATTTAATTTTTTTAAATCTTAATTAAAAATTAAAAACTATAATAAAAAAAGTAAATATAAATTAAAATAATATTAAAATTTAAATATTAAGCAAATTGGAGATTGGAGGATGGATGATAGGGAACAATTATCTCAGGATCATTCTCAAAGTTTAGATAGGCTGATTCTTGAGGATATGGCTGGTTAATGGGTAGTAGTGGTTGGATTTCTTGTGGGTCTGGTTCACCATGTGGTTGTGGTTTTGAGAATCTATTGGTTGGACTTCTTGACCCTTGTTTGGGTTTGGTGTTGGTTCTTTGTATGGACTGTATGCTAGCTTCCTGATGATTTAATAAATTTTTACCCCTTAAAAAAATATTAATTTAGTAAATAATAAACAATTAAATATATATAAATAAATTTTATTTAAATTTACAGAATAAAGATAATTTTTTTAAAAATCTCTAACTTCTAAACAACATAATATAAATACTAAATTATAAACAATTTTTTTTAAATGTATAAAAATTAAAACGCCAAAAAGAATAGTAGAGTTTCATTGGAAGAAGACCTACAAAAACAGATCATTGAAATAGAAAAACGTTTCATTTGTCTTACTCATTTGGTGTAGGTTTTGTTTATACTAATATTAAAAATTAAAAAGTTGCACGATTGAAGTTATTTTAAATTATGTTTAGGAAGAGTCATGTCAAAAAATTTAAAATCAAATTGCATAGTGTCCAACATGGCTGGAAAACCGACGTCTTTTGGGCACGCGCGGGTATAGTGTTCGATGTGCACGCCTGGGTAGGGATAGGGGCATATCTGACTACTCTACTATGAACAAAATAGTTGTTATTCATCAACCTCTAGCGCTATGGTGGTCACTTGTGTGGTGTTGAATAGAACTTGGGGCCTGTGTGAATAATTCTATACATCTTGACTCCATCATCATTTGTTTTTTCCCGTGTAAGCAAATTATTTTTGAGTATGGCACTCTATTTTGGACTAACTATTGCTTTTATGTCTCTCACACCATTTACCCATCTTGGACAGTTTATTCTTGCCCAAAGGTAGCACTTTCTTTGGCACCTGGGTTGTTTCTCGATTGCACTTCTATTTGAACTCCTCAATGGTCGTTGCATAGCACTAGGCTTCTCCCATTATCTTGACTTTAACCAACTCCAGTTTAGATTGAATGGATGGTCTAGTCCGCTATGGTACTTGAGGAAACAATGTTGCTTTGACTGCAATGCACCTGATCTTGCATAGAGTTCACCGAAGACATCAATGTAGGTGTGAACTGACTAGTCATGTCCTTGCTACAATTGTGACTAATGCATGTAGCAATCATCTTCTTGTTATTGTGTCATGTCCCCTACATCCCAGCGCCATGATTTTTAACAATAAAAAGAAAAAAGAAACACTAAAACAATAATATTAAGGCCGGCCTGATTTTAAAATAATAATAATAATAAATAAAATATATATATCAGACTGTGGCCAACCTGAATTTGAATTTTGTTTTGGGCGCCAATTCCTTTTGTTGACCAACCTGCTTTTCTAATTGTCTTTGCAATCAAGTATAAATAGGTGGTTGGAAGATTCAAAGGGGATGAAAAGTAATTCTGAATCTTTATTTCCTTTGTTGTTGGTATTCACTGGATTTGGGACACAAACCTCGCTTCCAGATCTATGTAAGTGGGACAAAAACCTCACTTTTATGTGTAAGCATTCTACATTATAGAAATCTGCATTATACTGAAATCAAATTCGTCATTCAGGTTGATTAAATTTGGCTCAAGAATGAGGGAGTTGAGATCTGAAGGGAAAATCAATGAAACTCCTTACGTTGGTGATGAAAATCAGCCTAGCAACACCTGCACTCGGAAGAATGCACCCTCTACTGAAGCTCTGAAGTCATATCTGGAAATCACAGCATATCTGTAGCTGCTCAACCCATTGAGTGCCTAGTTTTGGGTACAACATCTGAAAGGAGGTGCACATGCCTGCAGATAGACAATCCCCCTCAGACTTCTCACACCAAGTGGACTGGGCATGAACATGATCAGCTATTCTATTTTGTAATTTTTGAGCACTGTGTTAGTTAAGGGAGACATTATTGTGTAAATCAAGGGAGATACTACAGAATCTATAAACTGTTATGTGCCTTGTAGTTTTGAGTTAAATGTTATGATCTGAAAGCTCTGTTTGATCAGCTTTAGCAGTGTTTATTCCTGTAGGATTGATTATGCATAAGCAAGGAATCTGTGATGTGATTTAAATCTGAAGGTGTTTGCATTTGACCTAGTGTTTAATAATTGATTAAATCTGCGCTAGAACTTCACAAGTTAACAGGGACATTACATATTGCTATTGTGCAATTGATGTAATTGTGATTGTTAAGTTGAAAAAGCAAAAGATTGTATTATACTGATTCACACCGCCCCCTCCCAACCCTTTTAGAATAATCATGTGTTCATCAGAAATGGCATTCAATAGGTCATTTAAAAAAAATTGCATTGTTTCCATGCCACTGATCCAGGGCCCAGAGTGAAACTCAGTGAACAAATCTCTAGATGGAGTTTATGTGTGTGTACAAAAGCTTTGTGAGACAAAAGTGCAAAGAGAGAGAGAGAGAGAGAGAGAGAGAGAGAGAGAGAACTAAAACAGTTAATTGCTTTTTTATTTATTTATTCATAATGTACATAGCATACTCTTGAGAAAGATGTTTGTTATATTCTAATCTGACTGGTACCTTCTATCTACCTATCTCCTATATATACCCTATCCACTAATGTAACAAATACACATAGATTACATGTCGTGAAGATTGAGAATCGTTATGGAAGTTGAACCATTCCCACGTGTGAATCATCATATCTTGACAGCTGGATGGTGTGGCCAAAAGATGTACAACATGCTATCCAATGACCTAGCATTATGCAAGCCTCAAGGCTGCCATCTGGATTACCACAGCAACTACACTATCTGATATCCAATGTGCAATGTTCTAAAAAATGCAGTGATACACAGTGTGAGTTTGCCTTTGTTGTTTGGCCTGAAGGTGTATTGGACCTTGATAAAGTTGCACTAGAGAGCACATAAAGTGTGGTGGAAGTATGGTTACAAACTCACAACGGATCCTGATCTTGTACAAAGTGCTCTGCATCACTACCGGAGTGTGTGTCACATCAGCATAAGTTGAATGGATGATTCTTGTGTTAACATGGGCATCTAGGCAGTGCTTTGGTGTATCACAGATCTTATAAGTAATGCAAGTACTTCAAGCCATGAGAATGGTCTTGGAGTTTCCATAGGAAACATTGTTGGTAGCTCTTCCTGGATTATATAACCTCCTCAAATATTGCATGGCTTATTTGATTGCTCCCGTTACTAATTATTTTAACATGGGACACTGAAAGTCAATTCTCATTCAATTTCATAGATGATGGATTTTCATAACCTATCAAAAGCAATTGGTTTAAATAGAGGCATGCCAATTCTTTGTCCTTGTAAAAAATCTACATTGGACATGTTTTAGATGTTTGCATTTTCTACAAAATATTTATGCTGAAGGCATTCTCTATTTGAACAAAGGCGACTGATTTTTGAGATCCATGATTATGAGTTATGTACAGACGTGCAAGGCGATTGCAACATCTAGAGCCGTTGATATTTTCCAGTGGTTTTATTGTTTTTGTTTCATTTTTTGCCCGTCATTCTCCCCATTCCCGAGTATTATGCATTCTCGCAGAAAAGTAACCGACGGCAAGTGGGATTTGTGATTCTCGCTCGTATACATGCCAAAATTTTGGGCTTTGTTGATGTCATTAATTTAATTATATTAATTCTACCTTGCTTTCCATGTATTCGCCTTCTATCCAACTTACAAAACTGGAAGGCATTATTATGTTAAATGATTTTTTTTAAATATTAAAAGATTGTGTTTTAGTGAGAGATGATTGTTGAAAAGGTTTTAGATGATAATAAATAAATAAAATGAAAATGAAAATTCATTTTATTACTAAATTTTAAATAATTAAAATATTTGAAATTTATTATTGATTTTGAATTTAATTTTTTCTATCTTCATTCACATTAATCAAATCATTTTTAGTTTTTATCAAGTTTGAAATGTTCCAATTTTTAATTTAGATTTAAGTTTGAAATTTATTTTTATTATTTATGTTTTTTATAAAATTACAAATAATACTTAAAAGTTATTAGAGTTAGTTTAATTTATAATTATTTGTCTTATTAAATTTTAATTATTTTAGAATAATTATATTTGGAATTTTTATTTTTATTTATATAATAAAATCATTTTCAAATTTAAAATCTAAATTAAAAGTTATAGAGTGAGATACTGAGAGAGAGAGAGAGAGAGAGAGACTACTTTTTCATTAGTCATTTCTGTTAGTGTTTGTAGCTTAGGGAGATATTTTCTCCTAAGTAAAAATGAAGATAATTAATCTCCAAGGTAGGTCGGCCTTGTGTCACAAATTATATTTTATATTTTCTCTAGAGGCCGACCTTGAGAAGAGGTCGCCCCAATTTGTATATATACAAGGTGAAGATCATTCATTTGATCATCAATTCAAGCACTGCATTCTCACCTCCAGCAAAAGTTCGCCATTCCATTTGCAGCAGATCAGACTTCAAGGGGAAGCATATTTATTTGTACTTAGCATCAAGGAGAAGTGTCTCCATTCATTGTATATACCCAGCTTGTTTAAGGCCTGATTTTGTAAACAGATTTCTGCTACTTTTATTCAGATATATAAGAAGAGATTAATTGCTGGGTTTTTCTCCCTCGTGGAGGGTTTTCCCAGGGTAAACTTTGTGTTCATTGTCTCTGAGTTGTGTTTTCTGCTTATTGCATTTCTGATCATAAAACTAACATGGTAGCAGAGCGGGTTTAAGTAAAGATCTAATCAGATTTGCTTCAAATAGTGGGTAAGAACACAAGAAGTTGTGAATCAATCTATGTGTATGTGATGGCGAGCACCAAGCTTGTGATAGGCTTGCCTAATGGTCGAACAAGGAACCTTCCTTCGACCTCTGGTGTTGTTCGTGCAGTTTTATGAGAGGCGAGAAGTGTGTATGCATGAGAATGAAAGTCTTGGCAAGACTGTAAAGAGTTTTTCATCAGGTCGATAATATTAAGAGTTGAGATTTTGGCATCGATAGGCAATCTAGCTGAGCCCAAGCTTTGGCCGAAATCTTCAAGCGTCTCCATCCAACCGGAACTCAAAGCTATTGATTTGCATCATCTGACATCCTACCAATCGCGTGGGTTCTAACTCGAGGTCGCCAATCATCCTATCACGCACATATGGCAATTCCGTCTCTAGAGAATCCGTAGCAGTGGTAATCGACGAGTTGGTGCTTGGATTAACTTTATCAAGAAGACTTCGACACGCGATATATCAACAGAAGCATCCAATCTCCGAGCACGATTTGGCTTCATCATCCAAGTGGGACTTCAGACAAAGGAGCATCAAGCAATATTGGATCATTGAGCAATGCCACTATCGACGAAGCTCCAAGATCAACAGCATCACCCTCGACACCTGGTGTATGTGGCGCTTACAAAGATGAAGTTCGCGTCTCTTGTATAGATGAAAATTACATTGAACGATTTCATGATGCTTAGCAAAGCACAAATCATTAAGGTTACAAGAGGCAACGAAGCTTGAAAAGGGGAAGAATTAATTTATTAAAGAATAAGATTGAAAGCGGAAACTGTTGTGGCAATTTAGAGAAGGAATCGTCAATTATTTCTGTAGAAGCCAATGGAACTTTAATTTGTTGAAGATATAAAGGCGGTTCATATTTGGTAGAGGCATGACTTAATTGAAGAAAACGCAGCTTCAGGAAGTAACAGTTGAATTGCAACCTGGTGTAGACATGGAATCTATCGCTTGGCTGGGAAAAGACAATTATGTTCGGGAAATCTGAATACAACTCTATCGGGAACGATGGAAGATATATTCATCTTAGCATCATGACTAGTGGTGGCAGAAAGAACAAACTTTGGGGATGCTTACTAAGGCGTCATATAGCAGAGTTGAAAGACATCTGATACCATTTAGTGTTGAGTGTCAGATTTTGGAGAATCGACCCACTTCATATTTCGACTGTAGTCTTTAGGGAAATGTGCCAAGTCAAGCAATTAAAGGACAGAGCACAACTATTGGATAGGTTGGATCAAGCTGCAAATTGATGATGATTGAGATCGAGCTGCAAAATGGCTGCAACAGAATCAATAAAGAGATAAGTATTTTATGTTTGTCCCTTTGGATAATAATCATGAATTTTATGTAGTTCATGCAATGACATTGGGAACAGTGAATCATGTATGCTTCTAGCATTGATTTGTAAATTTCTCAAGGTAGTTTAATTCTATGAACTATTATTAATCTCTCAAAAATGCAAGATGGAGAGAGATTACATAAAGAATCCAAAGGGAGGATGAGCTTGAGGCATCCTATGAGGAAGTCATGTCGGCTGGAGAAATGATCCTTCACTAGAGACATCTCTCAGGGGCACAAGGTTGGGTTAGCCTTGGATGAAGAGTTTGCATCAGCAAAGAAGATTGAGAAAGATGAAGACACTAAACAACGAAGAACCTATATAGATTGTCATTGCGATCAGTTACTTCGAAGAGAAAATGACATTTAGAGGGAGTTAAATTTTGAGGATTCAAGGCTCGAGTTGAGAGCATGTCTAGGAAAAGGATTAAGGTTCTGAGATCGGTCAATGGAGGGGAGTTCACTTCCAAAGGATTTCTTTGCAATCTCTGAGGCAGGGATCAAGAGGGAGTTTTGTGACTCACTGAGAAGAAGTGAAGGTTGCAGTGTTGCAAGACCAGGTGCTAAAGTCCTTGGAAGACCTCTTCAGCTGCAAAGAACAGAATTGCACAAGATAGTCAATCTGGATGACACTGGTAGCTCCGCAAACCTATTCAGAATAGGGTAATCCGAGATGAGGTCGAGAAGGACAGTCTTGAACTCTTGCATGTCAATAGTGTCGGAAGTGAGCATTGGAAACCGTTCCTCTAAGGCTAGCATTGTCGAGGATCTTGGACAAGGAAGTCAAGAGGTTGATGCAAG
The DNA here is from genome assembly GCA_007115665.2 of Sequoiadendron giganteum. Lineage (NCBI taxonomy): Eukaryota > Viridiplantae > Streptophyta > Pinopsida > Cupressales > Cupressaceae > Sequoiadendron > Sequoiadendron giganteum. Next base: position 632,198,512 of record CM021107.1, read on the forward strand.
TACTTGGAGCTTCAGAGGGAGTCACATCATGATGAAGATTTGTAGTAGTGTATATTTCTCTGAGACGGAGAAATATGAGGTGAAAGCCCTTGTAGTGTATATTTCTCTAAGACGAAGAAATGAGGTGTGAGCCCTTGTTCATCTCTAAGACTGAGATGAGACGTCATGTTGAGAGACTCCATGACGACATCACATTGAGAGACTCTGTGATGGACCCTTGTACTTGTGTTTCTTTACACACATGGGAGTAGCCATGGTGGACGTCATGTTGAGAGACTCCATGATGGACACTTGTACATGTGTTTCTTTCCACACATGGGAGTAGCCATGGTGGACGTCATGTTGAGAGACTCCATGACGACATCACGTTGAGAGACTTCGTGATGAACTACTTTCCACAAATGGGTGTAGCCATTGTGGGGTGTCATATTGAGAGACTCCATGATGAGGATATCTAGAAAATACCTCCCTAGCTAAGAGGGAGTGTTAGTGTTTGTAGCTTAGGGAGATATTTTCTCCTAAGTAAAAATTAAGATAATTAATCTCCAAGGCAGGTCGGCCTTGTGTCACAAATTATATTTTATATTTTTCCATTTTCTCTAGAGGCTGACCTAGAGAAGAGGTCGCCCCAATTTGTATATATACAAGGTGAAGATCGTTCATTTGATCATCAATTCAAGCATTGCATTCTCACCTCCAGTAGAAGTTTGCCATTCCATTTGCAGCAGATCAGACTTCAAGGGGAAGCATTTTTATTTGTACTTAGCATCAAGGAGAAGTGTCTCCATTCATTGTATATACCCAGCCTTGTGTAAGGCTTGATTTTGTAAGCAAATTTCTGCTACTTTTATTCTGATATATAAGAAGAGATTAATTGTTGGGTTTTTCTCCCTCGTGAAGGAGGGTTTTCCCAAGGTAAACTTTGTGTTCATTGTCTCTGAGTTGTGTTTTTTGCTTATTGCATTTCGGATCATAAAACTAACAATTTCATGTCATCAAATCAAGGATAGCAAGTGTCCTTGGGGAGTTCTGCTCAAGGTAGATGGCCATTTGATTAAGTAAATGAAAATTCACCTTTAAGACCTCTATCTCTATCTCTATGTCTCTTTCACTCACACACACTTTGTGTTTCTCCCTCTCTATCTCTATCTCTATCTCTATCTCTCCCCCATCTATGTCTCGATCACTCTCCCTCACCCTCTCTCTATTACTTATCTATATCACCTCCTTTATCTCTCACTCTTGCCCCCTCTATCTCTATCTTCTCATTTGTCCCTATCTCTCTATCTATATCGCATTATCTCTCTCTTATTCACTCCATCTCTCCTACTCTCTCTATATCTATCTTTATCTCTCCTTATTTCTATCCATATCTTTCCCTCTATCTCCCTCTCCCTATTACTCCCTCTTCTTATCTCTCTACTTCTCTCCTCTCTTTTTTCTCTCTCCCCTCTTCTCTCTTGCCTTCCTCTACCTCTCTCCCCCTCTACCTATCTCTCTCCCTTTCTCTCCCTTTCCCTCCCTATCCCCTATCTATCTCTACCGCTCTCCATTTATCTTCCCATATATCTTTATCTTCTCATATTTCATTATCTTTCCCTCTTTCTCTCTCCCTCTCTCTATCTCCCCTATTTCTCTCTCCCTCTCTCCCCCTCTCTATCTCCCCTATTTCTCTCTCCCTCTCTATTTCTCTATCTCTACTCACTATGTTTGTCTCTTTATCTCTCTCTATATCTCTCTCTCTCTCTCTCTCTCTCTATCACTCTATCTCACCATCTATATCTCTCTATCTCTCTCTCTTACTCTATATCTCTTTATCTCTCCCTCTCCCTCTCCCTCTCCCTCTTCCTCTATATCTCTATATCTCCCCCTCTCTATCTCTCTCTATCTCTATCTATTTGTCTCCCTCTTCCTCTCTCGCTATATCTTCGTCTCTACCTCTATCTTCCTCTCTCTCCCTCTATCTCTAGACATGTCTCTCTCTTTATTCGTCCCTCTCTCTCCCCCCCCCCCTCTCCCTCTTCCTAGACCACTATATCTATCTCTTTGCCTCTCCATCTATCTCTCCATATTTCTTTTTTCATCTCTCCCTCTATCTCTATCTAATTATCTATCCATCTCTCAATCCATGTATCTCTCCCTCTCTCTACTTCTCTCTATATATCACTTCCTCTCTCTATCTTTATCTTTCTACCTCTCCTCTCTCCCTCTCTACATATTTATCTCTATCTATCCCTCTCTCCTCTCTATCTATATCTCCTTATCCCCCCTCTCTCTATCTCTCACTCTTCCCTCTTTTATCTCTCCATCTTTCTATCCCTATATATCTCTCTCTCTCCCTATTGCAAACATTACATCACCTGTTGGTAGTGGAGCCTGATTATCTTCTTTATTTAGAGGTTTTGTTTCAGACATGTTTGGATTCCTTCAAGTGGATGTAAACATCATTTCTCCATTGAGACCTTTGTTGAACAAACATCCTTTGTTAAATGGCCTACTAATTGACCTCATGTACTGCACAAACGTATGCCAAAAATAAACCAAAATTTTCCCTGTTTGACTTTCCACACCTCTTCAGCATACCCATTGCACACCAAGGTGCAATTGCTAGTTATATCTCCTCTGTCATTAAATGATTAATGTGATCTTTTGGCCTGGTTTCTAGAGCAATCTGTCCCATGGTCCATTTCAGTTATCTTCAATAGTTTGCCAAATCTAGATAATTTAATGCCACCTGATATGCCTTCTTCCAGGCTTGATTCTTGTGTTAACATGAGCATCTAGGCAGTGCTTTGGTGTATCACAGATCTTAGAAGTGTTACTGCAAGTACCTCAAGCCATGAGAATGGTCTTGGAGTTTCCATAGGAAACCTTGTTGGTAGCTCTTCCTGGATTATATAACCTCCTCAAATATTGCATGGCTTATTTGATTGCTCCTGTTCCTAATTATTTTAAAATGGGACACTGAAAGTCAATTCTCATTCAATGTCATAGATGATAGATTTTCAGAACTTATCAAAAGCAATGGATTTAAAATGCTTATCATAGAAGTCAGAACACTGAGATTGGTATATCACACCTGAGATTGTTCCTTTCTCATACTGAAGATTGCTATATTATACCTGAGATTGCTCCTTTTCTCATAATGAAGACTAGTATTTTATACCTGAAATTGCTCCTTTTTCTCAGACTGAAGATTGCTATATTGTATCTCAGATTGCTCCTTTGCTCATAGTGGATGTGCATCTTCCGACCCTCTCCATTGGCCCCTTTGCTTGGATCACCTATGCTGCTTTTGCTTATGATATTCCAGGCCAGACTCGTGTGTGTCTCCTCTGAGTTTTCTTTGCAAGTCTTTATGTCCAATACAATGTACAGGGCCATCTGCTATAACTGAACTAGCATGTGTCTAAGGATAATGAAAGTGTCCAAGACTCCAATATAAATTACTCAAATATGTTATTCTATTGGCCCCTTTGCTTGGACCACCTATGCTGCTTTTGTTTATGATATTCCAGGCCAGACTTCTGTGTGTCTCCTCTGAGTTTTCTTTGTAAGTCTTTATGTCCAATACAAAGGATGGGGCCATCTGTTATAACTGAACTGGCATGTGTCTACTAGTAATGAAAGTGTCCAAGACTCCAATAAAAAATTAAAAATTACTCAAATATGGCATGGCTCATTTGATTGTTTGTGCTCATTATTTTTTATGAGACTCTAAAAGTCAGTTGTCAATCAGTTACATAGGTCATAGTACTATCATTACTGTAGTTGTTATATAGGTAAATCCTTTCTCTTTATCCTACTTGAGATGTCTTCTTCCAGGCTTGAGTTAATTCAAAATCATGCACATATAAATTGTTATATTGTACGTGAGATTGCTCCTTTTCTCATTAATGAAGATTGCTTTATTGTACCTGTGATTGCTCCTTTTCTCAGTACTGAAGATTGCTTTATTGTACCTGTGGTTGCTCCTTTTTCTTATTACTGAAGATTGCTTTATTGTACTTGTGTTTGCTCCTTTTTCTCATTACTGAAGATTGCTTTAGTTCACCTGTGTTTGCTCCTTTTTCTCATTACTGAAGATTGCTTTATTGTACCTGTGGTCACTCCTTTTCTCATACTGACTGTAGTGGATACCCTTCCCTAGATCTACAGGGTGTGCTAGAACTCCTTACTCACATTCGAGGAGATCCGGTCAAAATTTCATTGCCAACTTCCTCTCTACCAATAAGAAGGACATCCACCATACCTTCTTTGGCAATGGGTATTAATCTAATGTTTAATTTAGATGAGGCCAGCACATGCAAAAGAGGCTCTCCTGCCGAAAGGATGCCTAGATAATTTCCAAAATGGATTGCAGAACTATGTGTTTCTCTGGTAATGTAAAGCTCATACACAGGAAAGACTAACGCAATTAACTAACTGAAAAAGAGCAGAGTCTGTGCCCTTATTTATTGAGAAAAAAAGTCAAAAAATGAAAGCTACTTCTAGTGAGGTGATAAGACCATATAAGCTAAACAAATGTAGGTAGAGGCCACAGGAACAAAAAAGAAACACTATTTTACACAAAAATTTCACAGCATAGTAAGAAAACAAATAATGGTTCAATTGTGCATTAGGTGTCCTTCAAGACATTATTAACTTCTCAGTAAAGCAAAACACATCAATAATGACAGAAATCAGCATAAAGAACATCATGCAAACAGTAATTTGTCTGAAACATCAGCTTAGATTCATGGTTCTTCTCTGAAAATTTAGTATGGCGATGGATAACCTTAGATTGAATCCCAGAAGATCATATATATTGTAATGAAGATGCTATTTAAAAGGGATGTGCATACTGAGACAGCTCATTGAATTCACAAACTGAGTTAACAAAGCAAGAGCAGACAGGCTTTTGGAGATGATAGCAACAAAAACAAATGGACTCCCACCAGTATATAAATGATTGAAAACAAGCACGCACAAGCACCTATCATTTGTAAAATATCACATATACATAAAAACATAAGGACTTTATTTTCTATATGGAGACTCACATGACTATGAAGATATGTAAGACCAGCAACAACATCACGAAAATATCTTCTGGCAGTAGGTTCTCCAATCCCCCCTGGTGGACCTGAACCTTCGCATATCCACCTTCCCTCAACATATTCCATAACTGTAAACATTCACCAGAAAAAAGTAAAACATGTCATAACTGGAGTTTGGTGTAGATCCATCTCAAAAAGCGTAGTTTGAATTGTATTGCAAACAAAAAATGGTATTGTTTCCTAATTGGTAACTACTCTTTTGATGAATTGTGATTTAAGTACTTTTACATGGTAGCATATTTACAACAGTCAATAAAGGGGCATGTCATGGCATGATAGAAATCCCTTAGCCATACACACCTCTTGTTTATAAGACAACTGCCATAAGGCCAAACAGGATCTATGAGACACAGGCATGAATCAGCATCGGTAACAAGCAGGAGGATGCTTAGTCATGAAACCACACATTTACAGATAAAGACAAGTGCTAGATTGAAAAAACTTTTAACTTACATTATGTCTAAGAAAACATTGATGACATGAGGCTAGTTAGTACCACAAATACTAGTCATATAGACGGTTAAGAAGTTTAAACTTTTAACATAATACCTATTTGTCGATGCCCGCAATGAGAAACAAGATGGGATTGGATACTTATATGGTTAAACCAACCACAAAGTCAACAGGATCCTCTTTAACACAGAAAAACTGACTGATAATGACAGTAACAGAAAGGGAGAATTCTAAGACATGTTCTAAAGGCCATTCCGAATCAGTGAAGTTTCAAGTACATTCTTTGTGAACCATCTTTTATGCATGAAGAGCTTCACTGCATGGTTCAAAAAATTGCTGGTTACTCACGAGACTTGTGACTACTTGCAGGGGCAGCGAGTTATCAGACATGAAGGGTTTCTATGCATAGTTCAAAAACTTGCCAATTACTTGCATGACTCATGACTAATCACAGGTCTGTTGGGGCCTGCAAGGAGTTGGTGAGTTTTTGGCCGGCCAAAGACTTGACGATAACTCATGAGTATGACTACAAAACTCGGCCAGTGTTGAAATAAGATAGTCTACCAAAAAATGTCATTTTCATCATTTTCCGAATCTTTTTTTTTTTTTGAGCACTTGTGTTAGAGCATTGCACATTTGTTTGCAGGCATTTGGGAGTGAAGATTGATCAAGATTACTGAACTTATCAGCTCTGATTCAGACCCATTTGACAAGTATGTAACAATTTTCCAGTATTATTTTGTTGTTTTTGCCTTCATTCTAAATTCCTAGTGCTAGAGTTTAGTTATTTATGATTTTATTTCTGATTTTGAGTTAGTTTGTAGTAGCTACTAGGGTTTTGTTTTAATTAATTTTGTTTTTGCCAGTTTTGCTAGGGTTTAATTCTATTTTTCCAATCTTTCCATAAACAAAATTATTACAAAAACAGCAGACAAAAAGTTAACCCAGTTTGCATAAAAATCTATTTAGAAATAAGGAGCAAAAGCATCCTTATATAGGATTACAAATATCTTGTACACAGAGGATAAGGAATGACAAGTATCTTATCCACAAAGGATAAGGATGACAACTCATAAAGCAAAAAGGTAAATCTTATCCACAAAGGATAAAGATGACAAATATCTTATCCACAAAGGAAAAATATCTAAAGTCAACATGACTTTATTAAAGAAGATTCCTAAAGTCTATCATAAAAGCTAATTGACCATTACAATATAAAACATTACTTTAATAAAAATGGCATCCACAAGTATGAGAGTTCGTGGTAAGCCTAGAGGCCCTGCTTGGAAAGTTGGGGCAGCAAATACAGAGCAAGGGATGATATTCTGCAACTATTGTGGAATGAATATGAGAGAAGGTATAAATCACATCAATTATAACCTTGCATGGATCATTTTCTGTGATGTTCTGCCATGTACTATAGCGGCTCAAGAGGTTGAGCAAGGTGCAAAGGCTATCTTTGCATCTATGATTAGAAGAAAGCAAAGAAAAAGAGGTCAACATAGGCATTGATAAGTATCATAGGTTCTACAAAGTCGGAGGGAGATATTGGGGGCTCTTTTTTTGCAATCAGACCATGGATATGGATATTAGGTTAGGCTGATGTCATTCCAAATTTTTTGTTACTCATTAACACTCCTAATTCACAACCTTCATTGAAAAATACTACATAGGCCATGGAATAAGGAATTGAACAATGAGGCCTAGTTCCCATGTGCCCATTTTTGGTACTACAACAACAATTCATTTAATGTGTGAAAAGTCCTTATTGGTAGAAGCTGATCACAACATTGGTTGTGGCAAGTAAAAGTTCAAGACACTAACCCCTTATGAATTGACTAGGCCATTAGGATGTCAAAAACAAAAATCAGCTAGTAGATGAAGAAAATATAACTTGGAAAAAGAAGGGCCACAGCATTCTATTTAATTGGATAGATGGCAAGAGCACACCATTATCAACTTCCTCATGGCTTCAAGAAGACAGCAAGTGTTCTTGAAGTCAATAAATGGCTCCAATGAAATCAAAAATGACAAGGCCTTACAAAAATTAGTGGATGAAGTGGTGATGGAGATGGGAGTGGAAAAGGTTGTCCAAATGCTGACAGTCAATACACCTGCATATGCGGCAGCTAGTAGATTTCTAGAGGAGAGGCATCGTACATTATTTTGAAGCCGTTGTGCCACCCACTGCATTGACCTTCTCCTTAAGGATATAGCAAAACTTAGTCAAGTGAAGAACATAGTTAAAGAAGAAAGGAATGTGACAAAATACATCTATAAACATACATGGATCATGAAACTAATGAGAGAACACACAAGTTGAAAGGAGCTCGAGCAATCAAGAGTCACACAACTCACAACCAATTTCATCACCTTGCAAAGTACAGCAACAGCATTGCTCAACCTCAACCGCGTGTTTATGAGCATTGTGGTTGGACAATCCTTACTTGAGGAAGGCCTAATTTGTTGATTTTTATTTTATTTCTAACTTCATCTTTACACATTCTCTCGTTTTAGGTGTCAAAACTCTTGGTTAAGTTTCTATAATTGGTGGATGGGAAGAAAAACCCCGCAGGTGTCTATATAAAGCCATGGACAAAGCCAAAGGGGTAATTTAGCATTTGTATAGGTCGAATAGAAACAAGTATAAACCCATCTAACAAACTATTGATTGGAGGTGGAACTGACAGCACCAACATATTCATACTACCATCTATTATTTGAATCCTAAGTTTTTTTTTCCTAATTCATTCAAAGGAGACACAGAGGTTATGGATGGCATCAATATGTGTATGGTGAAGATGTCCCCAATAAAGACCTTTAAAACATCATATAAGATGAGTTAAGTTATTTGTTCCTAAATCATTCAAAGGAGATGCAGAGGTTATGGATGGCATCAATACGTGTATGGTGAAGATGGTCCCCAATAAAGACCTTTAAAACAACATAAATGATGAGTTACAATTTTATATGAGGGAGGAGGGAAGGTTTTCTTCACCTCTATGTATTCGAAGGAGAGCCACATTGCAGCCAAGTAAAAAATATTTTTATTTTATTTTAGCTTACTGTTTACTTTAAATTTACTAAAATCTTTACAAAGTCATAAACGATGTCCTTGGAGATTTGTGGTGGGAAGATTTTGGTGCATAAACAACTAATCATCAATTACTCGTAATCTCCATTTTGGCCCAACCCTATAGTGCTTTAGATTGTGAGTACAATTGTAGTGTTTTTAAGCCATACACACAAAGAAGAGTAGCAAGTTGGCTCGAAAGCACTTTGAATGACCTTGTTTTTGTAAAATGCAACCTTTCATTGTATGCAAATAAGGAAGAGTAGACGAACAAGAGACCCGTGAGGTGCTTGACCTCAATAGCATCAATCCATATTCAAATTGGGTTGCTAAGGATGTGGATCCATCATTTAATACTAAAGATATGGATGATATGGGGAGGAAGACAATGCAATGGGAAGCGAATGTGGCAGCATATGTAGAGGTAAAGGTGAACAATTAGTGGGAGATTCATCCTATTCACATCACAATCCCATGCTTGAAGCTCCTATTGAGGATGATAGTTCCTCAACAAGAAACTGCAGCATTACAATCCAATTTGAGGACACCCACATAGTCTTATTTGAGCTTTAGTCATACAAGAAATTTATAGATTATGAACATTCAAATTATAAGTTGTAATTTTTATTTATATTGGAACTTGAAGTTGATGTTTATTAAACTCATTTTTTGATCTATGATCTGTCTTTAACTCTAATTTTGATCTACATATGAAGGAAATCAGCAATGTGTTCTTCTAATTCAGTAAAAGGCATGTTTTACAAGAATATTTGTACAAATTTATATGTTCTTTAATGTTGGAAATATTTGTCAAATTTCTGCCAAATCCAAGTTTTCGAAAAAAATTGGGTCTGCCGAGTTATTGCTGAGTCCAAATTTTTAAACCATGATTCTATGTAGCAAACCTCCACCCTACATGGTTAGTTTTGATCCAGTAGCATGGTCCTGCACTTTATGACTAACATATCTAAAAGGTGATCCTACATGCACTGGCCTATAGAAAAATTAACCATGATTCTAAAGCAATCCACTTCAAATGCAGAACAAACCAGCAATGTTAGTAGCAGAGAGAGAAATGGTGAGGCCACATCAAAAACAGGAACTTGCAACCTAAAGCCTAGTTTCAAAATGGAAAAGAGCATTAATCTCATAATCGAGCCATCTTAGACGTACAGAGTTTGAATTCATAAACAAATATACAAGAGGATGGATTAGGAGCATACTGCCCACATTCCATCACAAAAGACACCACAATGGAATGCAATATGGACCTACTACATGAGGATATTGAGAAAAACAGGCGAATGCACAGCACAGGCACTACGCACAGAATCCATTCTAAATGAGAGCAAATATCCTTATCAAATATGATTCATGAACATGAAATCCATGTATCTATGGCATTAACCACTGCCACAGAATAAATCTTCCAATAAGGTTCTTATTTCTACTTCAATAACAACCACCTGAGAAAAAGTGAAGGAAATGGACAAAGAATAATAATGTACCCATGTAGAAGTTATCCGTATCTGGATCATCAATCACCTCCACTAGATTAACAATATTGGGATGATCCAGCTTTTTCATAATTGAAACCTGAACCAGTACAGAAAAGAACACAGTTAATACAACCTCAAATTTCTGAAGGAACAAAGATAACTAAAATTCAATCACAGCTTTCTACAAGCTTACTATTTGGCAATAATTGAAAACATATCCTAGTTGTAACCTCTCTTAGAACATCTGTCATGGCTGTTTCTGAAGGTGCCACACGCAATTTGGAAAGCCGAGACTTGTGAAAGGCCTGCATTAGTAATGATGGCATATATAAAGATAGAAATAAGAAAGTTTTGTCATAACTATAAAAATGTCTTAAGTTGCTTATAAATTTCAAACAATGTGAGAGACCTCAATCGCTAAAGACAGCGTATGAAGATAAAAGTGAACTAATTTCACCACATAAACCTCTAAAATATTTACCTATAAATTAACCTCAGTCAACTGCAGCAAACATTGTATTTCATTTGAAATATTCAGAAAAAACCATCGAAGATCACTCTAAATGTAAACCCTAAGGTCCTGTCATGGTCAATCAATAGAAAAGGGAACTTAAATTCATTGCTAGAAGCATGCATATATATATGGCAAAAACATTATGCCATCCATTTTATTTTTTAAATTCTTGTTTGGCATTTATAGCTTGTGAGTCACTTTTAGTAGTTAAAGATACATGATTGTAAAAATGTATCATTTGCAGGTATGCTACCATAAAATGTTTGGCACTTATAGACTACGTCACAAGATTCATGTCCATATACAGTGCAGATAAATTTTGAGACAAGTTCAGCAGACAACCAAAATCAGAAAAGAAAAACAAATTTGATTGAGTTTGGAAATTATAATTTTGCTTTTCTAATTTATTTATTTTTGAAATAACAAATAAATGAACATGAATGTCAAAAATGATAAATATTACTAGATAGCTTCAAAACTTATATAAGATGTCAAAACATATAAACCATAATCATGTGGTGTGATTAAAAACATCAATTAATAAAGATTTTAAACAGTTTTTTCCCAGAAGCTCATCTTATAGTTCTACAGATTGTAGGAGCATTAAGTCTTTAATAAACCATGATAAATTTATCAAAGTTAGAACTTTAAAGCATGTGAGATCATGACTTTAAAGATGTATTTTCTTCAACAAGAGGAAGACTAAAGCTTCTTTCTCAAATTGTAGGCTATTAAAAATGTTCTAAATCATCAAGGGCACTTGGTTGAGTTGTCTCAATATCATCTGCATTTTCTGTATATTCTAGAATGGGATGGAGTTGTGAATGAGAGATGATGAATCTTTTACCACTTTGTTCAAACTTCATACACAATTAAAAATTGCTACAAACGAAAAAAAGATCTCCTAATTTTCCAGACAATGACTTGTTCCTTTTCTTAGACTAAATGTCATCAAACCAAGTCTAATTCGCTTTCACAAGCTGATGAACTTTCTTCCTGTCATAGTTCACAGACCCGGCAAGTACTCGCCAAGCCCGCAAGTACTCGCAGGTTTGAAACCCTAGCGAGTTACTCCCAATTTACTCATAAGTCGCAGAGCAAAAAAAACTCGCTGACTTTTCACCATTAACTCGTCGATATATTATCATTAACTCACCGATTTTTCGACAAGAAATCGCCTGGAAAAACCACAGGAGGAAAACAGCGGGATAAACTCAGATTTGACGTGTTTTATCTTTGTAACCCTCGAAAATGCATTTTTTCTGCACACCATCCATTGAAAGTGATTTTACTTGGCTTTGACGATCTGTGTGAGGGAAAAAGGTCATGCGATAGGACACGAATTGTGATTTCTAGGTTTTTCTTTATTTCCATGTTTATTGTGCAAACTGCAATGTGTATCGTTGTGTATCAATCGATGTATCTTAGTTTGTGTATCATGTGTGTATATCAATATTAAGTATGAACTATGAAGTTTGTATATTGTATTATATATACGTGATCTTTGAGCATCTATAGTATATTAATTATCAATATATACCTTTCAGTTTGAGCTTGCCTCTCACGGACCCCACCACCCATATTGGTCTTAGGTCTGATTGAACGAACAATGAACAATCCTTCCGGGAGGAGCTAGATTGATTGAACGGTATCAAGATCAGTTAAGGTACAGGGATCGTGAAAAGTGGAACAACATCCTTCACCAGCTCCCCTAACTAACTAACTTTCCCTCCCTCCTGTTTTATTGTCTTAGCTCTTACTTCTCGAAGGATTGTAACTAATCTAGCTCCGTGAGGATGGGAAGGCTTTACAATTCCTTATTCCCATATTCTAGCAAGCGAAAAGGCGAATGGGACGGGCCTGCGATTAATTCTCCTATTCTAGCAAGCTAATTAATCCCGGGAGGTGATGGCATTGAGGGATAGTTCCGAGATAGGCTTCACCAATGCCGTTTCTGCTGAAGAACTCAACTTCTAGTTTCTCTCAAACTAGGGTGGATGGGCTTAGTAACGAATTCTAATGGAAGGACCCCATAGCAATGTTCGAGGAGGGGGTTGAATTCTATATAGTAATATACAAACTGAAAGGTATATATTGATAATTAATATACTGAACGGTTTCAACTAAAAGGTATAATTTGATAATTAATATACGGGAGGAAAAACACAGCATAAACATGGATTTGACGCTTTTTTTTCTTTATAACCCTTGAAAAAGCATTTTTTTGCACACCATCCATTGAAAGCAATTTTACTTGGCTTTAGCTATCTATGTGAGGGAAAAAGGTCGCACAATAGGACATGAATCACAATTTTCAAGTTTTTCATCTATGTTTATTGTGCAAACTGCAATGTGTATCGCTGTGTATCAGTCAATGTATCTTAGTCTGTGTATCATGTATGTATATCAGTATGAAGTATGAACTATGAAGTTTGTATATTGTATGAAGTTATAAACTATCAAGTTTGTATATGTATACACTATATAGTATATATATGCGATTTTTGAACATCTACAGTATATTAATTATCAATATATACCTTTGAGTTGAATTCTATATGCAAACTAAAAGGTATATATTGATAAATAATATACTTAAAGGTATAAAAAATTCAACTAAAAGGTATAATTTGATAGTTAATATACTAATTTGTGTATATTGATAATGTGTAATATGTATCACTATGTATCAGTCGACAGTCATCGGTGTATCTTAATCTGTATACAGTATATCAGTATGAAGTTGAACTATGATGTATGTAATATGTATATTGTAATTTGTATGAAGTTATTAACTATGAAGTATTAAGTATGAACTATCAAGTTTGTATATGTATATATACGCGATATTTGATCATCTTCAATATATATTAATTATCAATATATACCTTTCAATTTCAATTGAATCTTTTATTCACAAGTATGAAGTTTGTATATACACAACTTGCATGTATGTGTGTGGATGTGTCATATCCACACACATACATACAAGTTGTGTATATACAAACTTCATATTGTGTATAAACAAACTTAAATTGTTCATTTAAAATCTTTAACTTTTACATATATACTGATAAGTGAAACAAGAAACTGTGTGACTATGTATATTAAACTTTAAGGTAGGTACAGGGAGCTGCATATTGCAACTCCAACCTCGGGTATATTTGTTGATGAGAGGCTCTCACCAACAGATATACCCAAGGTTGGAGCTGCAGCAGCCAGCAACATATGCATTAATTGTCATGCGTGTGGTGTATATGCATGCAAACTTGGCATCCTGTGTGTGTATAGATATGTGCAGTGTTAGGTATGAATGTGTGTGTATAGCCCTTAGGTATGTTATGTGTGTGCACGTACAGTATGTGTGACAGTGTATGTATGTATGTGTGTGTCTGTATACACCTATACATACATATATTATATATATACACACACATACATACCTACATACACATCATGTACAATATGTGTGTGTCTGTACACACCTATACTGAATACATACACATACATACCTACATACACACACATCATAAATACCTTATACCTATACACACACTGCACCCATGCATATCTACATACACACATCATACTTACAAGTTACACACACATGCATACACATCATATATATCCACACTGTCTACAATATGTTGTACATCCAACAAAACATCATGTAATGATGGAAAACTCGAAGGTACATCATACCCTATATATTCATGGTCTGTTCAGCAAAAAGTAAAGCTTCAGTATGGATATGGTATGTCAGAAAACTAAGCTGCTGTCCAGACCATGTCCAACAGCAAGACAACCCAATGCTGAAGGAGTAAAGTAGGTCAGAAATTTTTCATAGAATGATAGCTATAAATAGTTTAATTGTTTCTTGATTGAGCAAAATTCATGATGATTAAAGGTATAACATATCATACTTACAATGTTTTGTAATATGTACACAGTGTAACATATTCTGGGCCCTTTTAACCTGGCCCAACTGGATAGCTTCATCTTAAATTAGATCCTACCTACATTCTCTGACAACTTCTATGGATTCCTCTTTTTCACTTTTCTTTTTCAAATTGAAAAGGAGAAGTGAATCCAATATTCAAAGTAATTGTTACTCTCACACACATGGAATTAATTTAAGTTCACAGCCATATGCTTCCATACAACACCTATGGTTGTACAATACTCAAGTCAAAAATTGACTCATGAAAACCATGTAATTCTAAAGGCACAAGAAAAAGAACAATGAAAATAACCATTCAAATTTACATAGCTCACTGTGTGTAATGTTTTTCAGAAAAATAATCTCCTCAAGTTCAAATACAAACTATGCACATATTTCATTTTAGTCATTTAAAATAGACTGCCTTGTTCAGAAAATACCCTCCTCAGGTTCAGACACAAACTACACATTTCATTTTAGTCATTTACAATAAAAAAGCAAGAGTTGTCAGATCATAAAACATTAGCTATCTAAGCTCAATATTTTCATTCTCATAGAAATATAACAGGGCCTAGAGAATCAACCTCCTCTCCTACTTGAACGAATTAGGAACAAGGTTCAATTATTCATTTCCCCCATAAAGTCATAATATAAGCCAGGTCTCCCGTATAATACGAAAAAATAGACTTTTTCACAAAACAACACATTAAAGAAGACCATACATTGAAGACAAGTTTTCAGATTATAGTTAAAGACTTAAAAAAGAGATGGAAATGAAGCTTACTTTAATGGCATAACGCTTCCCATCTTTTATGCTTCTATGAAGTACCTAATTACAGGCATGGCATCATTATCATAAAAAAGCTACTCTTGAAATTTTCTTCAACTGAAGATGAATTGATGCATAGACATAAGCTTTTACATACCACTTTGCCATAGCTCCCTGTTCCAATTTTACACTCCCGAACATATTCATTGATCATTTTGTTGCCATTTGAGTCCTGCACATGATAGCCATTTCAAAACACAAAATGCATATGCCTTCACATTAATTTTGCTTCTCTAAACAATCTAATAGATCTAAGTTCTAACAACTTAAGCAATGGAAAATAAAACTGAGAGGCATGGCTACCACTTGCAAAGCTCATCAAGTAAGCTCATCTTGACCAAAAAACGAGTAAAATCTGACTACTTTTCTAGAACTCTAATCAGACTCAATCTACTTATTGGACACCTTGTGCAGTATAAAAGAGCAACATTGCATAAGATGAGATCGGCAATCTTTTTATTGCCATTGGGTCAGCTTTTTTTTGGCAACCAGCATAGGACATTGTAACACTTTGCCAGCCTATTTTCAAGGCACTTTACTTTTTTGCATGGGTGATGTGTATAAGAGTCTCAACCAAACAAGGGAGAGGATGGAGGACATATTAAGGATTTTGGATTTTCTTAGGGAATAATTCAACATAAGAGGTGGAAGACTCCCCACAGTCCTCTTTATGTCACTTCATTGTTGCTTGATATGAGATGATTTCATAAGAAACTGTGATTGGACAATTTGAGTAAGGTGTTTCAAGTTTTCGACCATAGTTTTCAAATTCATGTAGGATTCTGCTGGCCAAGTAAATCAACCACAAGGTCACCACTCACCATTTCTGAGTTTCCACAAGTCCACAGTGCAGACTCACTGGATGTAGTTTATAGCCTTGCACAACAAAAAAAACAGAGAAAGAATGCAAGGAAAACATTACAAAAATGTGATTTTTTGGTCTTCTTAAGCAACTTCACCCATGCCATTTCCACACAGAGCATTTGCAAGTTTGAACAAATTTGAGGAGCAAATTTTTGCAATTCCAAAATTGCATGTCAGAAAGGATTTTTTTTTCATGAATTGCAAGCATGTAGTTTCTTTCTAGAATATGAAATTTAGGTTTTAAAGCATGTTTTGAAAGCATTGATTTCAATTTTCATAAACTTCATGTTGACTTAAGTTATTGTTTTCGAATGGAAAAGATGCCGATTTTTTTCCTAGCTAGGGTTTAGGGCATAAAAAAATGTTATTCTGCTTAATGTATAAAATGCTATTGCTATTCATTTACATTCAAAATACATTTTATATTAATTTTATTTTAAGTGTAAAATTCAAATCACTATTTGTTTATTTTAATCATTGCTTTTGTAAGTAAACATGCTGCATTAAAAATTATTTTTTTGTTTTTAAGAATGGTAAGTTAGCATACAATGGTATCAGCATCAAGAAATGGAGCTAACCCACTGCTAAAGGTCACAACCATAAGGATGCTGCTTGGAAACATGGGCAACCAAGACCAAACCCAAGGATTGTTGTTTGCAACTACTATAGGATGATGGTTTATGGAGGCATCAATCGCCTCATGTGCCACCTTGTATGCATGTTTTTGTCATAACATGAAAGTGTGTCCCAATGCCGTGACTAAGGTACAACAAAAGATACAAATAGCCCTTGCATTGTTAATACTGTGTGATTCATTCAGAGTCACAGTTTGAACGGAAAAGATTTGCAAGTATGAATGGAGTTTATTTTGTGAAGTTTTTGTAGAGATTTTTGGAGTGTTTGGTTATGCTGGCAGGAGCTTCTCAGGCCTGGCTGTACCCCTTCCCAGAGCTGGCCATACCCCTCTTTTGAATGCATAGACCAGAGGAAAGATCATATGGATCATATGGTTTTGGGTATTTTACCAATGATTTCTCATAGTATTGCAAGTAATATGGAGTGGTAATCTGCAGTGGCTATTTTTCCTAAAGTGAATCGCCCCTCCAGGCAGGCCGTACATGTGCTGAGTGGTAGTTTTGCAGTTTAGAGCTTGTTTGAGTTTGTTTGGGTGGCTGCAAATCATCCTTGCTTTGGCGTCCCAATTCGTAAAATAGATTGCAGGCAGTTGGTAGGCAGCTCCGACCTTAAAGAATTAAATATGAATTATTTTCTAAGTTGCCTTGTGTATATCAGAGCCCCTATGTGCTGCTACAGATGCTTTGAGTTGATTATATTGCTTGGAAATGAATGTTACTAGCTGTTTAGGGATAAATCTGCAGATTTGGGCAGTTTAGAAGCATTATCTGGTGTTTGGAGTGATCTTTAAGGCCTATTGCAGAAGCTGGGGAGCTTGTGGGAAGTGTTGATGAATCAGTTTGCCTTTGTTGCTGACTGTTAACACTCAAAAAATTTGCTACAGTGGGCCTGTTATGGTTTCAAGTTGCATTTCTTTCGAGGTATTTACATTCTATATGTTTGTTGTTATGGTGGATGACTCATAGTGTCTATCTAGAGGTGTTTTGGGCCTCAAATTTGTAACAGAAGTGTATTTAATGAATGAAACTATCATTACTAATTTGCAATAGTTGAAGAGTTGAATATGCAAACATTACAATGTTTATATTTTGTCTACACTGCATGTTACATGTTTATAGCTTGAGTTATTCCTATGGTATCAATTGGTGAAAACTTCAAAAAAAATAAAGGGGTGTTATTAAGCATGATAATGGTTCTTACATGTATTCAAAAAATTAGCAAACTCTCAACCAAACAATCAGAAATGCAAACTGAATGCTTGATGGATATAAGTGCAAAAAAAATTGGGTGCAAATTGATAGGGGATCTTACAAGTGCTCTCTCTAAGGAGTTGAATGAATGGATCTTAAGGGAGGAGATTTTTTGGAAACAGAAATCAAGGATTGATTGATTGCACGAAGGGGATAGGAATACCTCCTTTCTCTGTAACTATGTCAGAGACAAGGGCAATGGGAATTTCCTCTCTTCTCTCATTTATGCTCAAGGAGTTTCTCTCTCTCATCTTTCCCTAATATAAGTGAGGAAGCGATTCAACACTTCTCTTCCCTTTTCCTTGAGAGCGGTCTTTCGAGAATGGAAGAAGACAAGCGATTACGAAATGCATTCCTCCTCTGATTTCTGCAGATATGAACAACACAATGTTCCACGAGGGCACTCTCCCCCCCCCAAACCTCGCATTTCCGATATGGGGATGTCTCCAAGACGTGAGGACTTAGAGGAGACATCCCCTCGCCGCCCCAACACCAACATTGCTGTCATCGAGACATCTCCAAGACACTAGAGATGCCCAAACGTCTCTCATGGCCAAACAGCCCATAATTTAATTTTTAAAACAAAAATCAAAACTTTTCTTCAAACTTCATGCCTAAGGCCAAACTCTATAAAACTGCCTCCTATCCTCATTTCAAAACACAAAAACAAATCAACAAGAAGCTAATCGTTGTTGATAGCTGTAGCCTATGAGTGTGAGAGTGAGGGCCACAAGTGCAAGGTGAAAGACTGAGAGTGAAGAGCAAGAGGGTTGATGAGAAGCAAGAAGAAGTGCAAGAAGAGGAGCAAGAAGAGGAGTGATGCCAAATTGCCAACTCAAGGGATTAAACTAGCATTTTTCAAGCAACAGGAAGGCTTCAATGACTGAATTTTTTTGTAATTAGTTTCATGATTTATGTTGATATAAATCATAGACATGTCTGTATATTGTCACTTATGTTGATAGAATCCATAGACATAGCTGTATATTGTCATATATACCAAGTTGCAAATTTCAATTTTAAATTTTTAACTCAATAGTTATTAATTTAGTTTTGAATTTTGCAACAACAAAAAAAATTATACAACAGCAAGCAGTCATATTTTTAAATTTTTGCTTTTAGATGTTCAAATTTTTTATTTTGTCAAGCTAGGATTATAACTTTTGTGTATCCTCTACTTTTGCGCTTTGTGCGACCTAAGGTAAAAAGAATATAAGTGAAATCTTTGGTTGACTAAGAACAAAGATTTATATATTTGTATCCTCTGCTTCTTTGCTTTGTGCGACTTTATGTAAGAAAAACAAAAAGAAAATCTTTGTCTTGATTCCCTTGCATTATGCATAGTTTGACTTTTAATTATTAAACTTATAAACATAAATTTTATATCATTTATTGCACATATGTTAGTTTGTTCTACTTCAACGGTAGTAGAGGCTAGAGAGAAACGCAAGATGACAAGTGATGCTCCTAACCCACCAGCAGAATTATTCAATGTGCAATTGAAGGATGAGGCAAATGATGCCATTGGAAAATTCTTCTTTGCCAATGGCATTCCATTCCATGTGGCTCACTCTCATTATAAATAGGCGATGGCAAAGGTAACAAGGGTAGGACCATCATTTGTGCCACCAAGGGAGACAAAATTGAGGAGGACCACAATCTTGGATAAGAACTATTCCAAGATAAATATGTTAATGGAGAAAATGGAGAAATCATAGGTCACAAGTGTTGTTATATGTTCAGAGGGCCCTTATTTTCTTAAGGCAATTGATTGTTCGAGGGATCACAAGGATGTCGATTTTCAATTTCAAATCTTCGAAATTGCTTTAGAGGAGATCGGGCCACAAAATGTGGTCCCAAGTAGTGACAAATGCAACCCATGTGTGCAAAGTTGTTGGGAAGTTAATTGAGACAACTTATAGACATATTTGGGGGACTCCTTGTGTGCATGCCATGAATAATGCACTCAAGGGGATGGGTAAGACTGATTAAATCAAAGCAGTGGTCAATGATGTTGGAAATGTGTAGATGTTTATCTACAACCACCACACTTCACATGCACTCTTCAAGACCTTCTCTTAGAAGGAATTCTTGAAACTTGTAGAGACTAGATATGCATCGTATTTCATTCTCTTGGAGAGAATGCTCAAGTCGCAAGAGGCATTGCAACTAATGGTTATGATAGCAGAATGGAATCAATGGCCCGAGTCCAAGACAGAGCAGGGGAAGAGTGTGAAGGATGTAGAGAAGAGTGATGTTTTCTAGGGTGATGCAAAATATATCATCTCCATCATTACTCCAATCTTCCAAGTGCCAATACACCTAGCCGTAGAGAGGTATATGAGTGCATTGATTCTATGCTAGAACAGATGAAGGTTGTGTGAGAGGACCCCACATTAGCATTCTACAATGAGAACATTCAACCAATCATTCATCAGAGATGGGAGAAGCTCAACACTTCCTTGCACATGGTTGTCTATGCATTGAACTCAAAGTGGTACGTGTAAAGGCCTAGCAGAATTACACCTATACAAGATGCTGAGGTGAAAGACAGGGTTCATAAAGGCCATCCAAAAGATGTATGATCCTGTAGAGGTTGGCATCCTTCATACTAACTGGACAAAACTTGCCACTCTTAGGGGTTATTTTGAGGAGGCCAAGATGGATAGGGAAAGCATAGGAGGACACAATTTTGTGGTGGACTATGCATGGGTCAACTTCTTTAACTGCCTTTCTAGCTATTCGTTTGCTATCTCAGATTTCTAACTCTTATGTTGTTGAGAGGAACTAGTCTACTTAAAGCTTCATCCACTCCATTAAGAGGAACAGACTTACCTTTAGTAGAGCAGAGAAGCTCGTGGTCGTACATAGTCCCATGCATCTCATTGATAGCAAGACACGTACAAGGAGAGTCTAACATCACAATGGGATGTAGAGCCATAGGAGCCAGCATAGGTTGATGATGATGTTACACAGGCAAGGCTGGTTGATATTAATTTAAACTAACTTGACCATGTGGAGTCCAACAGTTCTAGTGATGAGGAGTTTGGGGATAATTAGAGACCTCACTTCACTCCAATTTGTTATTTTGAACATTTGTCATTGTAATCATCATTGTGAAATTTTAAATATAATATAAATTGACATATTCATTGTTAAATTGTTAATGTTCACTTCAAAATTCAAACGTTTAACACAATCATTGCAATGTGTTTACAACTTTGGTCTAAACTTTAAAGTTTATAGTTTACTAATTAGTAATTTTACTAGTTTGCCAAAGCTTCATTTGTTAATTCTTATACATATTTTTTCAAGTACTATATGTATTTCAGCATTGCCCCCTGCCGCCATTTCTCTGTTGCCCCCAAAATTAGGCCCTTGGTCCCCCTATCCCCCATTAGGAAACTCCATAGAACTATGGAACAACATGCATATGCAACCCATTACTCTTGAGGAACTTGAACGTGTGGTGTTTTACATGAAAAAATGGAAAGCTCTTGGCTCAAATGGCTTTCCCATCAATTTTTTTCCAAAATTTTGGGATATCCTCAAGATGGATCTATTAGAGGTTGTTCAATGATCTCATGCTAATAAAGGATGTTTAAAGCTCTCAACACTACCTTTTGAGCCTTCATTCCTAAAAAGGAGGGTGCCAACTCTTTTGATCAATTATGCCTTGTTTCTCTCTACAACATTATCTACAAGATTATTTCCAAGCTCATTGTTAATCTCCTAGAGAAAGTTATGTAGGTTGGGTTTGTTAAAGGGTGTTCGATCTTAGATGGTATAGATATAGCTGCAAAGTCTATCCATTCTATGTCTAGCTCCAACGAGAAGGCTATGTTTATCAAGTTAGATATGTCAAAGGCATATGATAGGCACAAATAGTCTTTCCTTTGGAATACTCTTGTCACCTTTGGGTTTTGCCAAGGATGGATTGAATGGCTAATGAGTTGTGTAGAATTTTCCTTCTTCTCTATCTTGATTAATGGTATTCTTCCCCCCTCTTCTCTACTTCCAAAGGACTGCGAAAAGGTGATCACATTTCTCCTTACTTCTTCATCCATGGTCGGCCTATTTTTCAAAGTATTGATTCTCAAACTCATCTTCAATTTGTTGATGATATGGCTCTAATACGTTTTGCTAATATTCAAAGAGAAAATAACTTAGAAAAACCAAGGACACCTGTTTGGCTACCTTTGGCCAGCAAATTAATGAGGCCAAGTCCATTATCTTCCTTTTTAACTACTCACAGATCATTTAGTAGAGAATAGCTAATATTCTTCACTTCAACATTTGATATCTTTGATTTGATTACCTTGGCATTCCTTTATCTATTGTTGATCCCAAAAAGGATCAATGGAAAAGAATTTTGATCAATTCAAAACAGAGGTTAGTTAGTGGACCTTGCATTGGTTGTCTTTTAAAAGCCGCCTGACTCTACTAAAGTCTATTTTTTAAGCTTTCCCATTTACAAAAATTTCTCTATCATATCCATTTCCCAAAAGCATCCTTAAGGATTTTGATGCTTTATCTAAGAAATTCTTATGGGCGAACAATTTGGACTCCCACAAATGGAGTCTTATCAGCTGGGATCAAGTGCATAGGCTTCAGCAAGATAGTGGTGTAGGCATTCAGTGTGCTTCCCTTAATAGCTAAGCATTGGCTACCAAGTTTTGTTGGAGATGGTGTAAATTTCCAAAATAGACACAAACTAGATTCTAAACTTCAAATACTTGGGTAGCATAGTTGCTTCTAAGATTCCTTGAATGAACCTGGTTGGTAAAGGCTTCATAATATGGAATACCATTAAGATTGTTAAGGATAGTTTATATTGGATTGTTAAAAATGGACAAAGGGTTCTCTTTTGGAGTGATGTATGGGAACTTCACCCTCTAATCCTAGCTTCTTTCCCTATCCTCCAATCTTTGGGTCATACCTTTACTGTTGTTGGGTGGACTTTGATTGTTGATTTCAAGACTTCTCTTGTAGTGGGGAGTTCCATGTTCCATAAGTGGAAGGATTCTAGTAGCTTGCTTGGAGGGGACTCCTCAAAGGCTTGAGACAACCCTTTCTTCTATTATTGTAGCCAAGCCATGTTGTTCTCTAAAGGATAACGATCACCTCACATGGAATCATGAGAGATAGGTTCTTGAAGAAAAAGTTTTCAATGCCTAGGGCCCCACCCCTACTCTATAATGGACCATCCTCCCATAGGGCTTGTTTGATTCATATCTCTACTTAGGTCCACTTGTTCAATTCATGCCCCTACTCTGAATCAACTATATCCCAGCTTCAACTTAGAATAGTAGGGGCCCTCCCAGATGGATCAAGAGTTATTAGTGGTAGGTCCTCCTCCTTCTCCCTCGAATACTAGAACTTGTTAGTGTTTGATAGCTTTGGGAGATATTTTCCCTTAATTATATCTTGCTCAAGGCAGGTCGACCTTCATCTTTTATAAATAAAATGTATTTTCTCTAGGTCGGCCCTAGAGAGAAGGCCACCTAGTTTGGTATTTATAGAGGATGGAGTCCTCTCATTTTGATCATCAATTCATTCACTCTCCAATTCGCATCTTCAGCAACAGCAGTAGTTCGCCTCCTAGCAATAGATTCAATTCTAAGAAGTGTCATCTTTTGTATTTCGCTTCAAGGAGAAGTGTCTCCATTCATTGTATTAGACTCGGCCTTGTGTAGGGCCTGATTTGTATGCAGTTTTCTGCACTTATTATCTGATATATAAAGAGAATATTGTTGTTGGGTTTTTCTCCCTCGAGTAGGAGGGTTTTCCCAAGGTAAAATATTGTGTTCATTGTTTATGTGTTGCATTTTCTGCTTGTTTACATTTATGATCCTAAAACTAATATGGTATCAGAGCGGGTTCAAGAAATCCGATCAGATTTGTCTAAGCAAGACAGTCTTCGAAAAAAAATAAAAAAAAATAAAAAATGAGGGACGATATTCTGATTACTTTGTTGAAGATTATTCCAGTCATCTTGGCATCACAAGGAATCGATTTATTACTGATTGGAATCAATAACAAAACAGGTCGATTATTGGAGAATGTTATTGCTTGAAAAATCGTGGCATTTTGGTGTTGAAGTCACAACCTTTGCACAATTTGCATTCACCAATTTGAGGATAAAAAATTATTAAAAAATCATGGCTCTTCATTCACAACACATTCAGCAACTTGGAACCTTTGTTGGTGGTTATTCATGCAAGATAAAATCCTGGAAAATTGTCTTAGGGAGCGTTGTCCTTTGAGGAGAAATCGTGGATTTATGTTGATTGATTTGAGCCCAGAATATAGCGATTGGAGTCAAGGATAGATCGTGGTAACTTGCATACAAGTGGCGCTACATATAGGAGAAGACAAAATCATCATTGAAGACAAGTTCGCTGCCACTCCAAGCATAGAGGTGTTGAGCTCAAAGATTTAATTTCTGTTTTTTTTTCGTGATAAGGCTAAGGATAATGCAAAGGTGGCAGAATTGGAGTCGTTATTGGAGACTGCTACACGAGAGAAATGTGATCTTGAAAAACAGCTGAAGTTGGCAGAAACAAGTTTATGGAGACTAAAACTGAAGCAAAACAGTTTTCTGAGCAGGAATTTGAATTGAGGTTGAAGATGGAGGATTCACTGGAAAGCTATTGGAGGCTGAGAACAAAATTGAAGTCTTGCAACTTAACTACAAGGATGCACAAGACAAATTGGAAACTCTTGAAATAGATCTGAAGGGTGCTATTAAAGAGATAAGTATTTTATGTTTGTACCTTTGAATAATGATCATGGATTTAAATAATCATGTAGTTAATAATAATTCATGCAAACAACATTGGGAATAGTGAATCATGTATGCTTCTTGCATTGGTCTGTATATTTCTCTTCAGGGTAGTTTGATTTTATGAACTATTATTAATCTCTCTAAAATGCAAGATGGAGAGAGATTGCATAAGGAATTCAAAGGGAGGAAGAGCTTGAGGCATCCTGTGAGGAAGTCATGTCAGCTGGAGAAATGAACAAACATGGAGACATAGCTTGCAACCATGGGACTGAATTGGTGGCACATAACTCTCATGATTCTTCACTGGAGACATCTCTCGAGGGCACAAGGTTGGGTCAGCCTTGGATGGAGAGTTTGCATCAACAAAGAAGATTGAGAAGGATGAAGACACTAAACAACGGTACGACAGAAATCATGTCCTTCTAATTTGGAACAGCAATCTATGGTTCTTGCTTGGTCAACTATTGGCAGCCCTAGAAAGAATTGTGGAAAACAGTGAGGTTCCTATAAAAATCATAGGAGAAGACATGCTAATGGCTATTGGATTGAGAGTTGTGAAAGCAAAACAATTTTCGGTTCTTAGCGAGTTGGGTAAAACAATGACATGTCCGAGAAGAGGACTAAGGTTCTGAGATCCATCAATGGAGGGGAATTCATTTCCAGAGGATTTTTTTGTAATCTTTGTGTTGAGGCAAGGATCAAGAGGGAGTTTTGTGACTTACTGAGAAGAAGTGAAGGTGTCAGCTAAGTGGGTTGCAATGTTGCAAGGCCAGGTGCTAATGTCCTTGGAAGACCTCTTCAACTGCCGAGAATTGCAAGCTCCGCAAACCTATTCAGAATAGGGTGATCTGGGATAAGGTCGAGGAGGACAGTCTTGGACTCCCACAAGTCAGTAGTGCCGAAAGTGTGCATTGGAAACCATTCCTCTAAGCCAAGCATTGCAAGCAATCTTGGATGAGGAGGTCAGGAGGTTGATGCAAGTACTTGGAGCTTCAGAGAGAGTCACATCATCATGAAGATTTGTTGTAATGTATATTTCTCTGAGACAAAGAAACATGAGGTGAAATCCCTTGTAGTGTATATTTCTTTGAGACGGAGAAATATGAGGTGCAAGCCCTTGTTCATCTCTGAGACTGAGATGAGACGTCATGTTGAGAGACTCCATGATGACATCACATTGAGAGACTTCGTGATGAACCCTTGTACATCTCTGAGACTGAGATGTGTTTTCCACAAATGGATGTAGGCATTATGGACATCATGTTGAGGGACTCCATGATGAACTCTTGTACATCTCTGAGACTGAGATGTGGTTTTCCACAAATGGGTGTAGCCATTGTGGGTGTCATGTTGAGAGACTCCACGACGAAGATATCTGGAAAAATACCTCCCTAGCTAAGAGGGAGTGTTAGTGTTTGGTAGCTTCGAGAGATATTTTCCCTTAATTATATCTTGCTCAATGTAGGTCAGCCTTCATCTTTTATAAATAAAATATATTTGCTCTAGGTTGGCCCTAGAGAGAAGGCCACCTAGTTTGGTATTTATAGAGGATGGAGTCCTCTCATTTTGATCATCAATTCATTCACTCTCCAATTCGCATCTTCAGCAGTAGCAGTTCGCCTCCTAGCAACAAATTCGATTCTAAGAAGAAGTGTCATCTTTTGTATTTCGCTTCAAGGAGAAGTGTCTCCATTCATTGTATTAGACTCGGCCTTGTGTAGGACCTGATTTGTATGCAATTTTCTGCACTTATTATTCTGATATATAAAGAGAATATTGTTGTTGGGTTTTTCTCCCTCGAGTAGGAGGGTTTCCCAGGGTAAAATATTGTGTTCATTGTTTATGTGTTGCATTTTCTACTTGCTTACATTTATGATCCTAAAACTAACCATAGATGGAGGAATAAGACTTTCTATTGACTACATATTATTCACCACATCCCAGCAAGCGGGTCTACCCATTTCGCCTACCTATGTTGGGGCCTACCACCTATTCTCTTTGTTGGATATGGTGATGAGAACCCATTATTCTCCTTGGTGGAATGAAATTTGAAAAAAATTAGTTGGCCTAAGTGCAACTTCTTCATCTGGCTACTCTATCAAAACAGGTGTTTAGCCTAGGATAACATTAAAAAGAGAGGCTTTCATTGCCCGTCAAAACGTGTTCAAAGTGGGGCTACGCAAAAGAATCAATTGGTCACCTCTTTTTCCAATGTCCTTTTGCTTTAAGCATCTAGGGACAATAGTGGCGAAGAATCTAGAACCACCCTATCATGCATGCCACGTCTTTGCCAAAGTTTTTTGCTAGCATGGGTCAACCCCCTTCTGTAGCTAGCTTCCTTAATGATCATTGAGAGCTTAACCGTTTTTTCATCCCTTGTCAGATTTGGCTAGAATGGAACCATTGAATTTTCCCCAAGTCACTAGAGTCTTCCCTCTTAGATTTGGCAAAAGGTTAACTTTGTGAAAGAGATCATCTTGGTTTAGTGTCCCATGGATGCGGACCTTTCTTCCTCTAATCTTCGAATTTCAAAAAGTCTCAAGCTTCAATTTGTTGTTGCTCCCCCTTGAGGCCCTTCAATCTAATTACTTGGCTTATCTTAATGACAAGGAGAGTGCATTATAATGATGTATATGATTAGATGCGCCTTAAGCTTATAATCTTCCAAAAGTTAGACAAGATAGGGTCACCCTTGTAAAAACTATAATCATTCATGTTCTCTCTCAAGTAAAATCTAATTATCAATTCACTTAGTAGATAGACACAAACTATTGTAAATTCGTTGTTGTTATTTACACAAATTTAGATAAACATTTGATTAATTAAAAGTTATTTCCGTTCAAAAGGTGTCCATCAATGTGCCAATGAGCAATATTGAAGCAACTAATAGAGAACTTCACCTAGTTACCTAATATAGTAGTTACCTAATATAGTGGCTCAAATGATGACAAAGATGAATAGCCAATTAAAGTGCTTAAGGACAACATAGAGGACCTCTTATCTGTGGTGGATGGTGGATATAGCTCATTTAGGAGTACAAGGCAGCAAAACCACTACTATTAAAACTACTCCAACGTCAAGTGGAGAACAATTCACTGAGGCAAATCTTGACCAATTTACAATATTCAATTTTAGGCATCATTGTACAACATTTTTATTTTAGACATTTTCACAATCTATGGCTTTGTACACAAGATGTAGGTGATGTATTTGACTATATACATTAATTTGACTGAACTCACATTATAAAAACTATCAATATATGTTCAATGCTTTCATACTTGTACAAAACCCTAACTTTAATGTATCTCAATTCATGTATTAACATCTTCTTTAATGTTAGAAACATTAACCATACACATGACTAAGGAATCTCTTCAAATTTTCTAGAAGATCACAAATATATGTACAAAATTACGTTTCTTACGCACAACCTCCCCCAAATCTATTTTTTGCCACATTTCCTAGTTGCTTATGGCATAGCTCGCCCTAGAACATCTCCTAACACCCAATGCCAATGAACATATAGAAATAGAGAAAGACTAGCAATGCACGCCTATTTTAAAATTAGTTTCTTGTAACATTGCTCTGCCTAGAATATCCCCTAACACACAAAGCCTATAGAACTCTAGGTGTAGAGAGAAAATGGTAGCGTGTGCATGTTTCAAAATTAACCGCCAATTGTTAGCAACTACCAAATATTTCTTGTTCTAGTCTCTTTGATACTTTTCCCAACTTTAAGTTGTGCAGTTTCACTTGATTTAACATTTGCAACACTATTTTTCTTATTCTCGTTGTCATTCAATGAGTACCACCTCATGGTCTTGAACTATTGCTATTGCAAAATACTAGTAGCATGCTATAGTCTTTAATACAAGTGAGTTTGACCATTCCAACAAACATACTCATCATATTTAGCTAAGGTGAAGCAATTCTAAATAGATTTTCCTCTCTTTCATCCTAAGAAAAGAATTGTTTTAGTTTTCAAATGAGAGGAAATCTTCTTACAACATTATCTCATTTCAGTACCTGAATGCCATGACAATGCGTCTCTTTAGCTAGAGCTACAAACTTAAATATTTCTTGTTCTAGTCTCTTTGATACTCTTGCCAACTTTAAGTCGTGCAGTTTCACTTGATTTAACATTTGCAACACTATTTTTCTTATTCTCGCTGTCATTCAATGAGTACCACCTCATGGTCTTGAACTATTGCTATTGCAAAATACTAGTAGCATGCTATAGTCTTTAATACAAGTGAGTTTGACCATTCCAACAAACATCTTCATCATATTTAGCTAAGGCGGAGCAATTCTAAATAGATTTTCCTCTCTTTCATCCTAAGAAAAGAATTGTTTTAGTTTTCAAATGGCTAGGAAATCTTCTTACAACATTATCTCATTTCAGTACCTGAATGCCATGACAATGCGTCTCTTTAGCTAGAGCTACAAACTTAAACATATCTTATAGTGACTGGTCCAAAGATATACTGGTTCACTTATATATTAACTTCCCAATTTACAAGTAATAAAATTGTTTCCTTAAGCATCAAATTAATTTGGAAACTCTTGCAAGTATTTAAGCTTTTGCACAAACTAAGGGAAATATTAACCTTGTTATGACATCTAAAGTTAATATCTTTTAAGTTATAACCTTAAACTGAACGAACTTGCAAATTTGTTCCAATATTAATAGAAAATTGACATATTCTCATCACATGTTGAACAGGAAAATCCGTGTTTCAAAAGGCTGTCCTTATAGGTCTGCTTCTGCATTCAATGGAGAACTTCTAGGAAGGACCAAACACCTCCCCTCCCCCAGCCCCCAAGACCTATCCTTTAGATAATCATTTAGGGACTAAAACTTAAAGGTGACTTATTGACAGTTCTATGAAAAGCTGCAAAAGAGAAAAGGTGATATCAGTCATTTCTGCTCTAGAATAAATAAAGTGATGACAGTAAAACCATGATAGATCCAAAAACTATGGCCACAGATGTTTGTTATCTATACTCCCATGCATTAATTTTAAGGTTTCATTTGGCATAGCCTTCAGAATTGCCCTTACAATGTGCAGCCAAACAGGGGCAACCAAAACACAAGATTGAAATAATTTTGTGTACTAAAAGATATTGTATGTTAACCGATAGTTATATTCAATGTTCTATAGGACAAGGATAGGATATTTAAAAGGGGTCCTTACTTCTTTAACAAGACAGGTTTATAAATAAGCCCATGACATATTAAAATGTTGGTTCCAACACTTTTGAAGAGGGCCTGACAAAAACTCTGCTTTGGGTAAGCTTACAATCCATCTAGAATTTTGTAACAAGGAGATGTTTAAAGCAATGGGCACAATTACAAAAGAATTTATCCGATTAATGAATTTTCATTTAACTAAAGAACAAAAATGGTTGGCATGTGATCATGTGTGTTAATATTGACCTTATACATATCTTTCCGATTAATGGATTCAACTAAAGAAAAATGGTCAACATGTAATCATGTGTGTTAATATTGATCTTATAACACCTCTCTCCAAAATCGTAACTCTGCAATTAAAAAAATTGGAAAGTACAACTTGATAATAAAAGTGTTTCTGTTATTAGAAAGTTTAGTTTTGAATTACCCCTTGATAATGAAAGTGTTCCTATTTATTGGAAAGATTAGGCTGGAATTACCACTTGATGATGAAAGAGTTCTTATTAAATGCGAACACTGCCCCAGTATGTTCGCTTAGTTTCCTAACATGGTGAAGGTCACAGATGAAGATGATAAAGATTTGTAAATTTTTGCAAGGGTTAAAAACAAGTCCACCCAGGTCTAAACAAGTAAGGTGAGATGATACATTAAATGAAGATGGCTGAGTGATTTCTGGCACTCACAGAATAAGAAGAAAGAGGAGGATAATTCAAGTAATATCAATCTGTCTAGACTCTAGACTACAGCAGATTCCAGAGGTTGTAGGACAAGCAAATAAAAGAAACAATAGAAAGATGAAAAGAAAAATATAGCTCCAATCCAATCCAACAAAAGGATACTCTCAAGATGTAAAAAGGAAGGCAAGGGAAACACATCATATTCAATTATACATCAAGCTAACAAACTTTCAATCCCTATTAAAACTGATAGCCAAAATAAACAAGGGAAAATGTCTGTTTGAACCCAAAAGGATGAACTAGGCACCAAATGGAGTGATCAGCAAAGAAATTCAATATGAATGTGGAAGACTAGGAAAGCAATCCAGAAGACAATAAAATTGCAGATCCTTCTCACAGGAGTCAATCTAGAAGAAATTCTAAGACATCACAAGAAGGGTCTCATGATGGCATGAACACTATGATGAATACACCCATTACTCTTCAAACGTTAACATCCAAAATCAGTAATCTTAACATAATAAGGAAAAGGTCTGAGAAGGACTGATTATTCTTCAAAGGTCAGACCTGATGGATTATGACTATTTCAAGTCAATGCAAGATATAAATAAGATATTCGCTCCTAATAAAGGATCCTATACTCGCTAAAATAAGATCAGGGAAATATTGCAACTCCAAAGGAGGGTAATTAAATGAAAGGTGAAAATAAACAATATGATTTCTTCAAATGTTAAATTAATAAAGCCAACATTGAATATAATACATGCAATAACCTGTAACAAAATGGACATTTTCTACAAAATGGACATTTTCTACAAAATGTAGTCAACATAATCAGAGACAAAAATAAAAGTAATGAAGTTACAACCTAGCAGACCTCAAAGAGTCCATTTTAATAAAAATAGTTATTCTTATAGAAGTGGGACTTGAAAAATGAACATTGTAGATTGCAAATCATCATTGAAAATATGACTATAGTCTATAACTAGTATAGATATCTTAAATATATCTATTTAAAAAACCAAGAGATATCAGTCTTGAGTGAGTTTATTTATTTAAGAGTTATTTTATTTTGCTCTAGAACTATTTAAGAATTGTGTTATTTTATTCAAATTGTTTGCTTTAGTTTTATTTGAAGAGCTATTTTTATTTACTGAAGAGTTATTTCACTTTATTTTATTTACTTAAGAGTTATTTTACTTTACTTTAGAGCTATTGAAGAATTATTTTATTTTATTTAACTAACAGTTATTTTAGTTATAGGCTATTTTTATTTACAAGGTCACAACATGACACTTTGTGCCTTGATGCCACCGCAGAACACCTCTCAACACAATTAAAATGAAGAATACTGAAGTGTAAATCATTAACTGAGAACACACACAAGTTAAATTATATTTTCATAAGCACGATTACATTTGAAATCCCACATACATTGTAAATACGATTGCAGTATTCCTTCCACTAGACTCATTAAACAGATGACTTTAAATGCAAATCCTTTAACCGAGAAAAGAGCACATTAAAGCATTTTAAATTTTTTTCATAATGCTGATCAATCCAACATTCATTGAAAATATAGCTCCATTCATCCTTCCACTAGAATTTAAATGCAAACACTTTTACCAGAAAATAAATGGACAAACTAAAAGAATTCCTTTCACAAGCACAATTTCCTCTAAAAAATTTAATGATACACAAATTTGCAAATCAACGTACATTGGGAAAATGGCTGCATTTAAAATGCAGATAACTAAAATATAAATCCTTTAACTGAGAAGATGAACAAATTAAAGCATCCTCTCAGACATAGGACATGTTTTTTTAAGTCAGTTGTTTGTAGAAAATATGGTTGCACTTAGTCTTCCACTAGATTTAAATTGCAGATTACCAAAAATGCAAATCCTTCAATGGAGAAAAATGTGCATAAGAAAAACAAATTAAAGCTTTCCATTAAATCTTAATAAATAAAAAACTCGAACAAACATACCATGACTGAGAAAACACAAAAAAGTAAAGCATTCCTTCAATGATTATAAAAAAAGAATATACATCCTACAACTGAAAAAATACAAAACTTAAAGCATTTCTATAATTCTAGATATTCATTGTGTGCTGAAAATATTGCTGTACTAAATCCTTCCACTAGATTTAAAATATGCCTTTGTAAAATATAAATCCTTTTGTTCATAAAAAAAAAAAAAGTAAATCATTAATTTCACAATTCTAAAAATTCAGCATGCCTTTAAAATATGGCTGATATTCTTTCATTAGATTTAAAATGCAGCCTGACTAAAAGCTAAATGTGTTACATAGAAAAAATGCACAAACAAAAGCCTTCCTTTCATAATTCTAGAAATTCAACGTACACTGAAAATATGCAGTGTCTAGACTCTAACCCCCCTCCCTTAAACTTAAAATGCAGATCCTTCAACTGAAAAAGGAAATGTATCAAATAAGGCATTTATTGCATTATTATAAAAATCCATTAAAGGTTGAAAACAGCTGCACTTTTCCTTCAACTAGACTTAAAATGTTTACCACTAAAAATATTTAACTCGTCACAGTAAAATGCACTTAAAGCATTCCTTCCACAAAAGAGAACTGAGAAAGAATGCCCTTCCAACAGAAAAATGCGCAAATTAAAGCATCCCTTTCATAATTCTGAAAATCCAACATTTGTTTGATATATGGCTGTGCTTGCCATTCAACTTAACTTTAAAAAATTGCACAAAATAAAGCATTCATAATTCTATAAATCCAGTGCATTCTGAAAAAATGGCTGCATTTACCATTCCAGTAGACATCAAATGTTGATGCTAAGAAAATTAACAACTGTAAGCAGGATTCCCAACTCCTGGGTCATAAAGATTGATTCACTACATGCTGTGGATTCTCCAAATATGATATTACATGATGCACTCTGGAAGCAACCAATGCATAAAAAATACAAAGACGTACCTCAGATCGAACAACTGTATAAGTTTCCTTGACAGGAGTCTCCCGGCAGTAAATTCCATCAAAACCAGCTGGCATTGACTTTGATCCCCTCAAACGCTGCTGCATTCCATTTGTTGAAAAATCATTTTTCGCCCAGCTCTTTATCGAGGATCTGTCTGAAGTATAATTGAGCAAATACTCCTGCGACATATGCTTGCCGAAATAATGGTCATCCACATCCGGCTCCTTTTTCACCTTTTTAAGAAATCCAAAGCAGCTGCAGCAGTCCATAGCTTCCTCCTCTAGCTCTGATAGCCGAATCCCTGAGCTTTCAGCTCCATCTTTTCCATACATCGTTACAGCCTTTCAGAAACTTAGGTACAATGAACTTGCAGCCAGGCACATAAATTCTCTAAGATATTTTCTTTGAAAGTCCCAGCTTTTCATTAAGACCGTGCAGTTCTGCTCGATTTCTCCTACAATAATTTTGCAGGTCTTTTGTTAAAAAGGCTCAATTTGCCAGCTCCATATTGTTTTACAAGTCTTTTAAGTTAAACACTCAACTCAACTGAAAAATGCAGAGTTTCAAATTTTTAAATATGGAGATTCCTTATGACAAAGTTAAGAGCTGAGAATCAGAAATGTCAGTGTTTTAAAAGATTGGAATTTGTATGGCAAAATTATACCCTCGGAACAAAACATGAATACTTATATGCAAGGAACAAAGCAAATTGAAATACAAGTACTGCTAAAAGAAAAAAATTGAAAACTAATAGGACGGGTCAAAATGAAAAAGAAACAAACTTCACCACAGTTTAACCCTCCAAAAATGAATATAGGATTGAACAAAACAAAATGCTAAAGAAGTCAAATTGCTAAATATCTAGCACAATTTGCAAGTTGCAATCATGAATACAACTTTAAGAAGACAAAATGCTATAGATTAAATTCTCAATATCTAGCATGGTTTTCAAGTTCCTGCAAGATGAATAATTTCTGCTCAGCATTTTAGTAACTAGTTTTAGAAGTTCCACTTGAATGCCATGTGATATGATCTCTAAAAGCTCAATACTTTGACTAACTTGTTTGAAATTTTGAAGAAACGAACTTAGCCAAAACGGGAAGAATGTTTGTTATGATCCATTGCAGAAGAACCAATCTCAAAAAAGAAATGGCAATATTGCAAGTTTATTTAATCTGGCAGTCCTTGTCTTAAATAGTAGTTGTTTGTGCACAAGACATTATACACAAATTCCTCAGTCATGCCTTCCTCTCTTGAAGAATTTAAAGCAGTATAACTAGCTGTCGAGATCTTAGTTTCTGCTCTTATTGAAATCTTTCATTCTTTCATTAAAAAATCCTTGACCACGGCTTCCTCTAGGAAAGACCTAAAAGCAGTAAGATTTTAAAAACAAGCTGTAAAAAAAATTGACTTCTGCTCCATTTAGAATCTTCCATTCATCTATGAATCATTACAAATTCCTTTAACCACAACTTCCTCTATGGCAGAACTCAAGGCAATCAAATTTTAGTAACAAGCTGTACAAAAATTTATTTCTGCTATGTTAAAATCCTTCATTCCTTCATTACAAAATCCATTACCACAGCTTCCTCCAGGAAAGAACTTAAAGCAGTAAAATTTTGGAAACAAGTTGTAACGAATTGATTTCTGTTCTTATTAATGTATTTCATTACAAATTCCTTGACCATAACTTCCTAAAGGAAAGAACCTAAAGCAGTAAGATTTTGATAGCAAGATGTAAGGATTTCGATATCAAATCTTTATAAAAATATTTCATTCATTCAATACAAGTTTGAAATTTCTTGACTAAGCTTCCTCCAGGAAAGAACTTAAAGCTGTAACTGTTAATATTTAAATTCTTCTCTGATTAAAATCTTTCATCCATTCATAAAAAATTCCTTTACCACGGTTGCTCTAGGAAAGAACTTACGAACTTACAGCAGTAAGATTTGGATAACACACTGAAATGATTTCCATTTCAACTCTTATTAAAATCTTTCATTCATTCACTAATCACTACAAATTCCTTAACCACGGCTTCCTCTGGGGAAGCAGTAAGATTTTGATAACAAGCTGTAAAGCTTTAGATTTCTGCTCTTAATAAAATCTTTTATTCATTCACTACAAATTACTTAACCATTGCTTCCTCTACAAATGAAATTAAAGCAGTAAGATTTCTATTTCTCTTCACAAAAAATAAATATTTTTCACTAAATTCAAACATTCAAACCCTAAAATTCTAAGCTCCAGCAGTTAGATTTCCATTGCTTCTGTTCTTTTCACAAAATCAAGCATATTTCCCTGATTTCAAGCATTCAAACCCTAGAAAACGTCTTACCAAAAAAGAAGAAAGTGTTCCAACGGTGGGCTCCTTCAGCTCTGAGGGGACGGTCGTTATTCCAGTGGATGCCACTCGCATAAATTTATCGCGCAGTTGGCAGACTCCATCATCGCGTGGTTCGGCAGGTACATAGTCTTCTCTTATCCAGATGTTTTTCTCAGGTCCTGAGCCCCTCAGTTAACAAAACCACAGAATTAAGAAATCGTACTAGTAAATATTCAGCTCGTGTGAGCTCCACTCCGCTACATGCATAAGCCGAATATCCTTAGCTCTAGAAATTTTATTTTCTTTTAACATTTGCACGGCTCTGCCATCATTTTCACTTCGTCAGCATTTCATCCACGACACTTTTTCTCGATCTAAATTCGATGCAAACTCTGATGAGATGAGCAGAAACACTCAGCAGCGGGCGAAAAACACAAATTGTTCTACAAACGAGCTGAAGCCAGAAACTCTCTTTAAGATTAAAGCAATCGGAAGCTACAGACCGCTGAAATATAAGACAGATGAAATTCTGATTACAAACTGACAGCAGCCGGCGGGCAGTAGGCTTTAGAATACTCCAAGGCGTACAGACCTGAAACCTAAAAACACCTGGTTAAATCGTGACTGTTCACAAGAGCTCTCTATATTTAGAAGCTAAAAACACTGCAGTTGCGGACTCTGCAAACTTAGAGAAATCGGTGACTAAAAATGGCTGAAATCTGATCGGACAAAGAAAAGGGCGACGGTAAATTTAGAGAAAACCGAGGTTAGATAGCTATGAAATTTCAGAAAACAAAATATATAACTCCTCCGATAAAATAGCGGGTGTAGAGGAAAAATAGAATTGACCAAACTTTAAAACAGCGGTAGGTCTGACAAACTAGCAGACGCGATAAACCCGTGGTAAAAAGAAGAATGAGACGTTGCAACGACGACCATCGCGGCTAATTAAGCAGAAAAGAAACAATAATTTAAAGACAATCTCAGAAATTAAACCTAAAACATGAAATTCTTCAAATCGTACGTATGTTTAGGCGGAGCTGAAGCTAAAATAAATAAATTACTATTTTTTCCGCTATTTCCGAGGCGTAGAAATTTTGGCGGGTTGACCCGTTTGGCAAAACGGGATATTCATTACGGTGTATTAGAAAAGAATTACGTTAACAAGGTACGTGGAATATTCTTAATATAGTGAGTCCAAATGTACACATGGAAGGGAAGGCTCCAACTGCCCGTTTCCCAAAGCTTTTGGAATCTACAAGCTGGCTTAATTTGGGGTTATTTCCAAAAGGGATTTTACGTGGTTTTTTTGTCTTGGAAGTAGTTTTCATTAGCCTATTTGGTTAGTCTTGAAAATAGGGTACATTGGTGGAGGGACTGAGTACACTGAGTATAAGATGTATCCTTTATAATTGAAATTAGGCTAGCCTAGTGGGGGCATTAAGTACATCACCCATTCTTTATTCTTGAATATCAGGGATTGAGTTCAATGCTTTCCAATACAAAGTATGGGGATTAAAATATTCAAAATAATTTGGGGGGACAAGAAAGATTGGAGACACAGGTGAGCGTCATGGCTAGAGTTGGAACAATCCTAGAAAGATTGTCTCTTAGAGTAATCACCCTTAAAAAATTGTTTAAAGAACAATTACTAATTGTGACAACGAATATATCACTAGAGAACGGAGATCCAATCATTGTATTAAATATTTGGTGGGATCATGGAAGGTCATTTAAAATGTTAAATGAATTCATAATGTGTGATTGCAAATCTATTAGTTTTAATTAATATTTATTTAGTACGGTTGAATGAATGAATGAAGATTTTTTATCACATCCACGAAGTCAAACAGTCTATGGGACCCACGGAACAACAACAGAAAGGAAATTACACAACAACAGTACGAAACAGAAGTCACCGCCCAGTAATTACTTGGTCTCTCTTTCCTTCTGGATCTTGGATCTTCTGCTATGTGTTTTTATCAAGTAATCAGCACTTTTTGATATTTTCTCTGCCTCAAGCAAACTGTAAAGATTGTCGACATTTAGGATCTCAATATAATTGGCCTGAATATCCATATAAGTTGGACATTCCATGATGTAATGACATTATGTCTCAACATGCTTTAAAGTACAAAACCTACATATCCTATCAGTCCACTCTTCTTTAGGTGTTGTCCATCTTCCAGTTTCACACCGCAGTTGGTGCGAGCTAGTCCTTAGCTGAGCAATAACCATTTTCGCTTTCCATTTTATTTCCGCACCTATATAGTCCTTTTGAGAATGGAATTATGAGGGATTAAAGTGCTTAAGGTTGGTAAGTGTAAATATGGAAAGTGCATAGAGTTTTTTCCTTTGCTTTATGTCATTTCATGTGGAGATTTTAAGTACGATGCATAGAGTTTTTTTATTTGTTGTATGTCATTTTATGAGGAGATTTTGGGTACGTAATCATAATATATGATTATATTTGATTTAATGTGGAGATTTTAAGTACATATGATTATGTTGGATTTAACGTATTTATCATTTAAAAATATCATCTTAACTTTACATGAATTTTATATAAATTAATTTCAATTCTCGATTGAATGATTTTCTTTTTACATAGATTAAGTGTTGAATAGTATTAACCATCCCACTTGCACATTCATATTTATTGTGGCCCCAACTAATTCAACTTAATCTAGTTGTTACTACCCAATTCACATACAAAATAAGACCGTCTAAACACACCACATGATCATCACATCACATCATTAGAACACGTACAATCAAGCATCTAGAGTAGACATTGTATCCACACATGCATACATAGTTTTAATTAATATTTATTTAGTATGATTGATAAGTTTAGATGTGAAAAGTGTCTTCCCTTGTTTTATGTCTTCCTTATAGAGATCTTAAGTACATAGTATTAGAATATTATTTTGTTTGATTTAGCATACTTGGTGACCAAGATTTTATTTATCACTCAAAAAGTACCATCTTTCCTCTAAAAAAAATCATTTCAATTCTCAAATTAGTATTTCTTTGTCTAGTTTAAGATTGCTTGAATAGCATTAACCATTCCACTTGCAAATTCAAATTTATAGTGGTCCCTAATTAGCTCAACTTATTCTAGCTATTATTAGCCAACTCACATGCAAAAATATTCAAATTCTAGACTATATAAACGCATCACATGATAATGGCATCACATTATTAGAATGTGTTCAATTAATCATTTAGAGTAATCATTGCATCAACATGTTCATATATAAGGATAAATACTAGGGCATTTTATATTTTGTTGGAGGTTTTTATATCACCCACAAGATCATTTTATTTTTGAATATGGGAGTACAATCTTATGCTAATACCTCTTCAACTAAGAACCAAGGACTAGGGGATATCAATTCTACCAAAGTCACTCAAAACACAATCCCAATCTTGTCCCTTATGATGTCATGTGCCTTGTACTCAATAAAAATTAATCTCTATTGGGCTCGTTCATAACCATTCAACTTCATCAACAAACCAAAGGTCCATTAACATGTTTGGATATTAATTTACGTATAGAATTATTTTAACAAATCATAATTATTAAAATGCTTAAATTTTGAGGAAAATTTAGATAAAAGTAATAAAAGTATGTATTTATTTCAAAAAGAAATTAGTACATGGGAATTGAAGTTGAAGTGGTTTTTTAATAAATACAATTAAAAAATATAAGAGAAGCTAGAATGAAAGTACAACTATATATATTAGCTTTTGGAGACATAAACTAATGAAAATATTGAATAAGACGTTTTGTCGAGTTAATAAATTAAGGACAAGACTTTATGAGGATGCACATGGTAAGTAAAGTAAATATTAAAGATTTTTTAAAATTAGTCAAAGAAAAGGACAAAGATTTCACCTTCATCAATATATTTGTTATATCATTGTTGTGACAAATATAATTAGAAAATATAAGAGAATTCATTCGTCAATATACTTATTATATCATTGTTGTGACTAATATAATTAAAAAATATAAGAGAATTTGAGATGAAAGTTATATATATTCTTTTGAAAGCAAGAAGATGAGAATATTAAATAGGATATTGAGTGGAGTTAATAAATTCAAGGACAAGACTTTGTGAGCATGCATGGGGGAAATACAATAAATGTTAAAAGTTTTTTAAAATTAATGGAAATAAATGATAAAATCTCCATCTTCATCAATATACTTATTATAACATGTTATGATGTTTATTGACCTAAAATTGGAGTGGATTTGAGATTCGGTATTAAACAAAGTGGATTATAACATAATCAGTAACCACCAAAATAAAAGTTGTGGAAAGATACAAGCCTTGAAACTAAAGCAAAACAAATCAACCGTCACTACGAGAATAACTTAGGTAACCACAAAAACAAGAAATACAGATAGCCAATAGGCAAGATCACCAAACACAACACCATAGGAACAATAAAATCAAGAAATAGAGATAGCTAATAGACAAGATTACCAAACACAACATCATGGAAACAATAAAATCAATCAACATAATTAAAAACTCATATGGGTAGACAAAAGAAATCACAAATGTGAGACAATATTTATTTATTTAACCAATTACCACTATAACATAGAATTAAAATCTGGAATAAGATATTTGCAAACTAGAATAAACAATGTTAATCTTAATCTAACCAATATTAATCTAAATCAAACAACAAAGAACGAGGAAATAAACATAATAAAACTAAACAAATTAATGGAAAACTCTCACTGAATATGTGTTCACTCCTTCGAATTATCTTGATTGCTCTTCTCCATTTTGCTTTTTCAGTATTCTTGCCCTCAAATTTTTGTGTTTGAATGCAACCATAACTTCATCGAGTGTCTAAGCAAAATATGGAAGATAATTTTCTTCTCAAAAGTGTATGATTTCGGGAGGAGGAATAATGATAATGACAGGCCATTTTATAGATTTTGGGTTTTCGAACGATCAGCTCAGATTGAAAGAGAGATCGAAGGACGAGATTGATGAATGCCATGCAATGTGAGTTTTGTGTCAGATAGAACGTGAGTTAGAACATGAGTCAGAAAAGACTGCAAGATACAGATTAAGTTAGAACATGAGTTAGAACACAAGTTCAAGATTTTAATCTTCAGTTAAGAGTCTTCGAAAATAGAAGCAGTAGACTTTGAATGTCAAAGACAAAGTTAGAAGTTGAAGCATAATGCATTTGAATGCAAACATGAGTTAATTAATTAAATAAAGATATTTAATTAATAAACACATCATGCATATGAGTTGGAACTAGTTAACTGACTAGTTGTGACAAAGAGTCCTCTCACAAAGATAACCAGATGTTGAATCCAGAGATAACTGAGAACTAAAAATAAATCTTGAGCCAGAAGGTGAGTGAATGATTAGATAACTGATTGACAGAAGAATGTGACATAAATAAACAAATATGAATTAAATGTTAATTTAATTCAACATTTGAAAATAAGAGACTTTAATTAAATAAATAAAGATCATTTATTTAATTTGACTGTTGAAAAGGATAATATGAATAATTAATTAATAAATATTTAATTATAGTTGAAATATGACAAAGGGGGTAATTAGTTAATAAATTATTTAATTAAGAAGGAAGAATTAATTAGTTAGCGACATAATTAAACAAATATGATTTATTTAATTAATCAAGTTGAATAAAGGGTGATAATGAATTAATGAATTAATTAAAAAGGGGTATTTAATTAATAGAGAAAATATATGTTAGAAAGGTTAATTAAATAATTAACATTATTTAATCATGACAACGGACTATAGAAAATTATGTCGAATATGTACTCGTAGGCCTAGACCAATTTTCGGTATCTACAATTTGCCCCTCTTTGATACAATGTCGTTTCAGCGTTGTGTCAAAGAAAATATGCCCCGATTGTGCCTCAACATGAAATAGGTTAGGGTATGCCCTAGTGAAAGGGAGAATGATGAGGAGGTAGTGGTATGCCCCCTCAAGAGGATAGGCAGGTTTGAAGAACATGAGTGTGCTCTCGAAATGGATAGATAATGGTGGTGAAGATGCCAAAAAGAAGAAATATTAGCATAGATAATTCAAAACGTTAGTATTAAAAAAGAATGGTTATTGATTGAGAAAAATATGATCTTCGATATTGTGTCAAATATGCTATGCTTGCTTTTTATCATCATTGGGCGAGACATGACACAAATAGATAGTACACACCATGATATGAGATAGATCATAGTGTACAAAGTCATCCATCTGTGAAAAACAAACAGTCGTAGACAAGGAGTGTCTTAACTCATACTAAGGACAAGATGCCCCAGTCATTTTGTCTTAATAAACCACAGACAACAGACAAATAAAAGACGAATCATGAGATGTCATTGCTCCTCTAAATCCTTGATAGGAAATCCTTGAGGAAACTAGTAACATGACCCAAAAACCAATGTTAAAAAGACAGTTGATAGACAACGGCCAAAGAAAAAGAGTCTTGAGACATTGTTGCTTCTCTAAATCCTTCAAGGGACATCCTTGAGAAAGCTAGTAACCAGACTAAATTCACAAATTGATAAAAAGATAAGACAAAATAAGATATAAAGTCATAAAGCCAAATAAATGTATTCACCAAAACTTGATCTTGTGGGATTGTTTGATGTTTGACATAGCGTAACGTGAGGGATGACACATACCGCAATAAGACGTTGAGTCTGGTTTCGACTAGGTGACTATCTGTATAAGGCATGACAAAGCCTGGTTTCAAAAAATACACGTGTCGTATAAGATGTTGGAGCCTGATAACGTTGATGCGAGAAGCTACATGAGGCTATGAAAATTTGACGACATTTATTGACAAGAAAGACATATCTTGCAAATACATAATTTGATCGCTTTGACAATGTGTTTGATATTGACTGGATGACTGTTGAGACATTTTGCCTTGTTGATGCACGACTTGTTTTGATTCGTTGACTAATTAAAAGTATGTGTGTGTATTGACAGTGTATGACATGAGGTGATACCCTACAGTACTGACCTAATGTGGTTATCTAAGTGAATGATATGCAATGTGTGTGATAGTGAATTGAATGTGAATGAACCCTATTGGACTGACCTAGTGTGGTCTCGGGAGCTCATCAATTGATTAGACTTGCCTACGTTGTACACGCAAAGACCTCGTAGTTCGACACGAACAATGACTTTGAATGTTCAAAGAGTCATGATTTTAATGTGTGTGATACATGACAAACCTAGACCAACTGACCTAATGCCTTGGGGGCACATCGATTGATGGCCTTGCCTACGTCCCAACCGCAAAGACAATGTAGTTCGACTATGTCTACGACTGACTTAACATGACCGACTTGACATGATTAACTTGACATGACTG
The DNA here is from genome assembly GCA_007115665.2 of Sequoiadendron giganteum. NCBI lineage: Eukaryota > Viridiplantae > Streptophyta > Pinopsida > Cupressales > Cupressaceae > Sequoiadendron > Sequoiadendron giganteum. The sequence continues at coordinate 632,242,020 of CM021107.1, forward strand.
ATGCTATTTTTTGGATTTTTTGACATGTTTCAATTTATTTTTATTTAATGTTTTTAGATTTTTCAAGACATTTTCCGATGTTTCTGATCTTTTTTCAGGATATTTTATGATGATCATGACAAATGCATGTAAATGATGCCTACACACAAGAATCTAAGAACAACCATGATCTTGCTCCTAGTCAAGCTGAAAACCAATTACTAGGTGATGATGATGACGATGTTGTTTGACATGGGAAGGACACATCCCGAAACAACGTGAGGATGAAAATAATGTGACTTAAGGATCAAGGTTTGCAGCAAGGCGAGAAACAAAGCCAAGGAATGTTTTGGATAATGCATTAAAATGCCTAGCAATATTGTATGGATTGGGCTTGTTGCATTTGGAATTAATTGGAGAGGACTAGATGGGATGATGGAAGGATGTTGGATTAAAATCCTTAGATGGTTGATAAGGGAAACCAAGATAGGTGATATGTATAAAAAGATGATGGGTGGTGTTGGTAAAAGATAGGAGACATGAGGATTATGGAGGGTGGTGTTGTTAAGTCAGTCGTAGACATAGTCGAACTACGTTGCCTCTGCGATTGGGATGTAGGAAGGGCCATCAATCGATGTGCCCCTGAGGCATTAGGTCAATCAGTCTAGGTTTGTCATGTATCACACACATTAAAATCATGACTCTTTGAACATTCAAAGTCATTGTTCATGTCGAACTACGAGGTCTTTGTGTGTACAACGTAGGCAAGGCTAATCAATTGATGAGCTCCCAAGACCACACTAGGTCAGTCCAATAGGGTTCATTCACATTCAATTCACTATCACACACATTGCATATCATTCACTTAGATGCATGTCTTTAGCCGCATTAGGTCAATACTTTAGGGTATCACCTCATGTCATACACTATCAATACACACACATACTTTTAATCAGTCAACGAATCAAAACAAGTCATGCATCAACAAGGCAAAATGTCTCAACAGTCATCAAGTCAATATCAAACACATTTTCAAAGCGATCAAATTATGTCTTTGCAAGATATGTCTTTCTTGTCAATAGATGTCATCAAATTGTCATAGCCTCATGTAGCTTGTCGCATCAACGTTATCAAGCTCCAACGTCTTATACGACATGTGTATTTTCTGAAACCAGGCTTTGTCATGCCTTATACAGATAGTCACCTAGTTTAAACCAGACTCAACGTCTTATTGCGGTAGGTGTCATCCCTCACGTTACGCTATGTCAAACATCAAACAATCCCACAAGATCAAGTTTTGGTGTTATTTGGCTTTATGACTTTATATCTTATTTTGTCTTATCTTTTTATCAATTTGTGAATTTAGTCTGGTTACTAGCTTTCTCAAGGATGTCCCTTGAAGGATTTAGAGAAGCAACAATATCTTGGGACTCTTTTTCTTTGGTCGTTGTCTGTCAACTGTCTTTTTAACATTGGTTTTTGAGTCATGTTACTAGTTTCCTCAAGGATTTCCTATCAAGGATTTGGAGGAGCAATGACATCTCATGATCTATCTTTTATTTGTCTGTTGTTTGTGGTTTGTTAAGACAAAACGACTGGGGCATCTTGTCCTTAGTATGAGTTAAGACACTCCTTTTCTACAACTATTTATTTTTCACAGATGGATGACTTTGTACACTACGGTCTATCTCATATCATGGTGTGAACTATCCATTTGTGTCATGTCCCACCAATGATGATAAAAAGAAAGCATAGCATATTTGACACAATATTGAAGATCATATTTTTCTCAATCAATAACCATTCTTTTTCAATACTAACTTTTTGAATTATCCATGCTAACATTTCTTCTTTTTGGCATCTTCACCACCATTATCTATCCATTTCGAGAGCACACTCATGTTCTTCAAACCCGCCTATCCTCTTGAGGGGGCATACCACTACCTCCTCGTCATTCTCCCTTTCACTAGGGCATACCCTAACCTATTTCATGTTGAGGCATGATCGGGGCATATTTTCTTTGACACAACGTTGAAACAACATTGTATCAAAGAGGGGCAAACTATAGATACCGAAAATTGGTTTAGGCCTGCAAGTACATATTCAACATAATTTTCTATAGTCCGTTGTCATGATTAAATAATGTTAATTATTTAATTAACCTTTCTAACATATATTTCTTCTATTAATTAAATACCCCTTTTTAATTAATTCATTATCACCCTTTATTCAACTTGATTAATTAAATAAATCATATTTGTTTAATTATGTCGCTAACTAATTAATTGTTCCTTCTTAATGAAATAATTTATTAACTAATTACCCTCTTTGTCATATTTCAACTATAATTCAATATTTATTATTTAATTATTCATATTATCCTTTTCAACAGTCAAATTAAATAAACGATCGTTATTTATTTAATTAAAGTCTCTTATTTTTGAATGTTGAATTAAATTAACATTTAACTCATATTTGGTTATTTAGGTCACATTCTTCTGTCAATCAGTTATCTAATCATTCACTCACCTTTTGACTCAAGATCTATTTTTAGTTCTCCAGTTATCTCTGGATTCAACATCTGGTTATCTCTATGAGAGGACTCTCTGTCACAACTAGTTAGTTAACTAGTTCCAACTCATATGCATGATGTGTTTATTAATTAAATATCTTTATTTAATTAATTAACTCGTGTTTGCATTCGAATGCATTATTCTTCAACTTCTAACTTTGTCTTTAACATTCAAAGTCTATTTCTTCTATTTTCGAAGACTCTTAACTGAAGATTAAAATCTTGAACTCATGTTCTAACTCACGTTCTAACTTAATCTGTATCCTGCAGTATTTTCTGGCTCATGTTCTAACTCACGTTCTATCTGACACAAAACTCACATCGCATGGCATTCATCAATCTCATTCGTTGATCTCTCTTTCAATCTGAGCCGATCGTTCGAAAACCAAAAATCTATAAAATGGCTTGTCATTATCATTATTCCTCCTCCCGAAATCATACACTTTTGAGAAGAAACTTATCTTCGATATTTTCCTTAGACACTCGACGAAGTTATGGTTGCATTCAAACATAGAAATCTAAGGGCAAGAATACTGAAAAAGCAAAATGGAGAAGAACAATCAAGATAATTCGAAGGAATGAACACATATTCGGTGAGAGCTTTCCATTAATTTGTTTAGTTTTATTATGTTTATTTCCTCATTCTTTGTTGTTTGATTTAGATTAATATTGGTTAGATTAAGATTAACATTGTTTATTCTAGTTTGCAGATATCTTATTCCAGATTTTAATTCTATGTTACAACCACCACGAAAAATGAATTATAAACCATATAAGAATTATTAATACCATCAACATTAAATAAGGGGAAGCCCACTCCTATATTGAATCTTAAATTGAATTCTCCCCAAAAATTATTTCCCTATCTATAGTCTTGAAAGGTATAATAGGATTAGTTTATGTGGTAATCCATGTTGCATAGAAATTATGGCAATTTCAAGTAGAAGACTATTCTTGATAATAGTGTGTCAATGACCATTATTAGCTTTATGAAACTTTGAACAATGTTATGACTAGAAAATTTTACTTAAGTGAGAAGCTTCACCATGTTGCAAAATATTTGAAAGTGTCAGCAAGCATTGAAGTAGTATAACCAAATATACATCATATAAAATTCATCCCTTGCATAAAAAAATATCTCAATGCATAAGTATTCATCTCCCAACAAATCCAAGCACATATCAAGGCACCAAAAGAGAAAAATAAAGTAATTACCAAAATAACCACAAGGCCAAAGCATTGCTAACACCAGCCAATTCATAGAAATCCATAAATAACACAAGTAACCACAAGGCCAAAGCATTGCTAACACCATCCAATTCATAGCAATCCATAAATAACACAAGTTTCTTAGGCAAATAAGTCATTATGAAAAAGAAGACAAAATTTTAAAATATCAAATGAACCAAAATAACACAAACATTTAATCACATGTGAGGCATAATTCTTTCTTTTTGTGTTGGCCATAATATATTCTTGTTTTGAAGAGCTATGAATTTTGCAATGTGAATTGTTGGAGTTGATATTCAAACTTCAAATTCTTCTTCAACACACCCTTAACTATAAAAATTGTTACACCCTGTCTTTTAATTACCGAGTTACTTTTACCCTATGAGTAAATATGATGATAAATGTTAACCAAGACTTTGATATATTTAAGTAAGTGAATGAAACACTCAATATATATTATGATTTTATTGCTTTTGAAGAATGTTTATGTTTCATATACTATTGGAAATGCAATAAATTAATATTTAATGCAATATGAATGCTTTGATGATTTAAATGATCTATGATGCTAATGGATTTCATGTGAATGACAAACTACCTTTGTGTTGCACTAAGTTGAATGCAGGAATGGGTTTGAACCTCTGGAAGGGAGGGGAAGTATCACTTAGGAGAAGAACTTGGTCTGGTAACCTTTAATTCAACCTAATTGTGCATACACACACTTATGGTCTATGGTGGTCAAGCTTAGTCAAGTTAGATTGGGATTTGGTAAGTAAACCCTTAGTCAAAGTCTAGGATAAATTAGAGAGATTATGTGGTCGTCTTTGATTGATTATAGTTTTGGTTTTAGTCTTGGATTGCTTGATTTGAATTGTGTAACTAAATCTTGATGTTAAGTTTAAGTTCTTTGTATTTATGTTTTTATACTAGTCGATGATTATGTGCATTTTGTGTATAAATATATCAATCGATCGATGTATAAACGCATGAGTATATTGGGAGTACTAAAATATATATATATATATATATATATATATATATATATATATATATATGCATATGATATTGATGTCAATACATATTCATATATATATTAATATATATAACGGTTAATATATTAAAATATTGACCAGATAATTTAAATGTGTGTGTGTGTATATATATATATATTATGTAGGTTATAATATATGTATATATATTAATAGTATATATATAATATTGTGTATGTTTTAAAAACACATAGTAAATACCTTAGCGCACTATATAAAGCGTTGTATAAAAGGAGAATGCATAAATAAAATTGTTATATGCATGTTAAAATGCATTGAATATAATTAAAGTGTTATATTAAGCACATGAAATAATAAGTAAAGCATTGAGAATAGTGTCAAGTGTAATACAAGTACTAGCATATGTATTAAGTAAAGCATCGAGAATAGTGTCAAGTGCAATGCAAATGGTTGAAACCAACGCATAAAGTAAAGGCTAAATTCTATTGTCTTTGTAACAACACATAAGTTAGAAATAGACTGCATTGCCATGGCAATGAGAACCATGAATAAGAGTAAGGCACATAGGAGAATACAAGGCCCAACCTTTAGTGGAATATAAGCCAATGCATAAGGTTAAAAGACCAAGTAAAATGAGAATAGTGTCAAGTGTAATGCAAATGGTCAAAACCAATGCATAAAGTAAAGGCTAAAGTCTATTGTCTTTGTAACAACACATAAGTTAGAAATAGACTGTGTTGCCATGGCAATGAGAACCATGAATAAGAGTAAGGCACATAGGATAATACAAGGCGCAACCTTTAGTGGAATATAAGCCAACGCATAAGGTTAAAAGACCAAGTAAAATGAGAATAGTGTCAAGTGTAATACAAATGGTCGAAACCAACGCATAAAGTAAAGGCTAAAGTCTATTGTCTTTGTAACAACACATAAGTTAGAAATAGACTTGTGTTGCCATGGCAATGAGAACCATGAATAAGAGTAAGGCGTATAGGAGAATACAAGGTGCAACCTTTAGTGGAATATAATCCAACACATAAGGTTAAAAGACCAAGTAAAATAGAGAACAAGCATGTAGAAGTCTTTTTGTTGTTGTGTAAACATTTGGGAAGGAAGTTGAAACTGTTTTAAAAGCCTTATGAATTTGTCAAACCCGTGCTTTATTTGAGGGTGTTGAACTTATGGAAGTGGCGCCATATTTGCAAGTGTTTGGAGTACATTAGAGGTCTTCAAAATACACATGTTCCTCGAAATAGAATAGAAAATCAGTCAAGTGCAACCTTGGTAATATTTTGTAAAAGAATTTGAATTAGGAAATTTGTTTTAAGACTGTT